>PEGC01000025.1:0-194779 GCA_002921095.1 Cladosporium sp. SL-16
ATATAAGAAAATACTTCTCACGGTCTTTACATGAGCTTCGCTTCGGTGGTCTTTCATCTCTGTGTGCGTGGCTTCTAATAATGATTTCTCGTTCGCGAGCGAGCGAGCATCGGCCAAGGTCTACCGCATAGCTACCTCGATCGCAGGCGAGATTCATCGCCTCTTACTAAAAATCGAGAGTACAACCCAACCGCTAAACCTTGCTCAAACACAATCCACCCCACCCAGCAGCAAAGGCCGCACCAACCGCCGTCCAAACCGCCGATTCAACATCCAAACTCCCCTGAGCGTAACACAAAATCGCTCCCACAACGTCCAGAGAGTCCACCAGTACCGACGCCATCAGAACGTTCCTGAGATTCGCCGCGTGGGACGGAGTCTTTGCTCCTCGGGCAGCTGTTCCTCTCGCCGAGCCTTGGAATCGAGCGGCCCAGATCAAACATCCGAACGCTAGCTCTCGAGAGCCGAAGAGTCGTCCGAGCATGGCGGCTGATTTTGGGGCGGGGAGGTGGAAGAGGGAGGTTGTGAGGAGGGGTGCGATGAGGGCGCTGGTGCCGAGTGAGAATTTGGTTACGGCGAGGCAGGTTGTGAGGGTCGACATCTTAGATCGTGGTACGAGCGAGTGGATTAGGAATGTTGTTTGAAGTAATCTGATGGATTGTGTGGAGATGTGAGAGATGTGCTGACGGATCGAGGTTGTGGTTTGCGATTGTGTGGCTTTTCGATTGCTTTGATGCGTTGGTGTACGATTGCAGTGTTGCAATGCACCCACGCGTGTGAATATATAGCTCAGCCCATGCTGGGCTCACGTTATGTTATGTCAGGTAAGTTATGAAAACGATCAGCCCATCCAGAGTTACTAACATCGAGGGTGTAATGCGTTAGCCGTATCTAGGTTAGCCCGGGTGGGGAGCATAACGTTATGAAGTATAATTGAGCTGACTGGCCACTGCAGCGCCGTCACTCCTTGTAACATAACGAGTAACGCTCAAAGGCCACAGCGAATCAGCAACTCAGGCTAGTTCAGTAGTTACCTTATCGCGCGTCAAGATGCCTAAGCGCGTTGCAGGAAGAGACTCACTACTTCCTATACCGCCGGCAGGTTCGACAGAAGGCGCAGACCAAAGTGAGGTTTCTGCACGTGAGGCGACGGATCGACTTGAGCGAAAGCGTGTTCTGAACGTTCTTGCTCAGCGCAGATATCGTGAGTGGTGTAGCCGCTAAGGTATGGTAGACTCTTACTGAAGAAATTCAGGTCAGCGTCAGAAACAGAAGCTTCAGCATTACAACATCGCACATGGCGGACAGCCGAAACCCCAGGCTGAGAGTACGACACCATGCGTTGCTCCCACGGATGCAAGTTGTACCTTGACCGGGAACCGCGTGCAAGATATATGTAGCGGGTGTCAAACCGGAGAGCACAGTGATCCAGATCTCCCGGGCTCGTCCAATATCGGGTTCGACCCATTTACTGGAAATGGCGATGCCGGTCTCGAGGCACTCTTTCCACATCTCGAAGTCCCAACTGAACTACCTGTCATGACCAACAATATAGCCGATCCAATCTCTGCTCCCAATTCCAGCAGCCTGGCACAGGGAGCTAGCACATGGCATGACTTCCAAAACTTCACCTTCACGTCAACCTGGCTGCAGACCGACGAAACCGCAAGCGCAACCTTCGCAGACGACCGCACCTTTGAAGTTCCATTGTTGAACTTACTCAATGCCACTCAGATACTTGCCGGTCACATGCGTAACCACGACCGCATATTCAACGTGTCTGCAACCAGCATCTTCAACACATCCACCCGCAACGAAAGCTCCTGGTCATTAGCTCTACCACCAAACCTACAGCCCGTTACGGCCCAATTCTCGATACAACACCACCCATGTCTCGACCTCATACCTTGGCCATCAGTCCGCACGAAGCTCATCTGTATGTTCTCGACGCCCGCGGCCAGCGGGTTGAGAGATCCAAAAGACGGGTCCGCACTTGACGTCCCGAGATTTTTCCATGATGTCGATGATGGAGGTTTGTTGGTAAGCGGAGAGGAACCTGCTCGGACAGAAAGTTGGGAGATTGGGAGTGAAGAGTTCTTGAGGACGTGGTGGTGGGCGTTTGCTGGTGATGTGGTTTCGCAGACGAATGCAAAGAGGAGAAAGAGGGGATTGCCTGCTTTGACATATGCTCCATCAGCTCCGACGCATGGATCCTGAGAAGGTGCGACTTGTGCTACCATGTCACCTTAAGCGTGCATTTAGTTTTGTGTTCGTATGCCTACTGTATAGAAGACCAGAAGATGTCTAAGTGGAATCATCCGGTCCAGGAGTGTGTCAGAAAATCCTGGGATGTACGTTATCGCTCATGCTGTCGCTCATGTTGCTTGCTAATTCGAAAATGCTTCATATCATGCTTGGTCGATTCATCTCAGGCGATCGCGCTCCTCGAAGCACCCAAATTTCAAGACCGTGACCTTCTAATAGTCATCATCCCTACCCTCATCCCTTCCTTGGTCGTAAGCATCGCCCAAATTGTCGCCGTAGTTCTCCACATCATCGCCAAACCTCTCAACATCGCCGACCTTTTCGCCAACCCAGCCAGCAACATTCTCCGGCGCGTCCTCAACGTCGTCTACAGCGTGGTCCCACTTACGCTCGACGCCGTCGCCGAAGCGATCGAAGCCTTGCTCCACGTTCTCGGGAATCTGCTCGACTTCGCCCACGCGGCGGCCGGTCCACTCGGCGGCGTCTTCGGGGAAGTCAGAAGCGGATTGCTCGAAGCGGGCTTTGTCTTGGTCCCAGTCTTGCTCTGTGATTTGTGTTAGTTTTAGGTCATGATGGTAAGTAAGGTGAATTATGTTGGTGGCGTACTAATGTCCTCGCCCTCATGCATAAGCAAAGCCCCAGCGCCCAACCCAAGCGCCGCACCGCCTACCCCCCACGCAGCAGCACTGCCGTGGCTTTTCTTCTCCTCGCGGTGCTCAGAAGGGTACTGGTTCTGCTGCTGCCCGTACCCGCCACCGTACTGGCCCTGCTGTTGCTGGCCGTATCCGCCTTGGGAGTACTGGCTTTGGTTCTGCTGGTGGCCATACTCGCCGCGCTGCTCGCCACCATAGCTCTGACTCTGGCCTTGGTTCGGAGGCGTCCAGCTGCGCTCGCCGGTCTGCTCGTTGATGTAGACGTAGCGTTGCTCGCGGTCATCCCAGCGGGCGACCCATGGGTAGGGGACTTGGGGTTGACCGCCGCCGTAGTTTTGTTGGGGCTGGCCGCCGTAAGATGACTGCTGCTGCTGCTGTTGGTGTTTGTCACCTCCGCTGAAGGAGTCGAAGAGCTTTTCTACGAAGCCGGACATTGTTGCTTGCTGTGTCGTGAGTGAGTTTTGTGAGCGTGATGTTTTGTGTGGCGAAAAGAGGACAGAGTGTCAATGGCTAGATCAAGGTACTTCTGGGTAAAGTAAGTATGTAGTAAGAGCAGGAGGATCAACACAAGGTAAACAGGGCTCCGAGCTTGAAGCTTGGTAAATGCTTGACAGGTGTGAAGTGGAGTCTGACGTTCAGGGGCAGAAAGTCAAACCTGAATCGTGAACTTTGTAAACGAGAAAGAGGGATTTAAAACAGCACAAGTGTTGCATGCAGTGTGACTAGAACCTGCTCATGGCGTCAAAGTGGCGCTAAATGATTGCAGGCATGTGCAAACGAATGACGCGGCCCTTTGACACGTGTTACACGCCAGTCAAGGAGAGCGTGGGGTAGCTCGTTTGCGCAAGGCGTAGCGCTCGCCAAGCACCTGCCAAGCTGATTCTAACGTCAATGGTGAGCGTAAGTGAGGTACACCTGGAGTATCCCATGGGCAATGTCTTCGTTTGATATAAATCTGGAGTTCCAGCCAGTCCTGTGAGAATTCCAGAATCCCCAACAAGCGTGTCTGCTAAGCGCATCATTTCCTCTTGCGCAGCCCTTGGACACGCTCACCCAGTCCATGCGATCAATTCCACCTGCGAGGCTGATTGCTCCTGGATACATTGGCGCTGCGTTGTGAACATACTGTGATGGCTCTCCAAACCCTAGAGAAGCGCCTTGTCCTTCTCCAGCGCAGCCTGCAAGTCGACCAAAGTCCCCTCCGGAATCCCCAAGTCTTTCGCATTGACAACCTCACCCTTGTAAGCATCCGACCAGTCAGGAATACTTTCGCAAGCCTTAAGCATCAGTCCGATCTCTGTGCCATACGGACCCCAGATCTCCTCGTACTTCTCCAAAGTCGTGGACACGAAAGTCGTCCTCCGGCCCGTAACGTTGATCCATGCTTGCAGGTAGTCCTGGAATGTGCCCTGGGAAGTGTACAGGAATGCGTACTTGGCTGGGAGAGACACCTCCGGCTTGGCTAGGATGGCTTTCACGAAGTGGCCGGCGTTGTTCTCGACATCGCCGGCGAAGGGGATGGGCAATGTTGAAGGCGATGGCTGGATGTAGACGTGTGCGCCGCCAGAATTGGGCTGTCTTGGATCAGCGTCGTACATTCTCATCTACGTCGGGCAGTCCTGCTTACCAGCTCTGTAGGCTTCATCATGGGGTATGCGTGGAAATTGGTGCTGAAGAAGCCAATCCAAAAGAAGGTTGTCTTCTGAGCGATAGATGGCAGCGTCTCCTTGATGATGTCGGCAGCTTGGTCCTTGCCCTGTAACATTCGTTAGCCGTGGGTAATTCTGGGAATTTATGTTCGGAAGCCGCTTACGTCGAAGTGAGGAACGAAAGTATCAGAGAGCTTCTTGCCGGCTGGCAGGGTATGCAGGATGAGATGTTCTAAAGGAGAGACCTTGCCGGCCGCCGTGGCAATGTTGACGAGCTGCTGTCTTTCACGCGCAGCAGCATCTTCGGGGCTCTTCTCGAGCAGGTACTCGAAAATATTGGTGATACCGAAGATTGCATTGCTGTCCTGGGGTTGGGTGAGTAAAGTGTTCCGAACGAGTTTGCCAAGAAAGAGAGCATGCGCACCTTGAAAGCCTGCTCAAGCGAAGCAACATCGTCGAAGTTTGCTGAAACGAGCTGCGCGCCCTGTTCGGCGAGAGCTTTCGCAGCAGTAGATTCAGTGTTGCGAGTGATAGCACGAACGCTCCAACCTTCCTTCAGCATGCGTCGGGCTACGCTGCCACCAACGCCACCTGTTGCGCCACAAACTGTGATGAGTTTCGCCATTGCGTCGTTTCGATATAAAGTGAAAATATGGAAGAAAAAAATGCTCTTTGTCTAATTGAGACAAGGTACTCACAACGAGTAGTTTTATATCAGTGCTAGATGTTTCCTGGGCTTACGTTACTAGCGAAGCTGTTCGCCACGGGCTGGTTCCGCCATACCATACCGCTGGTCTTTGCACGCACCTCGAACACGAAGACTTCGAGCGATTACAAAAGCTTCTGACGTCAAGGGCGGTTTGGGTCCCACGGAGAGCCTGTGCGCTGGCGTTTGCGGCCCTTCTCCGAAAGAACGAAAGGCTGCCTGTCGGAATTAAGGATCTTTCGTGCGGCGATTAGCTACGTGCCGTCAGTAGCCATGTTGTCTCTTCTGCAATCACTTTTGCAATATACATGGGCGAAACGATGCTGACAGACTCCTTCTCAGCATTTATTCAGTGACAGAAACCTGGTGACAGCCGATCGAAGTGGAAAGTCTGAACACGTGGAGATCGGAGACGTTATTTTCTGCACCCGCCTTCATGTCTATATTTTACATCCATTTTATTTGGTCCTGACATTGCCAGTAGAAACCTTTACAGATACAAAATTTCTATCTGTTCTCATAACGGCACATCAAACCACGAACATAGTCATCCGGCATGGGTTCTATCGTATCTATTATTGTATCTATAAACAAAGCCTAATCGCTCACTCCAGATTAGCAATTCCCGGAGACTCTAATAGCCATCACTTTGGATCGACAAGTCTGCGCTAGAAGCTTGGTTGATAAGCTCCGCCAAATGATTGATCAATTATATACCACCCTGGAGCGACCGTACAAGAATTCGCACTTCGCATTCGCATCAGAGTCCGACCGCACCTGGAACGAGGTAGGGTAAACCTCCAGCACATTGAAGTCCGTCAGGTTACCTCCGGTATACTGCGGCCATACAGCCCTGCTAGCATTAGAGTACGAAATCGCATTCGGATCTAAGGTAGCCGTAAAGGACGTCCAGTACCCAAGCATAGCGCGTGCAAGATCCGGCGTAGGCGTCTCAGATGGAGCTAATTGGAAGAACGATTGCGGAGCGCCGTGGAGCTCATTACCAGCGTTGAAGATGAGCTTGTAGACCGGCAAGTTGTGCTCGCTGAAAGCGCTGGCCTGGTAGTAGGTTGGACAGTTGATGACATAGTCGCCATAGATTTGTTGGGCTCGCCAGTACTCGGAGTTCGTTTTCACGGAGAGGTTCAGACTTGACTCGAGGAATTTAGCGCTCTGCGACGAGAAGAAAGGATTGTCGAAGTATGCCCCAGAGAAGTCAGACAGCGGGTACAGCTGCTTCACGCGATCGAAGAAAGTGGCTCCTGCCTCTGGCCATAACACCTTGAGATTTTCGGCCGTCTCGTCCCAAGTGGAGGTGCTGAAGTTGGTGAAAGCAACACCTGTACATGTGTCAGTATGGTCAGCTATGGAGGGTTGACATCAAAGCGACATATTCACCTTCGAATGCCGAGTGATCTATCAACAAGGCGACCTTGGAGAAGTGGCCGGCCTCGATCTCCCTCTGAGGATAATCACGAATTGTAACGCCATCGACAGCCGGTCCGTAGTAGAAGTCTCCGTACGCGTATCTGCCGGCTTCGTAACCAGTCTGGTATGTGATCGATGATACATTCGCTAGATCGTCGTAGGAAAGACTTCGCAGGCATGCAAGATCTGAGCAATTCGACGCTGCCAACAGATCGGTGTACTGGCTGTTCAAGGTACTCTGGTTCTTGTATGATTGCCACCAAGGGTATTCTGTCAATGAGGAGAACCGTCAGTGAGCTCTCTGGGTGTCTAGGGGGACAGAAGTGTCTTACCAGGAATGGCAGCACGGAAAGGCGGATCTTCTTCTCCGCCATTGAGTATCAATTGGGCTGTGACAGAGCCGCCACCAGCACTTCCGCCCCAGATTGTGACCTTCAGACTGTCAGTAACGATCCATAACTGCTCCATACTGTTGCGCGTACCTTATTTGGGTCACCGCCGAAAGCAGATATGTGTCGATGTACCCAATCGATCGCCGCCCTCTGGTCAAGCAACGCAGCATTGGGCGTTCCGTCTTCAGAAACCGCATCACCAGCCAGAAAGCCGTACGCTCCCAATCGGTACTGAATCGATACAAAGATCATGCTGCCGTTGGAGGAACTGACGAAGTTGGGGCCACCAGCGTTAGCAGCGTTGCCAATGGTATAGCCTCCTCCGTGGATCCACAGCAATACTGGCAAGTCCTGGCTCGTCGCATTCGAAGGAGCAAATATATCAAGGATTAGACAATCTTCGCTGGTAGACATTGAGGCGCCAAGAGATGAGGCATCGCCGTAGAGAGCGCTCAGTGCAGCAATCCAGGCTGGTGCGCCTTGAACACACTGTGGGCCTGGCGTCGTCGCGTTCAGAGCTTTGCCGAACGATGTAGAATTACCGAGTTCGATTGGCACAGGAGCGCGCCTGTAAGCTAGTCAATAATTGCTATGCCTACGATAGCGAGAAGATTGTCATACCATCGAAGATCGCCTACAGGCGCGACTGCGTATGGGATGCCCAGAAACGAATCGACGCTACGTAGAGCTGTCAGCAACATGGCATGAATACATCCGGAGGTTCGCGATCGACTCACCCAGTAGAAGCATTTCGAATGCCCTGGACTCCAGCATAGCCCAGGTCGATCAAAGGTGGAGCTGCGGCGGCAGAGTAGATGCAGTGTGCTATGCTACTCAGAAGGATGAGCGATGGACTCCCACTTAGTTTCATTGTGTAAAGATAGATTGCGAGTGATAGTAAGAATGCACACAGAAGTGCCGATCGTACATTTATATAAGTTCGATTGACTATAGCCCGGCACCTACATAACTCCATGGAACGGCCACGGAGGAAATCGCGAAAGCCCGAACATCGCATTCGCGCGATGATGAATAAATCATCATTGAAGGGAGGAGGTAATTTGAGTTTCCTCCACAGAAGTGGTTCCAAGGTTTGTAAGCATTGTTATTTTGGCTCAGCATGGCTCACGTTGACGTAGTTAGGGCAGATTGGTAGACCAAATTGCCCTTGTCGGATCTGTAGCCCTCCGTTGGCTAGATGGTACCTCGGGTATCTATATCATGCTACGGTGTTAGAATATTAAAATATGTAAACCAATAAACGCACTACGGGATATCCAAACACGCTTAGTTTAATCAACACGACTGTGCATAACTTGGGACCAAATCCATAGCGGTTCACCCGGGATTTCCAAGCGCATGATGTGGATCACTTTAATTGGCCACATTCATACGACCTCGTTTTAGCTAGGAGGTATAGCGATATCGCAAGTCAGGCGAGTGCTGCCTGCAACTTTCAACAGGTCCATGCACATCAACACGTGGGGAAAGACTCCGTATCATGGGGCATCATGGATATGTATTGAGCGTGTCGCTGGACTCTATGGAATAGGTCTAAGCTCGATATCCAAACAGATCGAATGCCAAGTAAGCGAAACACTTGGTCAATGCAGCTCAGTTGTGCACCTTCGCCAACAGTCCAGGAATGATTTCCATATCCTTCTCGCCATACTGATACTTCTGGCCGTCAATCTTGGGCGCCTTCGTGCGGCGTTGTTGTTGCGACTGACGCGCTTTGACCCATTGCTCCATCGTAAGATGTTGCCCAAGTTTAGTCAAGTCGTTGTCTTTCAGGCCAAGGCGGTTGAGCAGCGGGCTGTTGGTGATGGGATCGAGGACGACGTGGTTGTTAGGTCTAACAGTGAGCGTTAGTCAACATTCATCTGATGGATATATCTGCAATGCCAGCATACCTAGCAAAGAACAACACGCCAAGACGGTCGATGTGGGCCTGATCATCAGGCGGTGTGTGGACGCGGTGAATAGAAGACTTCAGGAAGTTTCCAGTCAGAGCTTGCAGCGCATCGCAGATGTTGATCGTGATGGTCTCGTCTTGCGGCTTGACCCACTTCCACTGCTGCTCCGAGTTCAGAATCTGCAGAGCAGCAACAGGCTGGCGGAAGAGAAGTGTGATGCTTCCGAGATCAGTGTGGCCTGGTGAGTAGAGCTCGCCGACTTGCGCGTTGAGTTCGGGCGAACGAGCGGCGTAATGCATGTATCTCAGATGATCTTCGCCCTTGACATCGTACTCGTGGTCTTTGACCAGTTGATCTTCGTCGGGGAGTTCGAGGATGATGGCGAAGAGGCGAAGGAGCTTGTTTACCACTTCTGAATGGCACGTCCTGCTGAAGTTCTCGATCTCCTTGATGTGGTTCTGAAGTACAGGAGGCTGAGCGCGCTGGTGGTACCCATCAAATTTGGGGAGGTTGTAGACCTGGACATTGTCCACGACCGTCTCAGTCAATCTGTAGAGTTAGCAATATCCTCGTGAGACACTTCGAATTAATCAAGATTTACTGTCTCAATCCAGCAGGGCGGTAGCCGTTGTACTCGCCATTGTGCAAGTCCTCAAGGTTGTGGTACTTCAGCTTCTCCTCAAGTGGCAAGTCGTAGAACTCCCGACCAAGAGCAAACTGTCTGTCGACTTCTTCTTGGCTGATGTTGAAGTTCTTGACATAGAAGAAGCCAACATGTTGCGCAGCGTATGTCAGCTGCTTAGCGAGCTCTTGCTTGCCCTCCGGGGTGTCAAATAGGCTCAGGTCTAGAGTGACAAGCTCTGCCCAGTCGACTGTGATGTTGCGTCAACAGCTGTGAAGCGCATAGAGTTCAGCTATTGTGCGTACGATCTGCTTTGGTCTCGGGGACTTGCTTGTATGGAGAGAGGATTGCGCCGGGCATGATTGCGATGTTAGTTAGATTGGCGTTGATTGGTAGTATAGAAAAAGGTCGTAAACGGAAGGAGATGAAGATGCAAGCTTGAGTTTCATCTTTGAGCAATCGGCCTCGACACCTCGGTCATACCAGATACTCGAGAGGAGTCGCATCGCGCACGACTACAGGCCCAGCTATCACGCCATGCATAAGTGTGGGCATTCTCGGTGGCGGACGCTCTTCGGAGGCTATCGGCCACTGAATGACGAGAACAACCAGATGAGATGCTTGGAAATACTGGTGGTGTTAGACTGGTATCTCCATGCTACAGCACCAGTTGATCTTGAGCTTGTTCGAGATAGATGTAATGGACACCGACCTCGGGATGGTGTGATGTTGCGAGGACAGAGGACCCGCCCCCGCACCAGCAAAGCCAAAACAACGAATCTTGGAAGGGAAAGTTCTTGATCATTACACATGTACTTGTTGAACATCGTATATATCTGTATAGCGTTTATGTCGCCATGCGAAAGCGCTGGTCAACTTCATGCGGACCTTGCACGCTCACTCAAAGCAGAGGCCACCTCTTTCATGTGCCAATGAAGCCCAAACTTAGCGGCGGGTACATTGCCATGTGAGGTAGTATTGTCAACTTCCAGAACGCGGGCCCGAAGCTCTTCGGAGTGTCGATCAATTTCTGCAAGATAGCGTTTTGTGTGAGCATGGTGAAGAGGAAGAGAGAAGTCTGTCGTGTCGATCGCCAGGGTACGGATCCTGAAAATTGGAGCCACCACGGACGTTGTAGTCCATGCCTGGGAGCGAATCGTCCCAGCCGGGTGTGTAAGGGGCACTGTAAGGATTGACCCAATTGTCATAGCCTGTGTCATGTTCGGCGCCAGGAGCAACAGGATGAGGCCGTGAGTCGCTCTGTAGCCCCTGGCCGACTTCAGAATAACTGTTCGGTCTGGTAGCCCGAGGCCGGATGTCGATGAGTAGGTCGTTTAGTAGGTCGATGAAGGGGTCGTTTAGTATGTCGATGAAGTGGTCGTTCAGTCGCACATTACCAAAAGTAGCAGGAGTAGGTGATGGGTCGTTTTGTAGCCTCTCGCCGGAATCGGGATATAGTTTTGGCTGAGGCCGGAACGCAGGAGTGAGTGATGGGTCGTGTTCTTTTTCTAGCCTCCCGCCAGAATCAGGATATTGATTTGGCTGAGACCCGAACGCGGCATTCCATTGCTGGAAGATTTTAGACGGGTCCCAGACGGGTGGACTGTTTTGTTCATTGCTTCTGGCTCTTTCTAGGGCGATCGGACTTTGAGCTCGACGCTTAAGACCGGCATCGACGTCGTAAAGCGCCTTCTGCGACTCGCCAGATCTGGGAAGAGGTATTGAGTTGCCCTGAGCCCTCGGCATGTCCCCTAAGAAGCCGTTCAGCGAGGCGGGGCGTGGACTTGGCCAAGGGGGCCGAGTGTCCCAACTTTGTATGTTCAGCAAGTTGTTGACTTGATAAGGTGCCGAACTCGGGCGACATAAACTCGTGTCCACCACTTGAGTGGCAGAATCGTTTGCGAGCATGTCAAATTGATGGGAATCAATGCCTGATTTGTTATTCTTAAAAAGGGTGATCTCTTCAGGCCGCTGAGAGACACTGATCTGCGAGAACCAAGCAGGGTTCTCGTGTTCGCTCTTCAGGCGTTGCCTGCGTGGATTCGCACGCTGTTCCGCGGTGCTGTCCCTTTTCGGTCTCTCTCTATGGATCACATCATCGTCGTCATCGTCGTCCTCAAGCTCAATAATTGGAGCATCCTTGATGTGTCCGCGGTAGCTGAAGCCACAAGCTTTAGCCTTACATGTGGTCTCCTTGTCGAGCTCACATATCTGCTTCAACCCGCATTTCGGACAGCACTCGAGTGACACCTCGTTCCACGCAAAGTGAATGCTCATCCGCACATGCTTGTTCCGCACAAAAACGCTAGCGAAAGGAGGCGGCCGTCGCGGATCAATGAGCTGAGTACCTTGCGCTTGGTCGAACAACCGATAGCCTGCGACGGCAACGCGCCTGTGTCCCGGCTGGTCCGCAAAAGCGCGCGTTAGGTTGTAGTGGAAGCTTGTCCAGTCTGTCACGACGTTGATATCGATACGCTCGAAGCGGCCCAGGGCGTCTTCGAACAGTACCGTCCGAGTGCCAAACAAGCTCGACAGAGGTATAGCACGCCGCTGTACGGCATGTGGTATAGCGCGGTGCAGTGCATTTCGCTAGAGCAGGAAAGGCTGGACGATGACATTGGCAATAGCCGCAACAATGATCACAGCCGCCAGCCGAAGGATAGCAGCTTCCTCCGCGGGGTCGATGTCCTCCTGCGTGAGGCGCATATTCATTGCCGCGCATAGTCCGAAGTAGTTGTGATTGATCGTGGTTCCAGCATACGAGTCGCCTACGTGTACGCGAGCATTGCCATCGGAATACACCTGACTATACGTGTGGCCATGGCGATCCGCGCGCCTCTTGTCAAGTGCGACGCCGGAACCATCCTCCCTTCTTTCACTATTGTTGCGTCAAGCAAGCGTGCTCGCTTCCAAACACCGGTTCGTGCGTTTTGTACCGACTTCTGCCCAAGCACGTCTGCTATCTTCCTCTTACTCGTGCTGGCACCAGTCATGCCGATCGTTTGCTGGTCTCCAGAGTCTTGACTGCACATAGTTTAGGGAGAGGCTCGCCATCCGGTCAGGCTCACTATTTGTTGCATCGGCGTCTCGACAAAGGCGGCCAGTCATGGCCAGGTCTTCCGCGCATGTTCTCGTGAGGTAGCGGGGCCCAGATCATGAACTGCTTCGATAGCCAGGAACGACAGCACGCACATGAAGAGGCTGTGTTAAGGAGGCACAGGTCGCTTCCAATCAGGCTGAAGGCTGACGGGACTGGGCATTGTGATAGGACGCCAACCGAGGGCGCGAAAGCGCCACATGCTGCAAGATACCGTCATTAGCTTGGCTGCTCTAATACTTTCGTTTTGGGAAGCATTTGACAGTATAAACTGTACATGTGAGTTCTGCTTCTGCAAATATACAAGCGGCATCAGTCAACACAATCCCACAACCCAACAAAAATTTGATCAATTAGAAGAAATCAGTATTCATTAAACCACCAAGATAAACCCTCCAAATCCTCATATCAAAGCATGTCTATGTCTTCCATGGTAACACATCTTCCAGAAGGGTATTCGCGTAGCAGTCGCCAGACAAAAGCAGATCGCCTGGCCTACTACAAAATCGTGCAAAAACCACCTAGTCTTCGTCAAAGATCGCCGTAGCATTAATCAAAATCGTGTCCACGACTCTGGCTTGCAAGCCAGAGTCTGCAATCTGTGAGCCGGTGTTTGCGCCTAGAAGACTTGGTCTGTTGGGGAAGCATGTTAGCGAGTTGTTTCTTTTGTTTTCGTGTAATATGAACGGAGAGGGAAACATACGCAAAGCAGATAGCCAAGTTCGAGCTTCCCATGCGGTTGCGTCCTTCGTTCTGGATCACACGGTGGAGATGCAGGACGAGCGCACGCAGTGTAGCATAGTTGGGATCTGGGAGATCGTTGATCTGCTGGTGCAGCGCGTCGCGACGGGCACTTGGGTCCTCGACTCTCGCGGCATTGATGAAACCATCGTATGCCACGCTGGTGAACAAAGGGTCTGGCAGGTCACGGAAGAACTGCTTGAGAAGGGTTGCAACGGAGCTAACATCGTGGTGGAAGTTGGCCGGGTTGCGGAAGTCGAGGTTAGGAGCGTTGTTGTTGAAAGCGTCACGAAGGGTGTTGACATGAGAAGCCGTGCCGGAAGTTCTGTAGATGCCTTCAACTTCCAGGCCGAAGAGGTCGACGGCTTGCATGCACTGGTAGACGACCATGGGGACGGCGGACTGATCGCGAGCGAAGAGCTCTTCGAGGCTGACACCAAATACGGGATGTGAGGGCGCTTTGTTAGACATCTTGGGTGGGACGGGGAAGCCAGAGGTACCGAGAGGACTCATAGAAGTATTGTTGCCTGGTCCAGCGATAGAGCCAGTCGTTTGAGTAGGCGGATAACCAGAACCTGGAGAAGTGGGCGAGACTATGCGTTCCGAGGGATGCATGGGATAAGGAGGGTTGGCAGGGCCGTCTCTGGCTGTCGATGCCTGCGGACTGTATGGATTCTGCTTCTGGTCGTACGGGAAAGCGTCGCTAGGACCTCCAGGAGATTGTGAAAGGTTGTATCCGCTTGAAGGGGCCGGCGCGGTGTGCGTGTGGTATGAGGGCGCCGCCGTTGTGATCGAGGAAGGCATGGAGCTGTATCTGCTATTGGCCGATGCCGTCGTCTGAGAAGTCATGCTATCAAGTCCTAGGCCTCCAGATGGAACTGGCGCAGAGAAGGTCGGCGCCGCACTCGGTGTCGGTGCCGGTGCCTGTGGTTTTGGTTGCTGTTGCTTCGGTGCAAGCGTTGGGTGCTTCTCGTACTTGATCTCACTGAGTGACGGAGGCACCTTGCCACTGTGGCTTGAGATGTAACTGTTGAAATCTTTCTCGTTGTCGATTTCCATGACCAGTTCGCGCAGGCTCTTCTGCGAAGAAGGTGTATTGCCTTCGGTCAACGGGCTCACAGCCAGACCATTTCCAAGAAGAAGCTTCTCGTTGAAGGAAGCATACTTTTGCAGTTGCAAGGTAAGAGCCTGGTCGCACTCTTTGATCAAAGACTGCAGTGCTTTGACAGCCTGAGGTCGACCACTCCTTATGAGGTGGTCACGCTGGGTCCTCGCCTGCTTAACCTTTTCTTCATACTCGCTGTCGGCGGCTTGAACCTTGTGCAACATTTCGGTCTCAACCTGTTCGGCGCTCTTCGGTCCCTTCAAACCCAGCCTCCTGCTGCCCTTGGTATCGCCAGTCCTGGCGCGGTCGTAGCTCTCAGCCAGAGTGTCGTAGCGAGCCTTCGCCTTCTGCATAGCCTGCTCCGCGTCGAACGCTTTCTTCTCAGCATCCAAACCCTCGTGCTTCTGCTGCTTCCTTCCTCGCTCAATCTCCGCCGTCAAAGTGTTGAGATCCTCGTGCATCTGATGCAGTGAAAGCGCGAATTGCATTCCGTTGTCGCCCATGCGCTCGTGCACATGCAAGAGCTCGCCAAGCTGTAAAGCGTAGCTCCCGCTCTTGGAGTCTGGTCTACGAGCAGCATCCATCTGAGCCTTAGCAAGACCCTTCAGCCCTTTTGCCTGCTCCTCTTCCAGCCTGGAGCGTTTCCGAAGGAAGTCGGCAAAGTCACGCGCCGACGCTATGCTCTGCTTGAGACGGTTCAGGAGGGTGTTAATGCCAATGTCAGAGTACATGACATCCTCGACGGCTTTGGGCGGGCCCTTGGGCGCATCATTGGTGACTATAGGCGAGGGTTGGCTCGCGGTTACTGGGCTGACTGGTCCCGAGCCATTGGCGACGTGGAGGGTGTCGCCGTTGGGTTCGTCGAGGCTGTCGTTGCCCGACATGGTGACTGTGCTGTTTGAAGGTCTCCGAGGGCGGAGTGTGCGTTTCTGACTAGGGTGTCGTAAATGGTGGGGGAGGTGTCAAGGCGGTTAGATTAAGGTGGTGGTGGTAGCAGCGTGGTGGTATATGAGACAACCATCGTCGTTCGCGTGTCGGCCCAAGGGCCCCAGCTTGCGCAAGCTCCACCTCCCCGAACCCTGATTGTCGTCTTCAGTGGCGCAGTCATTACTTCAAAAAACATACTCAGCCTCACGCGAAGACGTCACTTCCATCGACGACGCCACGACTCAGTCAGTCGATCCAGAGAGCTTCCCGCTCGATTAGGAAGTCGCCGATCTTCTTGATCTGATCAAACTACACCACCACCACACTTGAACACAACACCTCACTAACATCGCATCACCTGACCATCCCAACTATATCAACCATTAACACACCATGGCCGATGCACAACCTCCTCTCAGCTGGCAGCAGTCCGCCGACACCAACCCAACCATCTCAGAGCATGTCCCCGAAGAGGTCGAGACATGCCTGCAAAATGCTCGCTTCGTACGTACAACATACCAGTCTAACCCTATGATAACAAAAGACTAACACAACTCCTTCAGCTCCACCTCGCAACCTGCACCGCCAACATCCCGCACGTCAGCCTCATGAACTACACCTACCTGCCCTCACATCCATTCTCCTCCGACACCCTCCGCCCAGGCCCAGTAATCATAATGACCACCAACCCGGCCTCAAAGAAAACTCTCAACCTCGTGCAAAACCCCAACGTCAGTCTCCTCGCCCACGACTGGGTCTCCTCGCGCCCGCCAAACATGAACACAGACCGCGAGCGCAGCCCCGTCGGCGCACGCGCAGGCCGCAGCAGCCTGGCTAACATGCTCATGAACATGAACTCGGCGGCCGTGTCGTCCATCTCAGCGACGATCAACGGCGAGGCGAAGGTGCTGGAGAGCGGGACGGAGGAGGAGACGTGGTGCAAGCAGCAGCATTTGGCGAACAATACTTTTGAGGGGCAGTCGGCGGGGTCGGAGCAGTTGTTTGGCACGAGTCCGACGAATTCGAGGACGGGAGACGGTGGACGGGGGAGTTATATTGAGGATGAGGAGGTCAAGGTTGTGGTTGTGAGGATCAAGGATGGCAGGATCAGTGATTGGAAGGGTGGGGTTAAGGATTGGGTTATTGCTGAGCCTGGGCAGAGACAGAGTCTGGTTAATGGAGTTGTGGGAGGACAGTAAATGGTTGAAAGGTATGCATCTAAGCGCGGCGTTATAGTGGCGCTAAGCTTGAACAAAAGCTGGTATGATTGACGTTTTCCCCTCATCTCCTTCAGAGTACCAAGTCCTGCAATTTGTCGAGCTTCCGATCAAGCAATGACGGTGGAAGACATAGCTACCGGCCGACAGTATAGCATCATGCTGGGCCATTGTCAGTCCTCCCAGACTCACCTACACGGGAGTCCTGAAAAGCGCCTTGGTGTTCGGTGCACACTGGCCCACTCGCGTGATCACAAAAAGGGCAATCCCAGACCGACTCGTGACGATGCCTGCGGATGTACGGAGTCGTAAACTCCTCCCCGCACGAAGAACAACACGGCACTGCACCTCTGTGTTCTCTATCGCTATAACCACAGAGCCAGGTTCCTTCCAGCATAAGACTCAGTTTCTCGTGCGCGATGACCGCGGCGCCCAGCCCGTCACACTCGCTCAGCAACATCTCGATTTTCCCCGTTCCGTTCAATTCGCGTATACGGCAGACGCAGAGATCGACTAACGCTGCCCGGCCAATGTCGTCCTCGCGGGTGGTGTTGTCAAAGACAAGCTTTACAGCGGCCAGGAAATCATCCTCTACTGACGATTCGAGGTACCCGTCTTTCGGAAATGCGATCTTCATTCGTCCGTGACGTTTGTAGTAAGTCCCTCGATTTCGTACTTGTCGGCTGCGATATAGACTTTGGCTAGGAATTGCCACTTAGGTCCATCGTTTCGGAGCTGGTAGGGCAGGTCGTAGATGTAGCGGAACAGGGCCATCATCACTACAGGATCATCACCGTGAAGTGGGATGTCGTTGAGGCTGGATTCCTGGAAGGATGGTAAGTTTGAGCTCATAAGCGATGCTGCTCCTGGTTTGCTTACCTTGAATCCGTTGAGGATGAGCTTGTTGAAGTATTTGGATCGGCGGCACAAGACGATGCGATGAACGTATACCTGACGGTCACTCAGGCGTATGGTAAGGTCCGACAGGGTCGGGTCGTTGAAGTAATTCTTGTAGATGTCTCCCGGTGATGGCGCCATGGTGCGAAGCAGCAATTTTTGTTGCCGCTGTGTTGATTGTTGTGTTTATATAGTAAGCGAAGGTTGAGGGAACTTTTCTTTGGCAGCGGTTTCTGGGGCAGGTCGATTGTTTACATTTTATGACCGTCACAACAACAAACGGAATTTAGGCAGCTGAATGCTGCCTTGGCGCTGTTTGTCCCTAAAGACATGTTTTGTCGCTGAGACATGCATACTAATTCTGTTTGCTCATCGAGTGACTTCGGCAGAAGCGTGATTGATTTCGAAACAATGAAGGCTAAGATTTGTATTCAGACATGTTGAGTGTGTCTTGGAGTATCACACTACAGACTACTGATTACTATCCACGGAGGAGTAATATCGTCCCGACTCAACTTGTGAGCCACTGTCGTCGCATGGACATGGCGTCCGTCCACCGTCTCGATCACACCATCAGGCGTACCAACTGACTATTAAACCGACCCAGTCAAACTGCATGCGGATGCTCATACAGGTCTTGGTGGTATTCAGGAGAGGCTAGATTTGAATCTTTCCTCAGCTTCCTCTTCGTACCACTCCCATGTAAGGACCACGGACTTTCCGTTTTCCCGTTCACACTCCCAGCATGTCGGATCGCCTTGTCTCTTGCATTTTGGGCATGCCCAGGGTCTCTTGTCGCGGTGGCTGCGGACGTACGACTTCTGAAAAGCCCTGTGGCATACAGAGCATGACGGGACAGCGTCAGCATGGAGGATGCCGTCGCACTCCCACACACCACCGAGCATGGTGTCGAGGTCCTGGTGAGCGATGATTTCGACAGCTAAATCGCTGTGTTCCTGCAGGAAGTCGGTGAATCTAGTTTGGCGGCGTAGGTAGAGGTTGTGCGTGACGCAGGCGTTGATCATGGTTGCTCGAGCCAATTTATCTTGCGGAGTCGTCCCGGTGACGATGGTCTGCAAGGCGTTCATGAAGTCATCACTCAGCCACAGCATCCATACGCATCGTTCATGCTTCTTGATCAGTTGATGGACTTCGTCTTTGAGACCGTCGGCCTGGTACTTGTCGGCCGCGACATAGATCTTCGCGAGAAAGCTCATAGAGGTCCTTTCGTCATCAAGGTAATCGAGAGGTAGATCGTAAAGGTATTTCAGGAGCGCCATCATCACTTCGGGGTCATCTTCATGGAGCTCGATCTCCTTCTGGCCGGATTCCTAATAGTCATGTCAGCTCAGGTCTACAGTTCGATAGCATGCTCAACGCCACTACGAGTTGGCTTACCTTGAATCCACCGAGGATGAGCTTCTCGAAGTAGACAGACCGACGGCAGAGCACGATACGGTGGACGTGGACGGTTCTGTCGCTGAGGCGGATGGTAAGATCTGAAAGCGTTGGATCGTTGAAGTAGGCTTTGTAGGTGTCTGAACTCGAGGACGATGACATGGCCGTTGGCTGTGGTGTTGAGTTGGAGCTGGCAGGTCGATTGGGGATTTTCTTTTTGGAGGCAAGGCGAGGGTGCGGTCTTATGTAATGTGGCCGTAAAGGGAATCTGAGTAACTTTTCACTTGTCAGCTCAAGATGTTACGAGCTTCGGAGAAGGGAGACCACGCATATGAAGAATAGGCAGAAGCAACAAAGTGCATCCGTTTGACCAAACTTACACGTGGCTCAACGCCGGAAAAAGCATTGGCATGTGTCTGTGGACCACGGGGTGAAAGAGAGCTAAGAGTGGCAAAGGTAGTCGGTAGATGCAGTTCTGGCTTGCATGATATCACGTGGTTTGATACAGTGAGCTGTCCTCCTTAGCTCGTGTTGCACAACAATCTGCTTGCTCGTGATGCAGGATTTGTCTCCAGCACAGCCCAGGCCTCTCCGCTTGTTCACTCCAAATGGACTCACATCCAGCCTGGACCCAGCACCGCCCAACAGATCGCCCAATCCGGAGCTTCAGAAACGCTGAAACCACCTCATATCATTATACCGCGCTCCAGCCATTCGAACTTTTCGTCGCAAGTGGAGCAGATCGGTGTCCGTTCACTTTCACAGCGACGGCACCACCATCTTGCTTCGTGGCGGTTCGACCATGCACTTTGGACAGTGAATGAATTGCGACATTCCGAGCACACTAATACATACTCATCGTCACAACCTTTGGTACATATTCAAGAGCCCAGAAACCCGCACTCAAGATCGTCATGTCCGATGATGTCGGCGCCCAGACGCCCAGACTCTTGTAATAGCGAGATGAACGCCGGTACGACTTGTAGGTCCCGCAAGGTCATAGCGCAGATACGTACCATCAGTCTCCGCAAGGGACTGTTGTCGGAAGCTTGGGTCTCGATTTTGCGAAGCGCTTGAGTGAAATCGTCCACGTCGGGGAACTCGCCGCTCGCGATCAAATTTTCGATCCTGTTCTGCAATCTGCTGCAGATTTCGCGCTGGACGCCCTGGACCTGGTACTTCTCTGCCGCCACATACAGCTCGGCGTGGGGTACCAGGCTGTCCCACCTTTTGTCGTCGTCGTAGCTGGAGCCAGAGTAGTATGGCAAATCGTAGATGTAGCGGAGTAGTGCAAATACTGCTGCCGGGTCGTCTTCATGAAGCTCAACTTCTTTCGAGCCGCTCTCCTTGATCTTCAATTAGACTTGTGAATAGTGGTCTGCTAGCAGGAGAACCACACCTTGAAGCGGCCAGTGAGCAATGAGTTGAAATACTCGGATTTGCGGCACAGTACGATACGGTGGACATGGACAGTCCTGTCGCTCAGCCGTATCGTGAGGTCTGAGAGTGTTGGGTCGTCGAAGTAGTCCTTGAAGATGTCTGAAGCTCGGGACTTCATGGTCGCAATGCTGGTCTCGAAGTGTGGTGGTTTTTGTCGACTGCTTGTTGGTATCCGCGTGAGGTGTAACAAAGAAGCTGTCAGGTGAGGCGACAGCTTAGCGCTCGAGTGAAGGAAGGCGCGACTTCTAAACCACGACCTCGCGAAAGGTTCAGCAGATTCTGCTGCAGCAACGACAAGACAATGAAAGGCAAGGACAGAAATAAGTGAAGCGCAGGGAATCATAAAGTTAGACTTCTCAAGCAGAAACTCCAGGCTAGTACCCGTTCGCATCTTCATTCCGGAGTGCAGGTTCAACATGTGAGCGCCTACCAACTTGTAGCGGAACCCTCGACCTGCTGTACAGCCATCCCGTTGCTCGTCACGCCAGTCGCCATCCATGGTTGATGCAGACTCGCCTCGAAGCTGATCAAAAACCAGCGGGTCATCCTCCTCCAGTACTCAAGGCTGATACGCAGCAGGTATGCTTGTAACTTCCCCCAACTCTGACAATCCATCGCTGCCTTGTTGCGCAAAATCCACCCGCAGAATGAAGAAGAGTGTCGATGCATACCTCATTGTTGATCACGGAACTCAAAGTGCTTGCACTGCTCAGTCTTCGTGGTAGTCGGCCTCCCACACCCACTCCACAACAACAGGATTGCGCGATCCGCTGGTGCAGGCGAGATCGAAACATTGTGGAGGGTGCGATGCGTCGCAGTCTACGCAGTACCAGACATCTTCATTGCGGTGTGATAGCACGTATTGCTTGGAGAATGGCTCCTCACAAAGGTAACAGCATGGCTGTGCGTCGGGATGCCAGTTGTCTTCATCACAGTACCAAGAACCTTCAAAAGGATTGTACGTACCTCTGGGACGAGTGGCGATCTCAACACCCAGTTCCGGATTTTTCGTCAGCAGATCCGAGAGTCTGTCAGGCTTGGCGCTGAGAGCAGGGAGATTCCAGAAGTAGTAGTCAGTCATCAGTTTTCGCATCCGACAGTTTTGTGTCGTGCCAGCGAGAACAGTTTCGACAGCGTTCAGAAAGTCGTCGACAGCACCCAGATCTTCGGTAGGTATTTTTTTCGCAGTGACAATCTTCCTCATGTCTTCGTAGGTCTTGTTCTCGAGACCCTTGAGTTGGTATTTCGCGGCAGTGACAAACGTAGCAGCGAGGAATTGCCTCTCGCCCACAGCGTCCACGTGCGCTTTGTCGTAATCGAGGCCGTAGATGTAGCGGAGAGCGCCGACCATAGCTATGGGGTCATCGTCGTGCAGTTCGATCTCTTGGGCTTCGCTCTCCTATGGACTGTGTCAGCGAGAATACACAAGATGGAGTGACGAATGCCTCACTTTGAAGCTCCCGGTGATCAGCTTCTCAAAATATTCCGAGCCACGGCATAGCACGACGCGGTGAACATGCACGAGCCTGTCGCTGAGCCGAATGGTGAGATCTGAGAGAGTGGGGTTGTCGAAGTAATCCTTCCATAGTTCGGGTGAAGCCATTGCCAGATAGTCGCGTTGTGGACCAGTTTTGACAATATGGAGGAGTTGCTTGGTGGAGGCTTGCAAAAGTTTGGTTGTTGGCACAGCTGTAAAGCGAGTGGGGAGAGAAGTGAGTGGCGAATGTGAAGGCTGCTGCCACGTGCAAGTGGGGGGCGCTGGGTGAAGGTGCATATGAAAGGCACACAAGGACCGCCACAGGAATCAAGGACACAGTCCACTGTCCTGGGCTACCAGGGCTCATACACTGCATATGAAAGCGCCCGTGAATCACCTGTTGAAGTGGAAGGCGTTTGACTCTGTTCTGGTGGAGTAAAATACATCAGACCGTCACATTCGATCCCTCAGCCCGCAAAGGAAATCTGAACACCCAGCCCTAATCGTCGCTCTTGATCAAGCTATGGCATTCGACCGCATGAAGATCTCGGAGACATCTGGCAATCAAGCACTCTCACTTGCGCCGTTGGAAGATCCAAGATGCCAGCAGCAGATCTGTTCGCATTCTGAGCGAATGGTCTCGTTCGGACGGGGTATCTCGTCGTGGTTGTTGGCATCAGACTGCAGGACGTTTCCCACGTCTACCACATGCTCCGGGACACTCTCTTGGATGTCAGCTTTAGACACCAGGCCCTTTTCTGCATCTACCACAGGCTTCTTGGCGATGTTTTCCTGCCATGGACCTTGGAAGACCAGGTGAATGATGTCGCTGAAGAGCAGTCCGAACAGAGCGACCTTCGGCGTCACACAGAAGACGCTGATCAGGAATCCAACGTTGAGGCTCAGTGCCGGAACAAGAGCGACAAGCGTTGCTACTACCAAGATAGGTAGCTGGTATCTGTCGTTCTGCTGGTTCCACTGGTAGTAGAAACGGGTGTAGACGTGGTACGAGAACATGGCAGCGATGAAAAACCAGGTCGTGTCCAGGAACGATGGCTTACTTGGTCCTGATAGAGGTGCCTATGTCAAATTAGTTCCATTTCTCTGTCAACCGCACTGTGCGGGTCTCACGAACGGATAATAGCAATATCCACGGCGACAGACGCGCATTCACGGGCGCGATCAATTCATTCCATCGGTTCCGTTGGGCATCCCGAGAGTTTGCGATGGCATATTTATGCATGGTATTTGCCATGACGATGCTGAAGTAGAAACACGCAGCCTTGTACAGCCTGGCACGCCGTCTTGCTTTGTGTAACGAGCTGGAGGTCGGAGGCTCAACTGGACTTTGCATGGCCTCTTCGAGCCGGAAAGCGCTCTTTTCTGACATGATAACGGAATCTTGTGTACAATAATGACAATTTCAGATGATATGAAGATGCTAGCCGACCAATACTCGAAGAACAGAGTGGATGGAAGGTTCTTAAGTCGACATCCCAAAACGAGGCTGAGGTCATACAGCCAAGGCTGAAGCGGGGAGCAGCAAGACACGATCACACCATCGGGCTGAGCAAGTGTGGCAGGGCACGAGGCTGTGGCAGCGATGTCAAGACTCGCAAGATAAGGTGTAGTTGTACAACAGGACTTGTTGCCGCTTAGCCTATGGCTACAAGCACGGTATCAGCGCTAGAATGGTGTAATCAAGCCCAGTCTTAACAACCACCATCATTCTTTACAAGCATCGTTCGGGTTCAATACTTTTCAACGATTTGGTATATCAGAGCTAGAGCTAAAACTCGAGATACGGACATGATCTCCAAAATCATCATCGTCCGGCATGTCGAATCGGTTCACAACGTGACGAAAGACTTCTCCAAGCTCGACCCGCCTTTGACCTCTCTGGGTGCTCAACAGGCTTCATCGATCTCACAGAAGCTACCTTCAGCCGGGAATATAGCGACAATAATCAGCTCACCCTTGAGACGTGCGCTCCAGACCACACTCGCTGGCTTCTCATCTATCCTGGACAAGCAATACTTCGAGGAGAGCTCTGGACAAGGCATTGACGGAGGAGTAACGCTATCCCTGGACCCCGACCTTCAAGAGCGCAGCAACCTACCATGCGACACTGGATCCTCTGCTTCAGAATTGGCCAAAGCTTTCCCGGGCCTATCTTTTGATGATCTGGGCGAGGACTGGCTGAAGAAATCTGGTCGTTACGCCCCCAACGACGATGCTGTGCAGGAACGTGCAGAGCGAGTGAGACAAAGTCTCTTCAAAATCGCAGAAAGCCTCGAGAATGAGGAACGAAAGGACATTGTTGTTGTCACTCACGGCGTGTTCATGAAGTTCCTGACAGGAGACCAGGATATTGACTTGCCCAAGGCTGGGTGGAGAATCTACACAGTTGAGAAACAAAGCACAGGAAAGTATGTCCTGGTCGCGCAGGATAATCAATTCTAGTTTTTATTTCTTCATGCCTGAAATTCATCCTTTTCTTCGAGAGATGAAAAGAAAATCAGCCTTCTCGCAACAATGAGCCCGACCCCTTCTCATCGTCAGTGCCTTAGATCGGCTTCGGCACACCACGCTTAACACCAGGCTCTCCAAGCCCAGGCATAACAAGCGGCGCACGCTTCTCCTGCGCAGTCCTGCCAATCGGGAAGAACTTGGTAATACCGTGTCCAGGACCATACGCCTCCTCAACCAAATACACGGTAACTCTCCACCAAGCGCAGAGGGCAGAAAACATCCAGAAGTACGAAGCCGCCTTGATACCCATGGTCACGCCGCCGACTTCTCCGTCGCCGGAGCCAGAAGACTCAGACGTGCCGCCGTTGTAGGCGAACAGGCAGCAGGCGATAGTCGATCCGATCGCGAGCGAGGTCAGACAGGCTGTAAGGACCATGTCGCGAGCTGTAGCTGCTAATGCGCAGGACCAGGTGAAGACGGTCAGGACAACGAACCAGGAGGCGAGTTCTGGGAAGTGAGTATGTACTGAGTGCGGCTCAAGAGCACCGGCGGCCTGTGAGTTGACAGTATTAGCAAATGTCGTCGAGAATGAGGACGATCAAACCTACCGTGAAAGCGTAAAGAATTCCAATCGCCAACCAAAAACTCCCCCACATCGTATTCACAACCGTTACCAACGTATCTCTTGCTTCAAATCCTTTGATACCTGCGATGAACTGTGCAAGACCTATGACCAAATGTCAGCGATCTGTAACACTCCTCCCCTCAACAGAATTGCTGTTTCAATACAATATACATACCACCAAACATAGCCACAAACGGAAAGAAGATAGTAGGGCTGTCGCTCGAGCCCCACCACATCGCGATATGGCTGGCAGTGATCCATGTCGAGCCCGCGAACCCAGCAAGGCCAAGAGCAGCCGGGGGTGCGATGGGTTTTAGGAAGATCTGGACGCTGGGCGCTTTCTCCAAGACCTCGTTCCGCTTGTCTTCGTGGCCGGCGTGGCTTTCGACTGACATGTTGGGCTTCTTTTAGATTCTGTGATGGAGGGTTTTGTGGTTGTTCTTCGTAAGCTTTCTGGGAAGTATTCGAACAGAGGATTTTATACGAAGGTAATCAGAAACTGAATGTGGCGATACTTTAAGCATAAGAAGCCTCAGAGATCTTCGCCTGATCAACACCGGGTTTATCTTCTGGAACGGCATCTCGTCCTGTGACATCAACATTGACACTGATCGACGAGACGGCAGCTCACAAGACCACGAACCATTGGCGGTTCGTGAACACGGCTCCATTTGTCCATCTCCATGGAGGTGTGGGACCGTTGATGACCGGGCACTGGCGGTCCCTTGAACGTCAAAAATCCCCAAATCACACGAAGTAGTGACGATGGAGACTGTAATTGATCAGCTTATCGATAACATCATTCGGAGTTATCGCCCGACTCCAGCCATCTGAGGGGGGGATTTCTTGCTGTAGGATTCACGTTAGCGTTCGTGATTTGCAAGATCATCACATTGGCGACTGAAATATTTTGAAGAAGTTAGAAGCAACAGCCTTATGAAAGTGTTCAGATCAAGGATCGCTGAGAGCAAACATCGGAGCTTGCTCCTGCTCCAGCGCATAAGCCTTCGCCGAACAGCCGGATCCATTCTCTCAAAAGCTTCAGCGAGTCACGGGCCTTGCAGCCTTGTAGCCGTTAGAAATCTCGGTTTAGCGGTAGGAATTGATCCTGCCGCAAGTCGAGCAAACCGTTTCGTCGGGTTGATGCTAAGTCAGACATCAGAGGGCGCAGTCACTTTCAACAGCAGAACATGAGCGACGATGTTGAACGAACCTTGTATGGAAGGTTTGTGAGTTCATGTATTTCGTTGAAATCGGTATGACGTGTCTATATCTCACCAAGCCCCAAAGAGGCAATTGGTGCGCCTAAAGCTTTTCGGGCTTGAAGCGAATGAAAGTTGTGCCACGAGTGGCACAGAAGAAATGAAGAGTAAGAAAGGCACCTAGCGAATGCAACAGTGTGCGCGGAAAACCATGATCCCGAGATCTTTTTTCCGTGTCCATATCCAAAACCCCAGAGTCGTAAGTTGGTCGAGTCATGGGTCTGTTGTTCCCTTTGCTTTTTGTTGAGATGATTGATAAGGAAACAGCGTCGTCTCTACCCGGCTTGTCATGCATGCAATCTAAGACGAGGAGGCGAATACCTTGCCGATGGTGGACTGCTCGTTGCCAGAGACGAGCTTGCCCTCGCCAGCCATGAAGTAGGCGTAACCACCGACGGCGTCGTTGCTGTCCATCCAGGGCATGACGTCCTGGAGGAAAGTGGAAATCTGGTCGTCAGAGCCAGTGGCGGCGAACTCGCTGATGAAGATCTGCTTGCCAGAGGCGAGATCGGCAGCGTCGTTGACGTGCTTCTTGAAGTACTCGGAGTTCTCGGCGCTGTCGTACCAGTGAATGTTGAGGCAGTCGATGGTGCAGTCGGAGCAGGACTCGAGGAAAGAAGAGAGCCAGTTGAGACCCATGGAGCCAGCACCGTTGGTAACGGAGGGAGCGCAAAGCTTGGCCTTGCCGGCGAAAGGCTCCATGTACTGCTTGTACGCGGCGGCGGCCTCAGAGGGGCTCAGGTTGGCCTGCTCGCCGAGATCGGGCTCGTTGAAAGAGAAGAGGTGAGTGGAGCCAGACTCGATGGCGCTCTGGGCGTTCTTGGACCAGTCGTTGGTGAACTCAGACTTGGGGCCCCACAGAGTGGGAATGAACTTGACAGAGTCGGAAAGGCCGGAGCTGGAAGAGCCCCAGTTGTAGCCCCAGGAGACGGCAGGGCTTGAGACGAGGCAGTCAGTCAGCTTGGCGTCGTTGTAAGCAACACCACGCTTGCCACTCTTGCCGGAAGAGGTGCTGGCGGTGGAAGAAGGAGCAGCGCTGGAGGAGCTGGAAGAGCCATAGCCGATGTCGATGCCAACGTTGCCCTTGTTGGCAGCAGAGTAAGTCATGGTGGGGGAAGCAGCGGAAGAGCTCTCCTCGACAGATGAAGAAGCAGAGCTGGAGGGAGCGGGCGACGAGTAAGCGGCAGGGGCAACCTCAGAAGCCTGAGTGACGGCCTCAGCCTTAGAGCTGTAGGAAGTGGGAGCCTCAGAGTAGGCCGGGGCGGAAGACTCGACGGAAGACTCAACGGGAGCAGCCTCAGAAGAGCTGGAGCTGGCAACCTCAGTGGAAGATGCAGCGCCGGGGGTCACAGTGACGGTCTTCTTGACAGTGGTGGTGACAGTGACATCGCTGGTGCAAGTAGAGGTCGTACCAGCGTCGGCGGTTGCAAACATAGTAGTGGTCTCATATTCAGAAACGACGTCAACGACGGTCTCGCTGGCGGGAGCAATGGCAGTGCCAGTTGCGAAGCCAGTGCCAGTAGGGTAGAGACCAGTACCATTGGCGCTGGGGTAAGGGTAGGCAGAGAAGCC
This sequence comes from Cladosporium sp. SL-16, assembly GCA_002921095.1. NCBI lineage: Eukaryota > Fungi > Ascomycota > Dothideomycetes > Cladosporiales > Cladosporiaceae > Cladosporium > Cladosporium sp. SL-16. The sequence continues at coordinate 27,862 of PEGC01000025.1, forward strand.
AGAGGGCTTGTTGTTGTGGTACTTGGCGTGACCGTGGCCGTGACCGTTGAACGGAACAGCGAAGGCAGCAGTGGCGAATGCCAGAACGCTCATGGTGTTGATTGGGGCCATTGTGATAGTGTTGTTTGGTAAGACCGGCTTGTTGGTGATTGGATATGAGTTGCTGGATGTCAAAAAGCTGCTGCTAGAGCGCTAGAGATGCTGAGCCGACCAGGGCAATTGCTTGTGAAAGAATGTGATAGTTCTCGAGAGAACTAAGGGAATGCAATGAGCGAATGCTCGGTAGAGAAAGGCAGCAACTGTTCCTGGGAAGTGATAGGCGTGAGGAGGAGAAAGAGATGCACAGAATGGGGAGGGAGGTGTGGTTTTGTCAGACTGCAGGCCGCATGTGCGATCGCACACACGGCGAATCTCCCGACAACTCACATGCATTCGTCTCCACCGTGACAACGGGTACCTGAGCCATCAGAGTCTGGCCACGATCTTCGTGGGCGGTTACGCTGGACATGTGGGTGACGTGCCGTTAGCAGCAGCGCAAAGGTCTAGCGCCCGACGTTGAACGCGCAAGCATTCTGCCCTACCAGCTGCACGGCTGGGGAGTTGAGCACAGCACATGCCACTATAGGCCGCAGAAGGCCCATCAGAACACGATTCCGCGAAGAAGCGGCAGAAAGAAGCCGGAGGGTGGCCTCGTTGGCGCAGGAGGTGTCTCTGCAGGGGCACCATCCCTTCGGCTCGCGAGACGGATGGCTGCGGTTGGCGGTTCGTTGACACGTTGTGCGCAGGTGCAAAATACAGAGAGTGGCCGTATCTGGTCAAGAAGATGCGCCTATTCGCTGGAAGCTTGCGAGGCTCGAAATTAAACCGACCCACAGTATGGACGGGTAAAGTCGTTAGCGGTCACACCAGCGACGGGGAGAAGGGTTCCTGCAGAAGATCTTCACACACTTGCGAACTCCGAAAGCCACGATTCTTGTCCGCGCGGTGGAGATGCCTTTGCTGAGCCTTTGCGCGTTCAACGATTTCTGCAAAGCAAAGACTGCCGAAGCACTGCCCGGACTGATGAGGAGTGGTGGTCGAAAGTCTGGAAGAATGCGTTCAGTTTCATCGTGCTGAAGGTTTGTCAAGATTGCTACTGCAGAGGGCCGAATGTGGAAGGTGACGAAGATGCTTCATCGTGGTGTGTTTCGGTACCACTCCTATAAGGCTTCGAGGGCTTCTACCACGCGGAGGAACGCTGGTTCGCTTGTTTCACCTTCATGCGGCCCTGGACCACGGCGCGTATAGCTGCAGGCAACGTCACCAATTCAAATCATGAGCTGTGCTCGCTTTGCTGACACGAGGTGTGGAGAGGTCTGTCTGTCTCCGTGGCCACCTGTCCGGGGTTGCACTGTTGCAGACCGACGACGTGTCCCCGGGTCGATCGGGTCTGTTCGTGAAGGAAAGAAGAGCGCCGTTCCTCGACCAGGGGAAGCAGCAATATCGACTACCGCGAGTGCCTACGTCAGCAGTGTCCGGGCTGTGAACGCGATGATGGTATTGTGGCCGTAGCAGACGCTGGGCCTCAAGGCGGTCTGAGACAGACACGACGACACACTGCCACGACGGAGCATGTTTGCTGTCAAACCTGCATATCGTTACCTAGCCGACAACAATCTGACGGTGCCATGCTATGCGCTGTCGTATCAGACTGAAATCTCTAGTCTGCTGAGGTCTCGTTCGACACTGATAATCCTGATGAGCTTGGTGCATGTTCCGCTATCACACACAGGTAGGATATGTGATTGTCTACCTTATAGCAAGCCGAAGAAATTATGATAGATCAAGTTGCATGGTGTCCTGGGTCGCGATATCACGCACGTCATGTAAGGAGATGCTGCAAGGCAGAACAAAGCAAAGCAAGGGGGCTACTGTATGCAGCCTGTGCAACATCAGGTCAAACATGTGTAGTGGCAGCACTGGGAAACACGGCATACGCAGATGCTGTTTTCAAGCGTTACATCAACAGTTATTTAGTCTGCACAAATTTCGCTGGAAGTAGTTTCCAACATCTGATCGCAGAGCAAGTATGTGCTCCAGTGTGATGAGAGGCTGAGGGTAGTCATGAGGTAGTCTTTCCTTTGTCCTACCAGCCTGGTTGCCGCTTCAGACCTTGCACGTACTTTGGTCACTGTTTGAATAAATAACAGTTTTCCAATATTCATGGGCTCTTTACATGTGTCGTGACTGCTGCCAGCTTCAAGTTCCATCGTTCTGAAGCGCTGACGTGCGTTGAGCACACACAGCAGATGCCGAGCTGGGCTGAACGCTGCACCTGCAGGGCCCAAGCTGACGATCAGGATAGCTTTCCAATCCCGATCACTCTACCTCGAGAGCTTACTTACACCCGTGCCATTACCCGCATCAACACACCCATACCGGGACATTTGCTCTCTATTGCGCCGCAGAGATGCGATCGCACGAGCTACCAGCCTCACTGGCATTACTGCTGCTCAGCTCCCGTCTGGCGCAAGGCTTCTACCTCCCCGGCATCACCCCTACCAACTATCGCATTGGCGATCTCGTGCCTTTGAACGTCAACAAACTCACACCCTCACAATCTGAGCGCGACACCCAGACCCGCTCTGTCTTCTCCTTCGACTACTACTATCCCGCCTTCCACTTCTGTCAGCCGGAGGATGGCGCCGAGTACATCTCCGAGTCGCTAGGCAGCATTATATTCGGCGACAGGATCCTTACATCGCCCTTCCAATTACATCTGGGAAAGAATGAGACTTGCAAGGCAGTCTGTGATGAGCAGGAGTTGGAGCCGCGGGACGCGAAGTTTGTGAATAAGAGGATATGGCAGAACTACAACCTGAACTGGCTCGTGGACGGTCTTCCAGCTGGCCAGCCATACTTGGACCCGACAAGCAACACGGAGTACTATCAGCCTGGTTTCGCTCTAGGAGAAGTCAAGAATGAAGTACCACAACTGAACAACCACCACGATATCTATATCGATTACCATCAGGCGAGTGCCGACCAATACCGCGTCGTCGGCATCCTTGTAGAGCCGAAGTCATCTGCCGGTTCAAGGCGCGTAGGGTCAGGAGATGATTTCAGCGCCGATGGCTGTGATTCAGGAAAGCCCGTGGTGCTATCAGAGAAAGGAAACACAAAGGTCACATACACTTACAGCATCTACTGGCGGCCATCGAAGACGCCATTCGCGACAAGATGGGACAAATACCTGCACGTGTACGATGCGAAGATCCACTGGTTCTCGCTCATCAACAGTGCTGTCATTGTCATGTTCCTGATCGGCATGGTCGGTACTGTGCTGGGACGTACTCTTCGAAAGGACATCGCACGCTACAACCGCCTCGACCAGCTGGGACTTGATGACCTTAACGGAACCAGCGTCGAAGATGGCATTCAAGAGGACAGTGGTTGGAAACTCGTGCACGGCGATGTCTTCAGGCCGCCGAAGAATCCGCTTGTTCTTTCTGTCCTTGTCGGCAACGGCGCGCAGCTGTTCATGATGGCAGGCTTCACCATCGCGTTCGCTGTTGTCGGCTTCCTCTCGCCCTCAAACCGCGGCAGCCTTGCCACTGTGATGATCTTGCTTTACACTGTCTTCGGCTTCGTTGGTGGCTACGCCAGCGCGCGTGTATACAAGTCGTTCCGTGGCGAGAAGTGGAAGCAGCTCTTCGTGTACACACCCAGTGCCCTCCCAGCTCTCGTCTTCGGAACATTCTTCCTGCTCAACCTTTTGGTCTGGGCTCGCCAGTCCTCAGGTGCGGTCCCATTCACGACTATGCTGGTAATTGTTGGCATCTGGTTCCTTATCTCTGTGCCACTCTCTATCCTGGGCTCTTGGTTCGGTTTCCGTCAGGCACAGGCAGACCCGCCCGTCCGAACAAACCAAATCCCTCGCCAGATCCCTCAGGCTTCTGGGTACCTGCGCCCATTGCCCAGTATGTTGCTTGTCGGTGTCCTGCCGTTCGGTGCCATTTTCGTCGAGTTGTACTTCATCATGTCCTCACTCTGGAGCAGCCGGATCTACTACATGTTTGGTTTCCTTTTCTTATGCTACGGCCTGATGATTGTCACTTCTGCTGCTTGCGCGATCTTGATGATTTACTTCGTGCTTTGCGCAGAGAACTATCACTGGCAATGGCGTGCTTTCGGCTCGAGCGGCGCCAGCGCGGGCTACGTCTTCGCGTACAGCCTGCTGTACTGGGCCAGAATGCTGAGCTTCAGCTCGTGGACAGGTGGCATGCTCTACTTGGGCTACTCGGCGCTTCTGAGCTTCATGTGGTTCGTGATGAGTGGTAAGTTTGAAGTTATGTCATCCTACGCAGCACAAGAGGCTAACAATATGTCCAGGAACCATCGGCTTTGTGGCCTGCTGGATATTTGTGCACCGTATTTACGGCTCGCTCAAAGTCGATTGAAATTTGTCTCTCTCCTGTACGTTTTTGCGGCAATTGCTACTACCATAGCGAATCTCGGTGTCGTTGATCGACAGGCGTTATGTATATTTTATGATACCTTTCAAGAAAGCTCTGGCTTGGGCAATTCTAAACAATTTGCTGGGAAGTGAAATAACTGTATCAACCCTGACACTAGCACATCAGCAGTGTTGAACACATCATTTGAGATGACATGGCTGCATCGGAAGATGCACTCTGATGTGATCGTGCGGCCCGAGCACAGACCCACCGAGATCAGATCCATGATGACGTTGTAGTGGGGGTCTTGCATCAATCGACAACATTGAACAACCTCCACCAGCTCCTCTCTGAACCATTCTTCTTTCTCCTCACATTCAACTCCTTCTACACTGAACGACGTACGTTTTCACGACAGGTATGTTGGCCTCATTCTCTAGATATGCCTCCATGCGTGGCTGGTTAGTGGCAAACCCTCACCACTGCTATTGTCGACGTCATTCGAACTGTTCAACGAGACACGAGACACCTCTGTACATATTACTGACTGACCTCCTCACAGCATTGCCCGTCCTTTAATTCCAACTCTTTCGACCATCAACAAACAACCTTTCAGAATGTCTTCCTTCTCCAACGCAGACACCGGCAGCAAGCCCGCCGACCCTTACACCGCAAAGAACCTCCAGGAGCCCTCTCTCAAGGAGAAGGTCGAGGACCTCCAGAGCTTCGTCGACAAGAGCAAGTTCTGCATGTTGACCACCAAGACCCACGAAGGTCTCCTCGCCAGCAGATGCATGGCAATCGCCGCCAGGGTAAGTTACACGGCTCGCACAGACTACAGCACTCGGCTGACAAGACACGCAGGAGGACAACGGCATCGACTTCATCTTCCACACCAACACCGAGTCCGGCAAGACCGACGACCTCCAGGAGCACTCCGAAGTCAACCTCGCATTCCTCAACAACTCCGGCGAGTGGGCCAGCATCTCCGGCACCGCTTCCGTCGAGACCGACCGCTCCCGCGTCGAGAAGTACTACTCTCCTTCCCTCAAGGCCTGGCTCGGTGACCTCGGTGACGGCAAGCACGACGGCGGTCCCCAGGACCCCCGTATCGGCCTGATCAAGGTTACCAGCAAGACTGCACAGTACGCCACCAGCAGACGCACTGCTATTGGCGGCGCTGTGGAGTTTGCCAAGGGTGTTGTCACTGGCGAGACTGCTCAGGTCAACAAGCTTAGGCACATTGAGGCGAACGAGGTTGAGCAATGTAAGTTTACTTGTGGTCAAGATCTGTAAAATGTGTGGGACACTATGCTGACGATGTTAACAGGGCGCTCTGGCTCCGCATAAAGCGAGAGCGTATCATGATTTGAAAGCGCGCGGATATGAATTCTGCCAATGAACCATAATACCCTAGCTAATGGAAACGAAATGAAATCCTTCCAAATTACTGTCACCATGATCGTGCTGTTCGAAGAAAGATTAGTGTGTTTCTCATTTCATGTGATATCTATATCCATCCTGTCAAACCCCTCTACGAAATCGTGCAAATCAGTTTGCCCTTCGTCTCATTCCTCTCCATCTGCGCATGCGCATCCTGGATCTTCTCCCAAGGGAACACCTTCTCAACAAACACCTTGAAAGTCCCATCCTTGAACTTAGGCAGCGCATGCTCCACAAGCTGATCCCTCAGCTTACCCTGATACTCCTCATCGCGACTCCTCAACCCACTACCCTCATACCTAATCCTCTTCGCAAAGAACAACACCATATTCGGCATCTCCATCTCAGGCTTCATAACCGGCCCCGAAAGCGTAGCCAAGCTAACAATCGTGCCATCCTTAGCAATAGCCTTCAAATTGCCCGCGAAAGTCTCCGGGCCGATGAAATCCACAATCACATCAACGCCTTTGCCGTCTGTGGCTTTGAGGACTTCGTCCACCCAGTCGGTTTTCTTGGTGTTGAAAGCGCCCGTAGCGCCGAGGGTGTCTTTGCAGAAAGCGGCTTTGTCGTCGGAGCGCACGGTGGCGAAGACGGCGGAGGCGTTGTCGCCGCGGCTGAGCTGGATGCCGGAGATGGAGACGGAGCTGGCGCCTGCGTGCCACAGGATGGATTTGCCGGGGGCGAAGCGGCCGATGAGGTACATTGCTTGGGTGGCGGTGATCCAGGTCTGAGGAGAAGATAAGTTAGATATCCGATGTGGCACGATCCAAACGGATAGAAGGCTCTTGTGGGAGAAACTAGCAAGCGAAACATACCTCAGGAATACCAGCGCACTCCTCCCAGCTCAACTCCTCAGGCTTATGAACAAGCATGTGCGTCGACACAGCGATATACTCAGCATAAGCGCCACCATACGCAAGACCGAAGACAGCATCGCCTTTCTTGAATTCGCTCTCGCTCCCTTCGGCCAGCTCCTCAATTGTGCCGGAGAATTCCACACCCATGGTAGCCGGAGCTTGGGGGGGTAGAGGGTAGTGGCCTTCGCGCTGCATGAGATCCATGCGGTTGAGGCCGAAGGCTTTTACTTTGACGAGAGCTTGGGCGCCGGTGATTTGGGGCCTGGGGATGTCGTTGATGAACATGTTTTCGATGGGGCCTTTGCCATTTTTGATGTCTGTGGTTCGGAAGTTAGATTGGTTGTTGTTGTTGTGGTTGTGGACATGGTCTTTGGTTTTTTGATTAGGTACGCACCAATAGCTCTCATGGTCGCCATCTTGGATTGAAGCTGTTTGTTGAGTTTTGGTTGATGCTAAGGAAATGTTTTTGAGCTAAAGTCTGAGATGGTTGTTTCGACTGCAACTTTTATGAACAGATGCAATGGTTTGTCGGTGGGGTATTTAGGTAGCTAACATTGAGGCTGTTATCTAAATGAATAGAATAGGCCTCGGCTCAAGGCGGGGCCCTGATGACGCTGGTGGAGCAGGATTTCTGCGGCCCTTGTGCGGACCGACAATGCTTACAAACATGACAGAAGCGCTTATAATGCTGAACTACATATATGTACTGCGGTTGAGATTCCAAGTACGACCTCTAAGCTGACTCAACCTGGAAGTTCCGCTGACCTGTCACGCCTGGAAAGCAGTTCATCTCGATGATTCCCTAGAGTAGGACGGGAGAAGTCGGAATATTCATTTCAAAGATTGCCAGAGTGACTTGCTTTAGAGGTAAGGCAAGGCGGAGGGGTTAACGCGATAATCGATAACTCGATTCTCGAAGCTTAGCCTGATCTACGGAGAACGTCTAGCCATCTTAGTACAGATCATACTCTATGAACCAATTCTGGTCCTTGATCGTATTGTCAGCCCCCCTTCCAGCCTGCACCGTCTCTAACTTGCACCCAGACTCCAGCTCAACACCATCAAAGCGGTCTGAGATCCAGTTTATCCACTCGTTGTGAGCCGCATACATGATGGGCGCGTGTGTAACGCCCTCGTACATGGAGTACTGCAGCTTGCTTTGCGGAAACATCTCGCAGGTCTTCTTCACAGCAGCGGTGGTGACTTTCTCGATTGCATTGCCATCCTTGTCTCCCTGAAGAACCAACATAGGTCCAGCGAAAGGACGCTCTCCGTTGGAAGTGATGTTGTTCCACCACGTTGCAGACTCCGTCTCGTTCCAGCCTGGTTTGAGAAATTGGATGCCTTCAGTAGGACTGAACAGACGTCCAGCCACGCCTCCGCACGCTTGGAGTTCCAGCATCAGCTTCGTCCTTGCGACACCAGCATCAGTCAACCATTCCGACAATGTGAAGTTATCTCGGACTCCCTTCAAGCCCTGAGCAATGCCAGCGACTCTGGCATTCACCTGACCTGAATTCTGCCCAGCAATGTCCGCCAGCACATCCGTGAATGGTGACGCGGCGACAGTCCCAAGGTAACCACCAACAGGCCTCTGTGCCTGCCTCTGAGCACCCGCCCACGTCGTTCCGCCACCCTGGCTTTGGCCCATGATGACGAAATCCTTGCTGAGCTGTGTCGACCAGCGCTTCTGTGCAGCAGCGACCGCGTGGAAAACATCGTTAGCCTGTGACGGCAAGACAAAGTAAGGCGAGTCGATGTGAGGAATCCCAAGGCCGACGTAATCGGTACCGACAACAGCAAAGCCAGCTAGAGCTGCTGCGAAGGGACCGTGGAAATCGTCCCAGAGGTTACGGAGACCAGAAGGCGCGCATGCTGTTGTTTGACCAGATGTTCCGTGTGCTTGGCCGATGGTCTCATACACGCCAGGCGAGGTAGACTTTGACTTGCGGTTCCTGCGAGGAGTGAAGGGCCAGAGAACGTATGCGGAGGCTGGTACTTTTGATCCGTTGAGAGTTTCTGATACATAGAGAAATCGAGAAAGTGACAAGGTGGGAGGTATAGTGTAGAGTGAGTTATTGGAATGTTCCTCGATCTTGAGAATCGAACCTGAAGGTGGGAGATCCGCGAACGAGAGGTTCGATGGGAGTCTATAGAAAAGATCATCCTGTGTCAGGTAGCCCGCATTGTTGGTCCTTTCGATCCGAAGTGATATCTCGACATCGTGAGCAGTGGCGGATGAGAGGTTGGCAGCCTCAATCTGTGCGGTGGTGAGTGTGAAGGTGGAGTTGAAGGTGTTGTTCTGCGTCTGCAATTGAGCATGTGCGCAAGCCGCGACGCAGGTGAACGAAGTGAAGACCTTCATGATGATCTGGTACCCTTGTCGGAAACGTTTATACTCGAAAACGTTCTCGTGTCCTAGAATACTCATGTGGGCATTTATGTACTCCCACATGGTTGCAGCAACAAACGCCTCCCACGCAACACAGGATTTAGCCTCTACAGGGCGGAGGCGATACACATCGACTTTCCACAAACAGCGAGCGCAAGCCTTGTCATGGGATCGCACACTGCAAGGCGGACCTAGTAAATGTTGACTGTATGGCCTTTCAAAGCGGGGTCGAGTTGAAGCAGGAGGAGATGCATCTGCAGGGCTCAAAGATCGCGTGCCGAGACCCGGAGATCTAATGCTTATTCCTCGCGAAACTGCACTCTATCTGTGTGTATGTGAAGACCAAACGTGTATATCGTGGAAAAGAAACTCCGATCACACTTTTCGAGACGCTGCTTTTGAGGCACAATCGGCTCCAATATAGCATTTGTGTGCATGATTTACCCGACGGCCACGTAGTCGTCTTTCATGTCAGTGAGAATCACGCTTCCCATTGGCTTCGCAAAAGCCCAATTGCCAGACACGGCAGATCGTACAAGCATACCAGGATTGCTGGGGACGCTTCAAATCTCGCTCTTCCTCCGACCATTCCTCAGCCTCGCCTTCTTCGTCGCCTCATCAAGCTTCTCTTGCCGCCAACTACACCCTTCAGCGAATTCGCAAATCCTACACTTCGAAGCGTCCTCGATGTCAACGCCCTTAGTCGGCCTCTCGCCTCGCCACCAGCCAATCTCATCGTTGGCATAAGCATCTAACACCACATCGTCGTGCACAAAAGCTTTCTTGCCAATCAATTCACCTGTGCCTCCGCTGCGATACTCGGCGACTACCAGTTTCGAGATGGAGGAGCGGACGTTCGGCGACGGTGGAATTGGTATAGGGATCGTGCGTGCAAACTCCGCTATCATGAACGACCAGAGACTCGAGAGCGAGTTGTGCGCGAGTAAATCTGTGACCGCGTCTTGGTTGCTCTCGAACAAGGCTCGCCTTTCGTCATCTGGTGAAGATTCGGTGTCTGTGAAGTTGAAATCGAGCTGGCTCATCTCAGCGATGAATGTGTCGCTGAAGATGGCGTATGGGTCCATTTTATAGCGCTCGAAGACCTTGTCGGCTGGAGTTCCATTCGCGGCGAGCGAGGCGAAAAGACGGCGGTAGAGCATCAACTGCATATAGACCGGTTTTGACGGGCTACCGTTGGGTGGCAGAGACTTTGACTGCCGGGTCTTCACGTCGGAGAGGTAATATGTGCGAGCAGCAGTGTCGTGGCTTGACGATGGAGCGCTTCTGAAATGCTCCTCCAATATTTGGGCATTCTGTGAATCCTTGAAGAAGCCGGCGAGAGTCTTTTGGCCAGCTTCCAGTGGCTTGTTCATGGACGCACCATCCTTCGCGGCCTCCTCTCTCTGTAGCATCGCTTGCTCGGCCTCTTCGTCAGGGCAGACCATATTGATCTCGTCGATGATTCCGTTGACCACTTCTCCATTGAGCACGCCCCAGACCTCCATTTCTCGTGTCATGCCTGTAGCTCTCAGCGTTCTCAGCCCTTGGATCACATTCCAAATCCGCAGCCCAAACATGTCTTCCCTCGTCTGAACATCGATCTTGACCTCTTTATGCACCTGCTCTTCCAAAACCTTATGCACCGAACTCCCTTGCTTCATCGCTTTTGTCCTCCTCACACGCCCAAACCGCGTAAGGCTATACCAGTACTGTTGCTCGCACCAAGCCGGCGAAACCAGATCCGTCACACTGAGCGGTTTCTTCGCGCGGAAGCGCTCAATCGGCGCGCGAGGGTCTTCGCCCGGCTGTTCTGGCGCTGTGGGAGTCGCATCGCGAGCTGGGCTGGCTGGCGCTTCATGTGTGCTTGGTTCTGCTGCAGAGCGCTGGTTGTCAGCCGCGTCAGCCTATATTGATAGCGCGGGAGCGAGGATGTACGTACGAGAGAATGTCGAGCGGTTAGCTTCGGAGTACTCGACCTCGATCTTTGGCCCGCGAAGCGACTCGCTTGGAATGATATCGGTGATGTCGCCTTCGCTCTGCTCGATGGACCGCTTAAGCAGGAGCGTACGCTGTAGCGTAGGAGGCGCATCTTGCACAACTGGATCTTGTTCCAGTTCTTGGTTCAAGAGGACTGTGGGCTGGGTAAGGTATTCGGCTTGCGACAGCAGTTCATTCGCGGTTTCGTCGTCGAGATCGGATCCGTAGTCGCTTGGTGGTGCTGCTACCGCGCCAGCAGCCTTCTGAGGGATCCTAAGGCCCACCATACTGCCATGTTTGCATGGCTGGACAGATGTAGATATTCTCGGTCGGTGGCGATCTTGGGGCGGACGTCATGGACTGCAGACAGAGTCCGTGTTATCGCAGCGATGGTGCGGTCATCAAACGCGTGGTCTTCGCTCTCTCGACACGCGCGATCACGTGCCCAAATTAACGAACATATTCAATATTCCAAGAATCTCCAGTTGCAAAGGTCAGAGTTCTGAACTATTCCAAAGCTGTATCACAACAGATCGCCGTCATATGTTCTTCGTCGATGTCCTTGGGCGATACATGTACAGACACGATGCACTCGGAACCATCATTTGGGGTAGAAAGGGTTAGGGCTCTCCTCTCTGAAGTAGCATTTCGCACCATACTTTGATGCTGGCGAGCTGAAATGTTGTGAGAATGGTCTTTCGGTCGTTTAGATGTACCTTGTCCATCAGGATCTGTTGGTTCCGTCGTATTACGTGGGTTTGTTGGGAAGTACGGCCGACTTGGTTGTCCGCTTGCCAACCGTCACAGAGGAGAAGTCACCTTCAGGCTCAAGAATCGAAAAATTTAGGAAACCAGTATTAATTCGCACAGAGAACAGGTGGTAACTCAGGAGTAGTCTGTGCATGTATGCAAATGCGTGTATATGTATCTGACTTATGTATGTCCCTTTCAAAAACGAAATGGGTATCTCCAAAACACGCTGCCGCCCCAAACGCCTCTATATGCGAAATGCTTCTGAAACGATATCTGCCAGCCCGACAAATGAAAAGAGCCGCAAGTAGTTGTCGGCAAAGAGTATGCCGTGCTCGCCTTCTGGAGGTCATGATGCTCTCCAATCGAATGCCAAACAACGCAACTAAGCACCGGCAGCAGCCGTCACCCGCTCTGACACAGTGTTCTCCTCTTCTGGCGTAGACTCAATCGTCGACTCGATAGCCTTCATCGCCTCCATCGCCTCAGCGCTTTTGTTCAACCAACTCAGATAAGTCTGCCACCCGATCGCAATAACGCCAGCAAAGACGTTCCTGTACTGCGGCTGTATGAAAGTGAAGGAGAAAGCGGTGACAATCGGCCACACTTTCCAGCTGTTCTTCCAGCTCACAGGCACAGTGTCAATAACTCTTTGCTTCGCCTCCGCCCAGGTTGTGCCACTGAGCAGCGAATGCATGCCGAAGAAGTATGTATTGAAGATCGGCGTGAAGACCGACTGGTTGATTACGATCTTGACAGCCAGCGAAAGCGTGTGCGATGCATAGTTGAAGTGTGTGCCCAGAAACATGAACCACTTGTACGAAGGTATCGAGCTGAGACCGCCGATTATGAGCGCTTTGAGGCCGCGGGAGGGCTCATAGGAGGCGTCGTCCTTGCCGCTATTCGAGACGTATTGCGCGCTGAGATCGCCGAGGAAGTAGATTATGAGAGACGATTCCAGCTGGGTGAGCAGTGGTGAGCGCTTTTGCATCGCTGCGTAGCCGTGGAAGGGCTTCATGAAAGGCTCAACCCAGGCTTGTGCTTGAGCGGGCAGCACCCACCGGCTGGCGCCGTTGGCGAGAGAAGAGGCATTTCGAGATCCTTTCTTTGGGTTTGGTGTGGAAGACTCGTGTCGTGCCTGGTGTCTGCGGAGGATGTTTCGTTGGACGGACTGGTGAAGTTGTCGGAGAGTAGATCGTCCGGAAACGTTCAAGGCGCTCATGTTGGCGGGAGGGACTTCAGGAGCATCCAAGAATAAGAAAGAGCGCAATCGCTTGTTATGTCGATACAGCCATAGTAAAGAGTGTTGAAGGAGAGACCATCGCAAAAGGGCAAGAAAGGAAATGCTGGAAACGGAACCTCGGATCGGGCAATGTTGGGGCTCTGAAATCACGTCAGGGTCTCGCCATGCTCATAGGGCTGAAAGCGAAGCCGATTAAATGCGTGGGGAAGCGTGCCGGAGGCGAGACTACACTTCGTTGCTCGTTCCATCTTCGAACTGCTGATATGCCAAACATGCCACGATCCTGTACCCAGCTCATTGACACCTAGGTGCCCCCATCTGAAATATGCTCGAACGATAAGCTCGACAATAAATCGTTATCAGTGGCTGCTCCCCCCATCCCGCGAAGTGATCGGTGCGTGGGCTGGTCGAAGCGATTGCGTCCGATACCATTTCGCAAGTGAATGACAGTGATACATCTTTCTCCTGATCACTGAGACTACTCGTATACTCGTGTAGTAGGGCATCCGTTTGATGCTGCCTTAGCTCGTTCAGTCAACACCTCATAATTCGCCACTCTTGATCGCAACTCCCACCACTAACACCAATAACCATGTTACATTTTCGTCATGGCATTCGCATTTCGGGCGTCTCGACCTTTCCGCGCACTTCCAAAGCCATCAGAGAACACATCTGCCTCCAAACTACAGTACTGTCCGCCAACAGCAAATCTTGCACTCAAGTGCCGCCAAACGCCCTTACCCACAACAAAAAGCTAGCCGCCTTCTCCACTCGCTCTCACGGACTACGCAAAATCATGTTTACGGACCTGGAGCTGGGAAATAAAGTCCAGTACAAACAGCGTACTAGACCTTCTTTTACTCAATGTTTCTTCGACCAGAGCGATCCGTTCGGCGACTCAGAAGCTCAAAACTGTATGGCCTTCATCGATACTGAGAACAGGTACCTGGATTCGTCCTACGTCTGGACAGAAGAAGCTGCCGTCGTGCAACGCGAACTGAACAAACTCGTATCAGTAGCAGGGAAGGCGGTAAGCCATACTTGTACCACGCTAGTCACATCAAGCTCCCACTGATACCTTCCAGACAGAGTGGCCCGTTGTGTTGACGACCATCAAGTGGACGTCCTCTCCATCAAAACCCCACAAGAAATCTGTTATCGTTTACAAGGTGCCCAGCGGCGAGGATGTAGACACATTTGCTAGCTCTCTCCGTGCTGGTGGACTCGATCATGTCGACACCAAGATATGCTCCGAAACGCCTGACGGTACATTTAGACGTATGATGAACGAGTGGTGGCACCACTTCTTATTGCAACTGCCGAAGAAGCACAAGTATTGGTAATAAAACGGAACTTGACACATTAACACGCCTACCTTTGCTGCTTGCGAAAGGCCGAGATGCTGGAAATACTGGAGGGAAGGTTTTGCTCAGATTGGTATTGCACGGAGCGAAAGGAGCTTTCGGTCTCCGGTGTATGATTATTGTTATGCCTCTCTCCTCCTTACTGTACTTATGTTCTCATTTCTTTTGCAAGCTTGTGACAGAAACATGCCATCAAAGCCTAGTTGTTCCAAAAGCAACGTCGCTTGAACCAACAGGACGAAGTTCCTGAAGCAACGGTCAACCAATCCCACCGCTATGTGAATCTCACTTCACCTTCACTGACCTCTTCCACGTCTCAGAAGTCGCGGCACCTGCCGTGGTCGCCGTTTGTCAATGTCACACAAGACCCTTCACCCGTTTGTCTCGTTCAACACTAGACTCCTATCCAACTTCCTACAGATAGATATCTCGCCCTCTACTCTCTCTTCCAGCATCAAACCGCCAAGCATAGCCACCATGCTCGCCCACGCCACACGCTCTCGCCTCGCAGGCCTCGTCAGCAAACCCATCCTGATCCTCCACTCCCGCACCCTCTCCACCTCCCCAACCCTCCACCACAACATGATCAACCTGAAAGACGCACTCTCCGGCAAGCTCAGGAACAGCTGGACCGACGAGATCCTGACGATCCAGGGCCTTCGCGCCATGAATAAGCTCGCCGCAGCTCGCGCACAGGCCTCTCTCATAGACAAGTTCGCCCACAACTGCAACTTGATTCTCACACCGAGCCCCGTCAGCTTGGTGGCCTTCCGGTCATCGTGGCTAGGTCGTGGAAGGCTGAGGCTAGTGCTGCTCTGGAGCCATCGAGCATGAGCAGCGTCTGGCGCTTGCGCGTGCTGGGATTTCGGTAAGTTGCGCCACCGCCGCCGTTTTCGTTACTATTCAGACTTCTCTTCCCGCAAGAACTAACTCCTCTAAACAGGACAGCTGGCTCGCCCTCATGGGTCCTCTCCACCGCGACATCGACCACGTCAGCATCGCCTTCCGCATTCCTAGCAGCGAAGACCCGAACGCCTTCAAGGGTCGTTTGAGAGCCGCTGGCCTAGTCGGAGGCAAATTCCAGATTTTGTCGAAGAAGGAAGACGAGATGTGGAAGCAGTTCATCAGCGGCGAGTTCACCGAGCTCATGAGATTCGGGCAGAGTCGAAGGTTCCGGAGCGGCAGACGCTTCGGCTTCTGTCGATGTGGCGGGACAGCCTTCGATCAAGGTGGCGGTCAGCATACAACGATCTGCTTCAAGGCCGATGGAGTAGACGGAGTGGGTGGTCGTTGTGTTTCGAAGAGGCTTTCGAAGTAGCGAAATACAAACCTCATTCCCTGTCGCTGTCTCGTTCCTTGTTCAGCAAGCCATCGTACTTTTTCCTGAGATATATAGCAAAGGAAGATCGAGCGCGACGAAGTATCCCGGCATGTGCTTCTATTCGTCATGCATATTAGTGCTTCTAGTGAAGAGGCTCCTTGAGGGCGGGCGTGTCTTGTTGCTTTGACGCAGACTATAGTGTTTTGTACCACATCCAGTTGCCTCCGCTGCGGTCAATGCGCAGAGTCACGGGCGCGTTGACCGTCTTGCGAAAGCAGACATTCGCACTCTCAAGGACAGTCGCCAGTAAACCAAGTCACAGTACATTGGAAGTCAAGACACGATGATGAGAAGACGGAACAGATGATTTGAATGTTTGATGTTGTTTCATTGCACCATGGTCATTATGATACAACCCTTACTGCCGTGCCACCTTGGTGCACCTCGAATCTTGTGATATCTCAAAACCAATGAAAACTCCTGTGCAGATGACCCTCTGCCTGTGGTAAACCAAACTCCCTATGAAAAGCCATGCCTTATGATCTACCACCGCCCATCACTGCCATGCCAGGCCAAGGAGGTCGAGGTGGAGATCATAGTTGTTGTGAAGATGGAGCGAGACGCTTAAGAGCGCTCACCGCGGAGACGGCGGGCGAGCTGGATGTCCTTGCTCTGGATGGTGACACGCTTGGCGTGGATGGCGCAGAGGTTGGTGTCCTCGAAGAGGGAGACGAGGTAGGCCTCGACGGACTCCTGGAGCGCACCGATGGCGGAGCTCTGGAAGCGGAGGTCGGACTTGAAGTCCTGGGCGATCTCACGAACCAGACGCTGGAAGGGGAGCTTGCGGATGAGGAGCTCAGTCGACTTCTGGTAGCGACGGATCTCACGGAGAGCGACAGTACCTGATGATGTTGTTAGATGATGTTGATGAGGCGGTGGAGTGATGATGTGGGAACTTACCAGGCTTGTAGCGGTGAGGCTTCTTGACACCACCGGTAGACGGGGCGGACTTGCGAGCGGCCTTGGAGGCGAGCTGCTTACGGGGAGCCTTGCCACCAGTGGACTTACCTATGAGGGATGTCAGTATGTTGATGGTATAGTGATGAAGTGACGCGATGAGGGGTGTTGTGCAAGTGGAAGACGCGTTTGCTGGCGAGTGGCGCGGAGCCAGAACGCGACGAGCAAGCGCGTCGCCAGATTGCGACGGTGGTAAGGCAGTGGTGATGATGGTCGTGGTGGATGAGTAACTTACGGGCGGTCTGCTTGGTGCGGGCCATTGTGGTTTGTGTGGATGGAGTTGTGTGTGTTGATGGAGATGGTTGTTGGTGATGGAGTGTTGTGGATGCTGAGTGGATGAGGGAGTGGAAGAGCGGAAGGCGAAAGAAAGATATAGGCGCGGGGGCGACTTCACAATCACTCGTTCAGCAGCGCGCTTTCCAGCACTCGTAACGATGCAAAGCACACGACTGCGCTAAGCCGCTTCCTGGCTCGTGCTCGGATTTGATCTTGCCATGTTTTGGCGTGCACACGCGGATTAGGCTTAGCGCGCTTTTGGATCACCAACCTGCAAGATCAAACGCGCGCTGCCCGCGACCGCCCAAACTACTACTTATTCCCCGCGTCGCCCATCCTCTCTCAACCTCATCCACTCAGCATCCACATCATCCATCCACCATCACAACTCAGCCTCATCAGCTCCATCAAACAACCACTTCCCACTTCCACAACCACCAACCTCAATCAACATGACTGGACGTGAGTATTCCCCTCTCCCATCGGCGCCTTCGACGCGCTTCATCATCTCCCTCATCAACACATACTGACATCCTCTTCAGGCGGCAAGGGCGGCAAGGGTCTCGGAAAGGGTGGCGCCAAGCGTCACCGCAAGATCTTGCGCGACAACATCCAGGGTATCACCAAGCCCGCCATCCGCCGTCTCGCGCGTCGTGGTGGTGTCAAGCGTATTTCCGCCATGATCTACGAGGAGACTCGCGGTGTTCTCAAGACCTTCCTCGAGGGTGTCATCCGCGACGCTGTCACCTACACTGAGCACGCCAAGCGCAAGACCGTCACCTCCCTCGACGTCGTCTACGCTCTCAAGCGTCAAGGCCGCACCCTTTACGGTTTCGGTGGCTAAGCAGCTCGTCACACTGCTTCGACAACAATCAACCTTCTTCACAACAACAACAATCACGACACAACATCAGATATCCACCCACAAGGCGAGGGTATGGCGCGATCAGGAATGGGTTCATCGGTTTTCTTTATTGGGTTCAGTTTTTGAGTGCGATGCGAGAGAGCAAAGGGCCACGGCCAAGGCTTTGGAGGCTTCAAGTGTAGAATAGCCCACATGAGTGTTCACCACAGTGACACCAAATCAATCAAATGAATATGCATCAACCAACCTTCTGTCTCCTGTTCTCATTGCTTCCTCGTGCCCCTCGTCTCTTCTCTGCACTGCTTTACTTTCTCTGTCTCGCTCGTACGCGTTCTTCCCTTCGCGTGCGCAAGTTCCACCGCGTTGAGGGCACGCTTGCAGTCCAAGTCCCAAATCCCCCATTCCGCCGCCCGTTCTCGCGTCGTGAAGCGCCGCAAAGCACGCGCCTGCTACGGGAATATGTTGGCAGTGGCAACGAACTTGAGCAGGGAGTCACGAATGGCACGTTCACACGGCAAGACGAACTTGCAATGTTTGCTGTCGTGCTGGCAACTGCAGCGTTGGCTGGAGGAATAGTCGTTGCTGTTGGCGTGGAACATCAATGATGCTTCGGAAAGTGTATGTCCGCGTGCTTAGGGCGGCGTCTCGTCTCATGTTCGGTGTGGATGGGGGTGTGATATGCTGAGGTGATGCATTGATCTGATCTGTGTTCATTCTCTTGACCTCTCTGGCTCGTAGTTGCAGTCGTTACCTGTAAGATCTTGCGGTGTATGTACTTCCTCGTCGTGATCTGTGGGTGGACTCCTGCTACTCGAATATGACCTTCTCTCAATGTGCCTCATCGACGCTGTACATGTTTGATAACAAGAAAAGGATAAATATAAGTAGATTCTCATTCGTTGCGTACCTTTGGGGCTGTGGTGACTCTTTATACTTATCTTTTTTGTTTCATGTGTTGGTTAATCCCAAGTTTGACTATCGTCTTCACTTGGTTGATATCAAGCTGAGTATCGAAGCTCACAAATTCCATCCCAACAACCCAAACCCAGCACACAGCTATATTAAAGACACACAGATAATACAGAAGTATCTAGAAGCCATCAAAATTGATACTTCCAAGAAACGAAATGCCAAAACAGCAAAATGGGGGAGTTATCGCAATGTCTCGCTCAGATACTTCACCCCAACCCGAACCCGTAGCTACCAAGCTGGGGTAAACAGGGTTAGTGCCAAAAAGCAGAATTTCGAGCAGAATTCATGTTTCGATTCCGAAACATCCACATCTTCAACACATGAACTCACTATCAATGCATGTAGTTGTAAGCGACTGTATCACGAGTAACGCAAAATGGCAAGCGGATGTTCGGAGACGTTGTATAGGCTACTGCTGCCTTACTGGGTCGTACCTTCACAGACATCTAACAGCAACGCAACAGTGAGACGTCAAGCAAAGTGAGGGCCTGACGAGACTTTTATTTATATCCATTTCATTAAACCCTACAAGAAAAACAGCAACAGCGCCTACGCAAGATCAAATCCACGCGCAACAGGGATACAAAGATCCTGAAACAGATCAGGCTAAATCATACAAAACAAGAGGCTTTCCTTTTCCTTTTTCGCTCCCTCCTCCTCAGCTCTCTACTCCATCTCGACATCGCCATCACCATCCACGGTCTCAGCCTCAGTAAGCGGCATGAGGACATCAAAGCCACCAGTACCCATGTGGCCGACTCTACCGGCAACGATACGCGCACTGGGGTTGGTGAGGTCATCGACGTCACCCTCCTGCACGGCATCGCGCAAGAAAGCAAGCGTCGTCTCGAAACTCATTTTCATGAACGGACTGGTGTTGCCGCGGTAGCCCATACGGTTGAAAGCCTGGTAAGCACCGTCGCGGGTCATGTAATCGGCGATGAGCGACAAGTGGCGAGGGTCGACACTGATACCGTGACCGCCGAAGACACCCTGCAACTCACGCGCGATGCTACCGCGTGCGGCTTCGACACCGTAGTGCGTCAGCATGTGGCTGATGCTGTTTGTGTAGATGTAGTTGGGGTGAATGATGTGCTGGTACTCCCACATGGCTTGCAGGTTGACACCTGCGGTGAGGACGTGTGCGATCTTGGTCTTGGAGGTGGCTTCGTCGTCGACGACGCAGGTTGCGAGGCCGGGGACGGACTGCACGAGAGCCTGGCGGGCGCAGACTTCGACGAGGTGGAGCATAAGGACCTTGGCGGTGTTGGCGTCGTACTCCATGGTGAACTCGCAGCTGGCGCCGGTGCGGTCGTCGAAGCTGAAGGAGACGACGTCGTTGGTGTTCTTACCGCTACGGATGCGGTTCTCACGGTCCTTCGCAAGCGACTTGATGCTCTTGCCAGAGTCCTCAGGATCAGGGCTGGAGCGTGGGCTTCCGCCGTATGTCTCGTCCTCAGAGGACTCGTCAGCTTCAGGAGTGGCATCGCGCTCTTGGGCACGAGCGGCAAGAAGGTTCTCCTCTTCGTCTTCGTGTGCCTCGTAGCCGGCTTGCTGGCGGTTGCTCTTCGACTTGTCGCGAGTGGCATCGTCGTCACCCTCGTCATCCGAGTCATCGTCGCCACCTTCGCGCTCAGCCTCACCACGGCCTGACTGCTGCTCAACTGTGCCTGCAGACTTGCCGATCTCGGGGATGGCGTCGCTCTTAGCAGAAGCCTTCAGCTTGCGCTCATCGCCACGCTTCTTCAGCTCCTTGCGAGTCATGGCCTGGAGTCTGGGCAGGAAGCGGTGCTCAATTGTGGCAGCCACATCCTCAGACGTGATAGCGTATTCGCGAAGGTACTCCTCCTTGGGGAAGAAGTCGAGTTTGATGCGGTAGGTCTTGGCCTCGTCGTATGCAGTACCAGGACCAGTTGACTCGGTAACAGACACAGTGTCGAGAACCTCAGCCATGCTGAGCTTGCTGATACCCTTGGCGAACTTCTTCGCCTCCTCGACGGTGATCTCCTCGTTGAGCTTGAGAGTCATGGTGGGTGTGGCAATGTTGGTTGCTGCGGTCATGACCAACTCACGCAGACGAGGAATACCAAGCGTCACGTTCTTTGCGGCGTGACCAGCCAAATGGAAAGTGTTGAGCGTCATCTGAGTCGAAGGCTCACCGATAGACTGACCAGCAATCACACCAACAGCCTCGCCAGGCTCGACGACGGATCGGAGGTAGCGGATGTCGTTGATGGACTGGAAGGTCTTCTTCGAGACAGTGCCCTCGATGTTCTTTTTCTTGTCCTTGATGAGCTTGTCAGGGTTGTTCTCGATGTAGTCCCTTTGAGCTGCGAACATCTTCTCGCTCATGGCACCGGCATGCACACCAGGCGAGTAGACAGAGAGAGCCGGATCCATGGCGCCGAGATCACCAGTCTTGCGGTACTTCTTCTCAGCCACCTTGGTGTGCTCTTGTGCCTCCTTTGATACAATTTTGTCGAAGTCGTCTGCCATGTTCATGCCCTGGAACAAGCTCATGTAGTTGTCGGCGGCGAACTTGAAGTTGTCGAGGTACTTGGCCTTGCACACGTCCAGACCGTCCTCACCGTACAGGAACTGAATAACGGAGCCGTCTGCGTCGCGGACAGATGTATCGTGTTCGACCTTGAGGCCTTCCATACCCTTGATAACGCAACGCTGCAAATAACCGGAACGGGATGTCTTGACAGCGGTATCAATCAAACCTTCTCTACCAGCCATGGCGTGGAAGTAGAACTCCTGGGGCCGCACACCCGTCAAGAAACGGTCGACAATGTAGCCACCAGCGCGCACCGAAGACTCGAAAGGCTTGAAGCAGGGCAGGGTCTTTCCTGAGACCATGACCGGAACTCTGCGACCTTCCAAAACCTGCTGACCAAGGTTACAAGAAATCTGGTTGGCGTTGACACCACTACCCTTAGCACCCGAAGATGTCATAAGTTGCATTTGGTTTTTGGGGAAACCCTTGATGAGCGCAGCGGGCAGACAAGCTGCGGTGACCTTTGAGGAAAGCTCTCGTGTCCGTGAGTTGGTAAGCTGGTCGAGACCTTGCTGCTTATCATCGTCACGGATCACGTCTTCCAGACGACGCTTCAGCTCTCTGCTGTCGGCAGTCGGGTTCTCGTTCTCGAGCGACACGTACTTGGCCGCGACTTCAAGACCAACAGTGGCAGCACCCGACAGTGCATCTCTGCGCAAATCCTCACCTTGTTGAGTGAAGATCAGATCTTCGACACCACAAGAGTGTGCACGCATGTGTAGGAGCTTGGTCAAAAGACGACCCATAACACTGAGAAGACGACCGGCAACAGTGTGACCATACGCCTCGTAGACAGCGTTGACAACACCACCGCTAGAAGGACCAAGCTGCTTCTTGTCCAGCACACCTTGCATGAGCTCACCGTCCTTGAACACCACGACACCCTCCTCAGAGTTTTCACCCCAAAGCTTCTTGGGGGTGGTGGAGACACCGGTCATGCTCAGACCTTGGTGATCGGGAGGTGTGATGTTCTTGAGGACGGAAGAGACGACCTGCTTGCCTGTCCAGAGAGGAATAGGCTTCATGATGGCTGGTGGCACGGTTTCCACTCTGCCAGTAGTGCAATGTCCGTTCTCTGGTCGCAGGGCAGCGTAAAGAAGCTGCATGTAGTCCTCACGGTTGAAAAAGGTATCACGGTTGGATAGCCATACGCCCATAGTGATATGATCCTGAATCAGACCTCGCAGAGGGTTACCGGCGGTTCCGGAGAGGTATTGGTGGTCGGTGTCGGCAATGCTGAGCGCTTCAGCACGGGCAATCTCGTTCTGCGGGAAATGCATGTTCATCTCGTCACCATCGAAATCGGCGTTGTAGGTGTTGCAGTTGGCGTAGTGCATGCGAAGCGTCTTCTCTCCAGGCAGGACTCGGGCGCGGTGACACATCATAGAAGGCTTGTGAAGTGTTGGCTGACGGTTCATGATGACAACGTCACCGTTGTTCAAGTGACGGTGGACTTTCTTAGGCCTTGTGCCGCGTGTGCTTGATGATGGCGCAAGAAGCTGGTTCGCAAGTGCTGTGCGCTCCTCGGCGTTCTTGCGCTCAAGGTTGATGACCTGACCACTCTCGCTCTCGATGGCGATGGCACCCGGCCAGACGTGAGGCCCGTTGCGGACGGCCTCCTGCAGCTCCTCAACGTTCCAGACGGTAACGGGCTCGGGATATGTGAGCTTGACGGCGAAGACAGGCGGCACACCGATTTCGTTGGTCTCGATGTTGGGGTCGGGAGAAATGACTGTTCTCGCGGCGAAGTTGACACGCTTGCCCATCATGTACTTTCTGAACATACCCTCCTTCTTCTCAAGCTTTTGCTTGATACCGTCGGCGTTACGCTTGCCAGCGGCGCCCTGGAGAGGGTTGCGATCGCGATCCACCAGACTGTTAACTGCATCTTGGAGTTGAGCCCAGGTGTTCTCGAAGTCGGCGTATGTTCTCGCGCGGTAACGCTCATCGCGCTCTTTTGATCCCGAAAGCTCGCGCTGGATTTGTGACAAGACATCGCAGATGTTGAGAATGTTCTTGTAAAGTGTGTTTTCCTGCGCTTCTGCGATTTCGTCGGCGCCAGTCTTTGCCTCAGGACGGAACCTGTTCGGTGGGACAAGGATGTCCTTCATGAAGAACATCTCGGCTGAGATGCCAGCAGAAGTGCCCTTCTTTGCGTCAGCACCGTAGATCAGACCCATGATCTCCTGCTCGTTCTCGAAAAGCTGCTCCAGCTGTGCGTACACTCGGCTCTGGTTCATGTAGACCTCGGTGTCCTCGGATGTGGTCTTTGGGCCAGTGCTTTCCACAGCTCCAGTGTCCATCATGTCGCCACCTGCAATCTCGACCTCGCCTTCGCTCTCGCTCTCCTCTTCCTCGGATGAACGCTCCATGTCTGCGATGCCCTCATCCGAGTCTCTCTTTCGTTTTTGGCCCTGCTCCTTCTCCGCTTTTTGCTTCTTGTACATGGCTACTACAGGGTCCTTGGCTTTGAGGCCGGCCTGAATCATCTTGTTGCGGTGCTCTTTCTTCAAAGGCTTGCGGAAAATCTTGACAAAGCGATCCTTACGGTAGCCGTGGTTGATGCCCTGGCAATTTGAGCACTTAACGCCCTTTGTGATGGTGCCCATGAATTCCTGTATGATCACTCTTCGTGCATTGGTAAGAGCTTCGGTCTTGTGGGTGGTCAATCTGCCCTCTTGACGAGCTTTCTTGATAGCCTTCTTGACGAAGCGATCGCGGGTCTCCACGAGTTCTTTCGCGTCGCCGGAGATCTCATCGTCGTCCTCGTCTGAGCTGCCAGCAGCGGTGGTCGTGGCTTTGCCCTTGGCGCCCATTTGGGCAGTGATGTCGTCCAGATCCGCTATTTCTTTGATCAATCCGTATTGCACTAGCCTGAGCTTGCAGGCGAATCTGTTAACGTGCACACGGCTGAGCTTCAGCTTGCCGCAGTAGATACAGGACGCTCTCAGAAGTCTGAGGACCTGGTCCATGAAGGTCGGGTGATAGCAAGGCACGGGAAGCTCGATGTGACCGCAGTGACCAGGACATTGTGGTGTCTTGAGACCGCATGTTGCACAGTTGTTGTCGCCGAACTGGCCGAGTTCCGGAGTGTAGAGTCCACCAGGTACGGGATTGAGGAGGGTATCGAATGTGGTTGCAGTGGTAATGCGCTTTGCAGACAAGGCCCGGATGTCTTTGGAGGCCAGGAAGCCGAAGGACACACCAGCAATTTGGCTGCCCACAGGCTGGGAGATGTTCATGTTGGGTGGTGAAGTGGTGGTGGGTATATATAATTGTGGCGACAGGTGCACCTCACCGTACACTGATGTTTCCTGGAGGAAAGCAAGCTCAATGCTGCTGCTGAAGAAGTTCGCGCGAAAGATAGAAAAATTAGAGTTTAGCGCCCGCTTGCCAGCCTCTGCCGCGGTTGGTTGGCTGTGAGAGGCTTCCTCCAGGCTTCCACCAGCAGCAGCACAAGCACCACCAAAGTTCATGCTGAGCTAGCGCCTGGAGAAGCAAAGCGTCACATAATCCATCGCGACTAGGGAATCACAGCTAAATAACAACAACAACAACAACAACACCACGCCACAGAAAATACCACAGCCATGAGCGGCAAGCGACCGCACGACGAGGCTGCCTACGATGGCGATGCGAAACGGGTGCGATCCAATAATGGCTCGCCCGCGCCTCCACAGACCGACGTGGAGCGCAAGAAGGCAGAGGCCATGGCGAAGATTGCTGCTATGAAGGCCAGGATGGCTGCTGGACGATCAAATGGAGCACCTGCAGCGCCTGCTCAGGCACCTCTACCGCGACAGGCTCCTTCAGCAGCACCAGGCCCACCACTGGCCGCCAACGGGATGGACGAAGCAGCTGCGAAGCGTGCTGCAACTATGAGAAAGCTCGAGGAGGCAAAGGCGAGGATTGCTGCCGCCAGAGGAGGTGCATCGGGATCGCCAGCTACAGGAGGAATGGGTGCGCCTCCTCCCATGCAGCAGGGTCCGGGGAGTGAGATGGCAGCTCGTTTGGCAGAGCAGAAAGAAGAGGCGCGGAGGAGGGCAGCAGAGTTGGCCAACAGAAACCGGGCGCCGGGTGTGTCCCCAGCGATTCCTGCACCGCCGCCGCGACAGGAGGGACGAGGTGCCAGAGGAGGATTGGGTATTGGCCTCCATCCTTCGTTGATGGGCGATTTGGGAGCACCGTCGAGAGCAAAGTCACAGCAAGGACCTAAGTTCAGCACAACGAAGGGCAACCAGCAACCGGCAAAAGTTAATCCATATCTTCCGGCTTCCCTACAGGAGGGAGACACGAAATTCGACGAAGAGATCTACGACCCTACGCTGGCATCACGGAAAGGCGGCGATCGTAAGACCAGGGAGCTCGTATTCAATCAAAAGGGCAAATTTATTGCACAAGCGAATGCGCTCAAACAGCAAGCCAGGATCGAAGAGATGAAGAAGCGCATTGCAATGGAGACCCGAAAGACCGAGATTGAGGAAGCTGGTGACAAGGCTTTCCTCGTACAAGCACCTCCAGAAGTTGAATGGTGGGACGAAGGTCTTCTGCCACCCGACCAGAACACATACGACGAATGGGACAAGCCTGGACGTAACCGGATTGAATCAGACGATACCATCATCACAATCTACATCCAACACCCTGTCCTTCTAAAGGCACCACAAGAAGCGTTCCAGCCCGGAGCAAAGCCAATGATGCTCACCAAGGTTGAACAGAAGAAACTCCGTCGCCAACGCCGTATGGCCGACATGAAAGAAGAGCAAGCCAAGATCCGACTAGGTCTCGTCGAACCACCTCCACCCAAGGTTAAGAAGAGCAACATGATGCGCGTCCTCGGCGAGCAAGCAGTCAAAGACCCCACAGCCGTCGAAGCGCGTGTCAACCGCGAAATCGCCCAACGACAAAACGACCACGAAGTCGCCAACGAAGACCGCAAGCTCACGAAAGAGCAACGCGCCGAGAAGCTCCAGCAGCAACAAGTCGCGGACGAAGCCAAGGGTGTCAAAGTCT
Source organism: Cladosporium sp. SL-16 (assembly GCA_002921095.1). Classification (NCBI taxonomy): domain Eukaryota; kingdom Fungi; phylum Ascomycota; class Dothideomycetes; order Cladosporiales; family Cladosporiaceae; genus Cladosporium; species Cladosporium sp. SL-16. The sequence continues at coordinate 54,348 of PEGC01000025.1, forward strand.
GCGTCTTCCGCGTCGAAAACCTCTCCTCCGGCAAGCACCGTTACCAAGTCGACATCAACGCCAAGCAGAACAACCTCATGGGCATCGTCGTCCTGCACCCGACCATGAACCTCATCATCGTCGAAGGCGGCGCGCACAGCATCAAAGCGTACAAGAAACTCATGCTTAACCGCATCAAGTGGTCGGAAAACACCCTGCCGCTGTCCGCCACCACACCCACGACTTTCACCGGCCCCGCAGACGGCAAAGAAAGCAAGCAGAGCAATGCGCGCGATTCTTGGCTTAATCCTATGGCTGACGACGGCTCGCTGAAGGATCTGAGTGAGAACCGCTGCCAGTTGGTGTGGGAGGGCGAGGAGCGGGCGAAGAGCTTCAAGCGCTGGTACTCGCGTGTGTGCGAGACTGACGGCGAGGCGAGGGAGGTGCTGCGCAGGAGCGGCATGGAGAACATGTGGACGCTGGCGAGGAGCATGAGCGAGACCGTGTAGTGGGAAGGGAACACCCTGCTGAAGCAATGTATTGTATCAAAAAGTGCGGGTGCACGATCACCCATCTGAATGTACTTGTACCCATCAGACTTTTCTTTCGCGCATGTGTTCGCATATCGGTGGTGATACAGGCTACTGCCACAAATACTTGAATGGAAAATGCTAAGATAGCTGCCGTTTCATTAAACCAATTGACAAGTCTTACAGCTAGCTCGTACCTCTTCTTCCCATTTCGGTGCAAAGGGGTATCATATAAACAGCAAGACAATCAACACTGACAGTAGCAAGTTAGAAAATCAAGCAAAGCTCGCTCAGGACGCAATAATGATCAAAAGATATCAAGCGGACCAAAGAAAAGCAAAACAAGATAATGTATGCTCCGAATTTTGTGCCCCGTACTTCAAACCCTTTGCTTCTGTTGCGAACGATCAACACCATACCCTGCGATTTCTTTCCTTCTCGTGCTGGGCATGCTGCATGCGTATCGTACAGAAGCCGAACAGGCCATCAGGCAGCGCCCGCTCGACCCCTGACTCTCGCCCCCCAAACGACCAGCCCGGCGCCAGCGCCCAGCAAAGCCGTCGCAGCCGCTCTGCTAGCAAAGTCCGGCAAGACAGTCGACAAAAGTAGCGGCAGTAAAAGAAGAGCGGCGAGGAAAGACGCCTGCTCCCACAATGCATCCCTACCAGTGGCATTGGCCGGCGCGCTATGCTTCGCACTCACAGTGCCACCGGGGACGATCAAGTCTTCGCGTCTATCCAAGAAAGCCGCCTCACCGTCACAGATTGGCTTGCGGTCCGCGAGGAAGGACTTGTAAGCGGCGATCTCATCCTTTTCGGCGGGACGCGAGTCTCGTAGGAGATTGGTGTAGTCTCGTAGCGCGGTGTGGTATTGCTGTTGTTTGTTGTAAATTTCGCCGAGGAGGAGGGTGCGGCGGGCGAAGACGGGGTGGTTGCTGGAGATATCTCGCTCGATACGACGAGAGGAAGGATAGTGGGCTGGGGCTGTTGTGGGATCGGAGGAGTCCGTGGGTGGTGCGGGCGGGACTGTGTATGTCTGGGCGATGCCTTCGTCGAGCATGCGCAGGTGGTGTTCCATTTCGGCGAGCTCGTCTTGGAGGTGTAGGAGGACGCGGTGGTGCAAGTGGGAAAACTTGCGATATACAGGTGTCAAGTGGGATGGATCGGATGATGTTTCCTTTGAAGGAGGAACTGATGAGGAAGCCAATTGGCAAGCTAAGAGCTCGTAGCCAGTCAATGTGACTTTTGTCAGATCGGGAGGCTCAGGTGCATAAGGTGGAGCAGTCAGCGATGGATTGCCATCGATAGGCGGCGAGGGTGTTGCTCGAACTAGCTTTGGAGGACTCGGCCTAGTCGGCATGGGCTGGTGAATGTAGTGTTCGAGTGATTGGTCGTTCGATGGCGAGGCGTGATTGACCCGAGGAGAGCTCTGTCGTGGCGAATGTTCAGGGGGCGACGTATACTCGTAGCCATAAGGATGCTGTGAGTACGCCACATGCCGTCGCATTTCATCTTCCTGTTGCCGAAGGCGCTGTTCATCATCTAAAACCCGAAGAGAGCTTTGGGACGATTGTCTGTGGTTATCACCAAAGTCTGGCGCAGAAGAGGTCATGGATGGCGACGATGCAGCACCTTTTTCATCACTTCTTTCTTCGGCATCCTTGATGCTTCGTTTTCTACGAATGTCGTCACGTGCTGTATGATCCAAGCTTTGCTGGCTACCATATGATGCTGCACGAGCAGTATAGTCCGGATCGTACTTCCTGCGGAGCTCGGCGACACTAACACTACGTGTTGTCGTAGGCGATGGCACCGTGGACCGCGAAGATGGGGTGGTAGGAGCTTCACTTGAGCCGGCATCCGAAGGCTGATAGTGTGAGGACGCCGATGAGACCGGGGATATTACTGACATACCGTCATGGTCGTCGACGGTTGAAACGTCTTCTATGTAGTCAAAGACGTTTGGATGATTCGTTTGCGACATCGCTGCAGGCGCGGACTGTGCAGATGTTTTCGGCTTGTCTCGCCTAGCAGGAGATCTTCTTGGAGCCAAGCCTCTCTTGCGATCGTATGATTGCTGAGTAATGGTCGAGTTGCTACCGCTTGATCTTTCTGAAGTACCCGTAAGGCTGGACAATACCGACAACAACGATGGATTAAATTTCAAGAGTGGATCTGGTCGCCTGGGAGCCACTGAGGTCCGACGTCTAGTAGAGTGTCGATGGGCGTAATCGTTCTCATCCCTGTGTCGGGATGATCGACTCTTATCGTCACTTTCTCGCCTTTGGTCAGAGCTGTTGTAGCTCCTTTGGCGGACGTTCGGGTCTGATGCCTCAAGAATCCGACTTAGACGTGGCAGGAACCGTCCAATTTCGCTTTGAGCATTGTTCTGCTGCCTTTGCTGTGCTGGTCTGTCGGACTTGGACGTTTCGGAAATAGGCTGTCTAGATTTGCGACGTCGTCTGGGTCGCTCGTCGTCCACGTCGATCCAGACTGGCGAAGCCTTGCTTTGATCTTCTGGAGAGGACGCCGGTGCTGGCACTCGATTTTGAAGCGCTGGTCTACTCCCAGTCTTTGCATTCATGGGCTCCGGGACCACCAGCCGCGGTGGTACAGGCGAAGTAGAGTGTTCAGACTATGCAGTGGTACAGGTGTCAGTCGAACAAACGTAGGGCGACAGCAAAGCACATGATATCTGCAGGGGGCGGTGAGGGCCAACGGCGCGCGAACGGAGAATCCACTTACCATGCCGTCTCCACGCCCCAGGAAATAGTGTCAAAAGCCTCTTGGGTATCTCTACAGACTCAAAATCCACAGACTTGCAAACACGCTGGGACGACTTTCGTCAGCCATGCGGGCAGGCCTGCAAGCGTACCAAACAGGAGGGAGACCGGGGCTCCGGACATGCAAGAGGAAGGGTGAGACAGCGCAGAGCAGCACAAGTGGGCGAACGCATCGTCTCGTCACATTGCCTGCAGGGCCGAGAGGAAAAGGCAAATGGCCATGGACGCAGCAAGATGCCAACAATAGTAGGATGGCGTCGTTGGCAAGCTGTGTGTCTCACAATGGCAAGCTTCTGGGAGCTTGTGAAACGCGAAGGCCGACTGGGGTTGGACGTAGATACGGCCACCAGCGCTCTCAGGGGTGGGCCTGTGGTAGAGAGGAGGCCTTGAGCGGTGCGCTGGCGCGAGTCGGCGTTGTGTCATGCATGTAGTGAGGCGAGGCTCGGTCCCGACAGATGGGGACTGCCGATTCCGTCGTGTTTGCTACGATCTAGAAATGCCTGGAAGACCAGCTTGACTGCATGTGTGTGTAGTCGAGCTGCTATGGGCAGGGATATCGTGCTAAAGTATATGCTTTATGCAGCTATCCGATATCTCCACCATCTAGTCCCCGTTGCCGCATCCCGATCCTGACCGACCCTTGGACTGGGGACTGGAGTGGGATGGAGTCAAAGCTATATCACGTGACCATTCACTCCCGAGCCCGCTTTGGGAAGTTGCGGCGTTTGGAACTTCCGTCTGGGAGTCGCATGTGAAGGTGGAAGGTTGTCATATATACCCATAACAACAACCTAAAATGGCGCGCAAAGCTCTCGCAAACGACCAGATCGTCAAATTGATTGTCGGCGCCGGTCAGGCATCGCCATCACCGCCCGTTGGTCCAGCGTTGGGTAGCAAAGGTGTAAAGTCCATGGACTTCTGCAAGGTATATCATTGATCTTGGAACTCTTACAATCAACATCTGCTGATAGTATCTTCTCACAGGAGTTCAACGCCCGCACAGCAAACTACATCGCCGGAACACCAGTCCCTGCCCGCGTCACAGTCCGCCCCGATCGCAGCTTCCACTTCGAGATCCGCACACCACCCACCGCACAATTACTCCTCGCCGCAGCAGGCGTCAAAGCCACCAAGAACAAGATCCGCGGCGCCGGCAACGTAGCAGGCCCAAACAGCAAAATCCCTGATGCCAAGGGCAAAGCGTCTTTCCACGCCGCCGCGCCTGGCAACGCAGAGAAGGGGTCCGTTGGCGAAATCAGCCTGAAGCACGTTTGGGAGATCGCGAAGATCAAGCACTCCGAGACAAGGCTTAGCGGTTCGCCATTTGAGGGTGTAGTGAAGAGCATTGTGGCGCAGGCAGGCAGCCTGGGTGTGAAAGTGGTGCCTTGAACATACATTCATATCAGATGAAAGGAGAAAGCACGCAGAGTCGACATGGCTCAAGATACCAGGGTAGAGCCCCTTCAACCCGCCACGAGGGGCGTACGGAGAAGGAAGATTTGCATTTTAGCGAGCATTAAAGATGGGAGTTACCAGGCGAGGACATGAATCCCGCGTTGGAAATGGGACAGGAAATGTACATTATTGTATCACCAGAATACCGCAAGTATGAATGTGCACATACCAGTGTGCGACGAAAGCATCGTCTGGCTGCATTTATCACGGGGATCAGGCCTTATAAAACCTATCAATTGGTCCAACCGGCGGTCTTACTAACGCCATCAGAGGCAATTACACACATACACTATATGTGAGGATGCAGTTGCACAGTTGGGCAATGATACAGCAGATAATGTGTGGTTAAACGACTACGTTCCGCGAACGTGGGACATGGCTGATACTGGTCACACCTTGTCAGGCACGCTGGTGCAGCAAGCCGGACATGTTCGATTATGCTCTTATTTACTGAGACGTTGAGTAACATCCCGGTCGCTGTTGAACCAAAGTCTGACCGCCGCCTCATTCTACGACAAGTCGTCACATTTTTGCCCCCCAGCTGGACCTGTATTCAATACTTGAGACGAGCATACAAGTTATCCGTCGGCGTTTATTAAGAAGAATATGCTACTTTTCCAGCACAAAGAAAAAAAAGAAGATACACTGTATTGTGCCTAGCATATCTTCTACACTTAAAGCATTGATAGCAAGACCGTGCTCTTATGTACGGACTGAAGCGTAAGCCATTTGCCACCGTGCGAACTCTCAAAGCTATATTTTCTTACCAAGGAGAGTGCATACAGTGGCAAGAGCGGTACCTCCTAGGCGAGGAGCCGTGTCTGCCCTGTCAGATGCGAGGTGACCGTAACCTGCGTATATAGGTTTCCAAGGACACACAAAAATGCGAGCAGCCGCTAGCTCCCACATCACATCAAATAACCAGCGCGAATCATAAAAGAGTGATTGCAGCTTCGGAGGTTGGAGGCCCGAGTAACATCTCTGCCCTGTCAGATGCAAGGTGAAATACCTTACTGTACACAAAAATGCAAGCAGCCGCTAGCTCTCACACCCCAGCAGCCAACCAGTGCGAATCGCAGAAGAGTGACATGAAAGCCAATCCCTAAGTTGGACAAGTTAAGGAAATGGCTCTCCTCCGATGATTGCATTTACTGGCACGTCTGGGAAGTGAACGTCGAAATTTGGGCACTGGTCGTGTTTTATTGTTCATCGATCTCGATCCACATCTCAGACACGATGTGCACTGCATTGCATTTAACACAATTCCATATCACGTAAAAGTATTACGACAGAAGAGTCTTTGATCGAATTATTATTAGGTTGGTCGGCCATACAGTATAGTAGATGCTTCATGACATCCCCGAAGGACGACGAAAACATCAAGGTTGAGAGGTTAGAGATTCCCTACCTCGTACGATGTGTATTAAGCAACATAAGTTTGCGCACGATTTTCCAAAAATTGCAACGAAGCAGCAATCTGGCAACAACGCTCAGTCTCGAACTGCAAGACATTTGGCTCGATATTTACCAAGTACTTAACTACTCAAAAGGCTCTTCTATATCATTTGCCTACCTCCCATGTTCTAATATCATACCCACACGGCCAACGAGAGCAACATTCAGGCAAAACGGGAAGCATACTCAAATTTATGGGCAACAAACGGTGGGCCCAGGGAAACGAATGACACCATAGGCACGTTTCCTGGACGGAGCTCCGTCAAGCTGCAGCGCATGAGAATCGCCCTGCAAGTCTCAGTCTCGCCGTTGAAACACAGCCATCCAGCTACAAAGTATACACAAAAAGAGCACATTGCAGCCACGTGCCTGCCTCGCGGCTCACATGCGTCAGACCATCACGTCAATTACACACTGTCTAAAAGTTTATATTCACCAGACTTCAAGCCCACCCAGGCTCGCCAGGTCCAGACATGCGAGAGATCGACCCCCAAGCTCCCCAGCCCGCAAGCTGATCCATGCCAACCCTGCACCGCGATGCGATGCGGGTTGGAAGGATGGCGAGACGGGACCTTATGACGTGGGTAACATGCGAATGCATTCGCGTTTCCCTAACTCGGGGCTGGGCTTGGGTGGGTGGGAGTGGAAACCTGTTTCCATTGGCATCTCCTCTTCTTTGCATATTGCCTCTCCGTATATAAAGCATTTTAGCTGTCCGGATCTGTGTTTAACGCTTTGGTTTGTTCTAGTGTACCTGCTGTGCTGCTATTTTGGAGTTTGAAGCTAATGGAAGATCTGAAGAAACAACACGCCCAACTAGAAGGTATGTGTCCTTTGCTGAGCTCATGTGCTCGGTCTCTAGTCAATCGGCAGCTCTTTGGAGAAGGAAACGGTGTTGAACGAGCTCTATAGCAGCTTTGCGAAGCTAAAGAGAGCTACTATGATTATCCTTATCGACTGGAGCTTCCAGTTTTATGAACAGACAGCTGACACCTGTCCACAGAAAGCGTATCGAAAATCACAATGGTCGACAACGATCCCCCCAAGAAGGCGGCGCCCAAGAAGATCAACAACAAGACCGGTCCCGGAAGCGCACCCGCCTTGAACGATAAATCAACCCCGACAAAGACCGCTCCTGGCAAAGCCGCTCCCGCTCCTACAAAGTCCATAACCCCAGCGAAGAAGGCTCCCAGCACAGGAGCTGCCTCTTCTGCTGCGAAGGATAGTGCTGGGTCTGCACCGAAGCCTGCCCGTTCGGCCATCGGCTCGAAGAAGCCCATCCAGGGTGCACCGACACCTTCTACTAAGAAGCCTATCAGCTCGCCTGCGGTGAACGACAAATCGACCCCTACCAAGACTGCTCCTGGCAAGGCTGCTCCTGGAGGAAGCGCTGGTGGAAAGGGAGTAACTCCAGCAAAGAAGACACCCGCTGCAGGAGCTGCTTCTAAGCCTGCTGCCCCGGCTGCTGGCCAGGTGCAAAATGCCACTGGTACAGCACAGAAGACTGCCGGATCAGCTGTTGGCCAGGCACAGAAGACTGCAGGCTCGGTGACAGGAAAGGCTCCCACGCCAGTGAAGAAGACTGCAGGACAAGTTGGAGCAACTGGCCAGAAGGGCATTGGTGCTGGTATGCTGGAACAACCATTGAATCTCACTGGCAAATACTAATCATTACTACAGCTGGCGACACAGCCCAGAAGGGCACCAACCAGGCCGGCAAGGCCGTGAGCAAGACAACTGGTACAGCCGGCAAAGCCGTCAACAAGACCACCGACACCGCAGGATCCGGCGTCAACAAGACCGTCGGATCAGCGACAGGTACGTCCGTGCCCGTCGCTCTGAACATGGGTGGCCAACCCGACGAGATCGCGCAGTGGCTTCCCGACTGGCTCACGAGCAGGTGGAAAGCTGCCGACGAGGCTCACCCAGCATGAAGAAGGCAGAAAAAAAAACACCGTTTCTACATTTTTGTGTGTCGAAAAGTGTGGTCAATTGCTGATGGCTGTCATCAGGTAAACTCGACTCGGCGACAGGCGGCTACTCTGCTCCTGTGTCCAAGAAGGTCAACCAAGCGTCTCAGGGCGCTACCAAGACCGTCGGCGATGCTGGGAAGGGCGCCACGAGCGCTGCCAGCCAGGCTGGAAACAATGTTACCAACACTGCCTCGGGTGCTGTTGGCAACTTGAAACAGACGGGTACGGACACTTGGGGCGCGGCTTCTAAGGGAGACTTGAAGGGTGCCTTTGGAGGTGTTGCGAAGGGCGCTGGCCAGACTGTTGGCGGTGTTGGAAGCGGTGCTGGAAAGACCGTTGATGATGCTGGCAAAGGTGCCAACAAGCTTGTCGGCGGTGTTGGCAAGAACCTTGGTGAGTGCAAGATTTTTGGAGAGTTCTCTTGAGCTCATGGCTGACGATCGAGCAGGAAACACAGTTGGCGGTTCTGCAGGCAAAGCTGTCGGCGACACCACCGGGAACGTTGGCAAGACCCTATCCAACACAACCTCTGGCGTCAGCAAGACTGTCGGAGATACCACTGGCGCTCTCGGCAAAGGCGACTTGAAGGGCGCTGCTGGCGGTGCGACTGGTGGAGTCGGCAACACCGTCTCGGGTGCTGGTATGTTCTGAATCCTCGCGAGTAATTTCGCACCACGCATGCTAACCAATGACCATCAGGCAAGGGAGCAGGCGGCGCAGTCGAAGGTCTCGGCAACAGCGTGACCGGAGCCTTGCCAGGCAAAGGCGGCAGAGTTGGTTCAGCCGTGAGCGGCGTTACCAAGGGCGCTGGCGATACCGTTTCCAACGTCACAGGAGGCGTTGGCGACGGTGTTGGCAAGCTTGGTAAGGGCGACCTGGTCGGCGGCCTGGGTTCTACTGTGGGCGGTGTCGGTAAGTCAACAGTTGCACCCAAGTGTCAATGAGCGAGCGATGCTAATACAACTTCTAGGCAAAGGCGTAGGCTCGCTAGGCTCTGGTATCTGGGGCGGTCTCACTGGCAAGGGCGGACAGAAGGAGGAAGAGGAAGAGGAGTAATTGCAATTGCCAGAAGAGCAGTGATTCCCTTGGACAAAGACTGTGCAGCGTTCCGTGTACGATATGACGATTTATTCTCGAACAGCGTAATGACAAAAAGTATGATCCTACCACAAGGCGACACGCCATGAACATGGACTTTGCATTCATCGCCCCTTCATCACTCTCGAGCAGCAGCAGAAGACCTATGCCTATAGTCTCTCCTAAACCTGCACTTCCAATCCTCAAAACCACCTTCTCCTCTCAAGTTTCTCCCTCCTCCTCTTATCCTCCAACTCCTCCCTCGGCCCCTCAAACCCCAAACAAACATCACTCCCCAAACTCCCCTTCCCAATCTGCACATCAATATCATGAATCCCATCCTGATCGCCCACGCAAAAGCTCGCCCTCACATGCACGCCGCCCTTGCGCCTCTTCGCAGTCTCACTCAAATACTGCCCCAACAACCGTACAATCCCCCACGCCAGAGCTTTCGGCGCGAATTTAGATTTCAGCTCGTACGCCCAGCTGCCCAGCTCCGGCTCGTCGGACAAGCTGACGAGCGAAGTGGAAGACGAGTCGCGTCTGTCGAGCCAGTAGGAGATGACTTCGTCGTCGCGAAAGTCGTCTTCGAACATTGTTGACAGCCAGAAACTCATTATGAGGGACTCGAGGGCGTCGCAGTGTTTCAGCGCGGCGAGGATAGGGTGCACGATTGGCGAAGGGTCGTATAGGTTCACGGCGCCCTTGTAACCGCAGAATTTGAGCTCGCGGAGGGTGCTGCCGTGCTGAGAGACGATTGTGTGCAGCATCGGCGGTGAACCCTTCCATCCGTATGAGGGCTCGAAAGCAGTTTTTGAGGGCTCTGGTTTGCTGCCTCCGAGACTGTGGATGGCGCTTTCGTCCTCGCTTTCGAGGCCGTCTATGCCGTTTGTTAATCGCAGGTCTTCGTAGTAGCTGCCGTTGGCGCCCCACGTGTTTCCGATTGCTGATGCTATGCCGATGAAAACTAATTTCTCGATTGGACAGCGACGCAATGCAACGATGGTTTCTCTTCGTTCGTCGAGAGGCATTCCGCCTTCGACTTTGATGCTCTTGACAGCGCGCATGTTCGTGGCGAATTCTTTCACGAAGCGGCGACGGGACATCATTGCCTCTGAATGGAAAGTCAGCATGTGGTCAGCGCGAGCTAGAAAAGGTGATACTTACGAGTATCCAAGGTACTCAGCACTTTATTGTTGTCACTATGTGGTTCCGCAAAGCCATTGTAAAAGGCATCCACTCGCAAGTCAACAAGTGTTTGGCCCAGCCTATCAATGACAGTCCGCACACGCTCGGAAATGTCAGAGCGGCGAGTATGCGAGAAGAATTGATCCATTGGCCAAGCAAGGCACTGTAAGTTTCCATGTGCTTCGAGGAACTCCAGCGGCTTCAAGCCAATCTCGAATGGTGGCGAAACGTGTACGCCGGGCACCCAACGACTCTCAAAGTCGTTGCCGGTGAAGATAGTCGGGTAATCGAAGAGGAATAGCCCATCGGGGAGGAGACTTTGCTGTGTAACGGCGTTTCGATACTGGAACGCTTTCAGGTGCGGAAAGCGCATGCTGAAGAGATCAGCGTACCATTTGATCCAGCGTACGTAATCTTCTCGTTTCATCCTCCGTGGATCGGGTCTGCTCATGACCCAGTCGAGGTTCAACGATGTAAGAGTCGTCGCCATGCTGCTGAACATCGAGTTCGCGCATTGTGCTGCGGTTGGCACGTCCGTACGGAAGATTTGTCTGAAAATCCGACTTGCTTCTGCAGGAAGTTCAGTCACCGGGCCATCCCATTGTTCTCGATATGCCAGAATGCTCCTCCAGTAAGGCGATGGTACCGTGGCAGCTATCACCTCCGCTGGAAATTTGACTTCCTGCGAAAGAGCTTTGTAGATGGCATCGTCGTATCGAATCGCGCGACTCATCAGCATTTCTAGCGGTGACTGTTCGTCGGAATGATCTATGTCATCTAGGGCGTGCTCCAGCTGCTCATGTCCCGGAATGACCTCGTTCTTGAGAGGACTAGTGCTCGTCAGGTAATTACCTCCTAGTCCGTTTTGCAGTTCTTGTACGCTCGCACCACGCGAGTAAACATAAATGGAGGGGTTCCTAGCTTTTTCCTCCTGAGGTATATCCATCGAAGCCATAGGTAGTCGCCTCAGCCTCACCTTCTCGACTCCGTTGAAATCCAAGCGCAGCGGTAAGCTATACTTATGCCTATCGAGAACCGTCTCAGTCCCTTCGACAATCCTCACGTTGTCAAGCCAGAGTCTCTTGATCGGATTCTCTCGCTTTCTGTTCTCATCGAAAAAACAACGTAGCAGGGCCTCGGTCAGTTTCGGATGCCCGAAGACCAATCGTAGAGTGTTGACACGGGTCATGTTGCGCGCTGCAAGGCGGACGAGGCATATCGTTCTTGGATCTATCGACAGTGTCTGCGACGAGAAGGGCGTGCGTGGAAGCTCGGAGAAGATGTTCGGAGGCGTCAAGTGGCAGCGATGAGTGACAGATTCCACCGAAGCCGCGAGCCAAGGTTGGCTGTGATATTGGTTAGCTTGCCATTTATATGCTCGTGGCTGATTGTGCTTGAATAGGGCGGCGCTTAAACCATGACACAGCATTGCCACCCGAGTAACAAGAACGAAAGGTCACAAAAACTCACGTAGCCAAAACCCACAACTTCTTGATCAAAGGTGTGTCATCATGCTCGTCGCCACCAGGACTCGCGCCAAGGGGTATCGAACGTCCAGAATGAGTCGCTGTGCCGGCCCCGTAAGTGACAGTCCGATGGCCCGTAACAGGGGATGTGTGCGCCCGGCAATCGATAAGATCAACATGCTTCCAGATCAGAGGTGCTGCGAGTGTGCGGCAAGTTTTCGAAGTGAGGTTGAGTTCGCAAAGATCATCGCGGGATAGGTGGGCGAAGATGGCTGCGACTAATTCGCTGGGGAGGTCGAGGAGGGGCGATGCCATGGCTGAGTGTGCCCGGACTTGGTGCGAGAATGTTGTCAGAGAGAGTGGACTATAGAGAGAGAGAGAGAGAAGAAAGCCTGTTTATTGTCAGCTTTCAATGTTTGCGGTCACTGATGTGATATAGCGAGTGGCATGGGCAATGTCGATGTCGATGATGTAGCGAGGTCCAAAGCCGCAGCAGCAACGTGAAGCAACCACAGGCACGAGAAGCAGCGTTGACCGGCGGCTGCGCTGTGGACTAGACTACTGCAAGGTGCATGTATGCCAGCTCCACGTGTCACAAACACATTCAGACTAACAATTCCTCGAATACATCCATGATTGCGCGTTGTATAAAGCGTTGCTCGCACACTATTGACAGCACTGAGTGTACAGATGTACTGTTGAGACAGCGTCATCAACCGCGGTACAGAGCACATGCACGTACAAAAGTCTACATATGACATTCACAGAACTGCACGCTCGAGCAGTAGCAGCATTACAATCAATCTAGACAATACAGATATCTCAAAAGCACAAGGCAAGCGCACAAACGCCGCTCACCTCCACGCGCACACCACACCAATCAACCCAGTCAACTCCAGACCCCGACGCCTTGCTAAAATCCCAAGAAGAACGAAACACAAAAAGAACACACAGACAATAACGAACGAGTCCACAAAGCCCCGTTCCCTCAAAACAGACCCACGTCCATCTAGTAGGCGCCCACCCATACTGTATCGGCCCAGAGTCCTACTCGCGCCACTCCTCCACGATACCACCGCCGTCACGCGTGCCCTTGACCTCTTCGCTAGCAACCGCTTCGCACTTGAACAAATTGACGTGTCCGTCGTTGATAGCGCCGCACGCGAGCATCATGCGATGCGGATGGAAAGCCGTGGCAGTGATGGGCGCGGTGCGCGGCGTGTTGCTCATGCGCAAGTAGCTCATGTACGGCTCGAAGCTGGAGAGGTGCTTGAGGCTGGTGTTGTAGACGCGGATGGTGTGGTCTGCGCCGCCGGTGGCGAAGACGGGCGCGTGCTCGTGGACGGAGAGGGCGCGCAGGTTGCGCGGCTTGTGCGGGTTACCGGGCAATGAGGCCACGGCGCCGCGCATGCGGATGTCCCAGAGGCGGATGCCGCCGTTGCTTTCGGCGGAGATGAGTTCGCGCATGCCGCCGCGTTGGAGGTGGGCGCCGACGACCCAGCTGCGGTGGTCTGTGTTGCGGTTGACCCAGTCCATGATCATGGAGTCGCGAGGGCCCATTCGTTGATCGTAGGCGCGGACACTGCCGTTGCCGAAACCTGCCACGAAGACGTTGCCTTCGACTTGGTCCGATGTCAACGAGGTGATGCACGAACCGGAGCGAGCAGGGATGTCTGAGATGCAGAGCTCGTGACCTGCTTGCCAGACACGAATGACGCGGTCATCGCCCGCGACTAGAATACGACCTTGGCCTTGCTGCCAGTCGAACACTAGACCAGCGTTTTGGCTGTCGCTAGTAACGAGATCAGACAGTGCGCGGAAGCTCGATGCAAGCTCGACCTTGGCCATATCTTCGTAATGCTTGTAGATCTTGATCACACCATCGCTGGAACCTGTCATGAGCATCGCCTGGTCGTCCTCATTGATGAAACGAAGCTCCGTCACGCGGCTGCGGGCTGGATTGCCGTTGCTGAATCGACATAACTGGCGAGCCTCCTTCCAATCCCAGACGGCAATACTGTCGCGGTCATCGCTGGTGACAAGATGGTGCTCGAACTGGTGGAAGAGCATCTTCATCGGCGCGGCACCAATTCCAAAGTAGCCGCAGGGAACATCCCACCTTTGCATACCGGCGGCCTCCTTCATTGGCTGCGTACCAGAGATGATCTTGTCGTTGCGATTCCGTCTCCACAGGCGCTCATTGTAATCCAGTGAGCCGGGTTCGTCCTCTTCAGAAGGCCTCATCTGTGGCTCGCGGAAGTATGATGCAGACCATGTGAAAAAGTTGGACTTGAGCGGAATTTCTGGCGCCTTCGTCATATCTCTGACGACCAGATTCGGTGATGGCGGAAGCTTCGCCATAGGTTGATGAGGTGGTCCGTTGACGTTATCAAGCGCATCAGGAGGAAGCAAAGCAGCGTCCGCAGGAGTCAATGGACGAGATCGATATGATTGTGGGTCTGGGTGATCATGTGAAGATATTGAGCCGCGGTGGTGGACCGGCGAGGGAGGTGTAGACTCGTTTGATGTCTTTGAATTCGAGCCCCAGCCAACAAGTGTTTTCATCGCGGCGGCAACGCTCGCAGTGCGTGACAATCCAAAGTAGCCATCTTTGTTGGAAGCAGTTGGAGTTAAAGGGCTGGGAGGTGTCTGGGGACGACCCATGTCTCGGGACCGCTGGCGCGCCAGCACATCCATACCAGTCAAAGTGAGTTGATCACCCTTCAGACCTTCGAGCATGATTTCATCAAGGATCTTGTCAGCAAAGCTACCAAGAGGAGACTCCAGGAGGGCGTTGACAACGTAGTCAACAATGATGCTAGCGTTCTGCGCAACTTCGGGGTGCGGGTCAGTAGACATGCTGAGTGTTTGCCGCCAGACGGCGCGGTAGATTGTGTTCTTGGACACATCAGCGGCCTTTGAAGCACTTCCTGATACGGACGCAGACTCTGATGCGCTCATTGATGCGGAGCGTCTGTGCAATGCGCGCGAGCCGTTGACTCCGTTCGCATCATCGTGGCCATTTGCGCCGTTTGATGGCACCTGTGCCTCTTCCTTTTCACCGGCGGGCTTCTTTTCGCGTTCTTCGTTCAATTGCTCCCAAGCAGCAACAATGAATCGAGGTTCGTACCTCTTGATGAAAGTAGAGTAGAACACAACGAGTTCCTTGCGCACCATGATCGAGCCATCCATGCCCATCGCCACTACTACACTTGCGAGCGTTTCCTCCTCAAGCATCGTAGCCGCGTCAATCTCTCCGGTTGCGACAAAGCTGGTCAGCGCGTCGAGACATGCTGCACGTACTTCAGGCACAGGGTCGTGACTTCTATCGCGAACTCTAGCATGCGCCTGTTGCGCCATGCCCGCCGCCTTCGCAGCAGGGAAGTCTCGCCACAGATGGCTGAGACACAAGCAAGCAAACTGCCTTAGTAAGGGATTCTCCATATCCAAGATGTGACCTAGGCAGCTCTCAATGATTTCTGGGTTGCTCTCCAATACCGCGGCCTTTCCGGGCCGGAAGTCCTTGCAGAACATTGCAATTACGAATGCGCACATGGCGCGGTGTTCGGCGACATTGCCAATTGGCATTCCGATGGCGTTGTTGAGAATTGCAGTAAAGTACATGTATCCAGAGTCCTTGAGCAGGTCGCCTTGGCAGCTCTGGTCCACAGCCAGAATGCGGGCCCAGATGAATACCATTGGTGGCTTGAGTTCGATAGCTTGTGACTGCAGGAGCTTAAGCACATAGGGGAAGATACCAATGCTGAGCGCCAAATTCACCGCCCAAGGTCCAAGATCAAGGAATTTCGAAAGAAGAATCAGCGCGCGCAATCTATGCACTTGAGAAAGAAGCACCTGAAGCACAATAGGGAGCTGTTCAGGTGGTTTGGCGTAGCCAGCTGCACCCGCATTGGCTGGTGCCGACGACAAGTAGACCTCAAAAGCGCTAAGTTGATCAGCGAAGAAGTCTGAGTGTACATAGTCAAGCTCCTGAGGCGGTTGAGGCATGGTGCCGTTGGGCGTCGCTTCCATCGCAGCGTCGTTTGCCTTTTGTTGCTCGATCAGCTTTGGTAGCTGAGCCAAGATCATCTCAACAGCCAGATCCCAGCTCTGCCACAACGGATGGTTGTGCGTGTCGGGAATGACCGGGTGTGACTGTGGGTGGCAGTGGTAGATGCGCATTACTCTTTGCGCCAATAGGAAGTTCCTGAAAAGTGCAGCAACCATAAGATCCTGTCTGAAGAGTTTCTTGAATAGTGGCTTGTCGAGGCAGTTCCAGGCAATCGTGTCGGTGATAGCCGTGAAGATCCAATTAAGCTCGCCGAGTGGCGTCCTGCGTTCGCTGACCTTTCCTGGAATATCTCTTGCCTGCGCTAGCGTGATACCTGACGTCGAAGGCAAAGGGTTCTGCAACATGAAAAAGCGGACGGCCATGGTGATTGGCGTAGTCAGACAACTCGTGAAAATATCAGCGGGTAGGTTGGGGTTAGTAGGTAGATTCTCGTTCTCTCGGCAAGCGGCAAGATGTATGCTGTCCTCCCAGCGGATCGTCGGTTGTTGTTGTGCCCTGTTAGGGTCTCTCTTGAGTGCTTCTTGTTGGTTCACAATGTGCTTCTGCGCACCTTCCAGGAACCCGTTGATGACCCCTCCAGCTGCACTGCAATCCCACACCCACAATCCAGGCGCTCCGACCCATTCTTGGAGATCGTACAAACTAATGGGAATGTACTGGGTGTAGCTCCTGTTAAAACACCACACCTCTCCGCTTTGGGTAGGTTTGGGGACACCATGGCCGTTGTAATGGAAGAGCAATCGCTCGGCATGCGCAGTGCGGCGTAGTGATGTTGTGTACTTTCTCAGCTCCTCAATGGTTGGGTCCAGCACCACCTTGTATCGTGTTCTCAGCGAGAGGCTCTCATACTGTGACTGCAGGTTCTTGCCGATCTGGGCATTGCTGTTGTTCGTCGAACTCTGGTTCGTGCTATCTGGAGGTATGGGCTCGACCCAACACTGTAATCGTGCGCATGGGTTTGTCTTGATAACATCGGGCGGATCCACACCAACGTTCAGGCATACAGCAAGAATCGCAGACACAGTCTTTAGGCGGTCTTTCATTCTCCATTCCGAGACGATGTTCTTAGGGTCGAAGCCCGGCGGTGGGTTGCCAGCGGTCTCGTGTCGCTTGTCCTCAAAGTACATGAAGAAGGTCTGGCTGAGCAGGTTTGCTTGCTCGGGACTCTCGAGTTGCGCCTCCCAACCGTGTCGCATGCGGAATTTGCCATCCTTGTCTCTCCCGTCTTCTGTTGTTCTACTGTCTCTTGTAGCGAGCGACCTGCGCGACATTTCACTCGTCGCGCGCGAGAAGGTGGGTCTGCTGCTGCTGTTCGTTCGTCCGTTTGCTCGTGGCAAGTGCAGGCCGTCATCGTCGTCAGAGGCGCTGTCGCCGTTGTGTACGGAGCTGGTATGCGATCTCACGGGGCGGCGCGGTGAAGAGGTCTGCGAGGAGTATGTGCCTTCCTCCAGACCGGAGGGGAGTAGGTTCTCAAGGACCGGCTGCGGGTGTTTCGAGCGGTGGCCATCCTTGGTCTCGTAGTCCGGCAGCAGGCCGGTGGTGGCCCCGCGCGTCATGTTGGTGATGGAGGATTCAATTCAGTGTGGTGGGCGCGGCGCACGAGAGCATGTCCCGTGTCCACTCTTGCGTGTGCATCGATCGTATCCTGGGTTGGAGGGTATGGTATTGCGGTATTGCGAGGTTATTGTGGGCGGGCAGTCACGCGCTGATGCTGGAGCTTAAAGCAACCGCAGCGTCCCTTGAGTAGGTAAGCAACGGCCTTGGGCTGGCTAGGCTCGCTCTCCACAGAAGGGCGGGTCTGACTTTCTGGCGCGGGTGTGCAGATGCAAGTGAGTGTGTTCGGAGACAAATATATTTCTACTACGATTTTACACGTGTTCGTGTGCTACGTGTTTGCGAGCAGAGCAAGCGAAGACGGATACTGCTGGGAGGAAGAATAATTCACAAGGCAACAAATGTCGAAGTCGAAGCAACCTAATCCTCCCCACACAGCCATAATGAATGGTCAACCTGCTTTCCTCGATGTTGCATTAGACCATACAGGAACCAGATACCTGCTTTACTACAATCGAATGGTGACCACAAGGCAATATTCAGCTTCGATGTTATCAGCCTCGACCGCTTCTCACACTTGCTATTCGCCATCTGAACGAATTGGCGGCACATCGCTATGTTTGCCGATTCGCTACGAACGGGTGGCTTTTAATGTCCAATCAGGGTGATGTGTTCAAGGGTGCATATTCTCGTTGCCTGCGAATCTCGTCCGGTGAGCAGCATGCCTCATGCGTGCTTGCGTATTGCATGACGTCCTGCGCATGAGTCTGAGTGCACGTCCGACTGTGCTCGTTCAAGCAGCCGATGAGGATTGAATTCTGGATATGGTATTCAGCACGGCATACTGACGGCCAAGAGAACGTGATCATATCCACGGCTTTTCTTCAGAAGGAAGTCGGATGATTACACTTTCCATCGGCTTGCGTTCGTAGACAGATTCAGGACACGTCTAATATTCTCCGGATGCTAAGAAGAAGCCTCTCCAATCATGAATCAAGGTGGCAGCCCAAAATGGCCAGTGGAAGCCGACCGGAGACGCCCAAAAAGACCAGCACAGGCAGTGTGACGGCAGTAGTGTGATCGGCGCGGGAACGATTCCTGGCGCTAGAGGGTGCAGATTGCCCCTTAGAGAGAGGTCGTTTCAGGTGTTGAGAAATGTTGTCGTGCCGACGTGCTCGCGTGAGTTGTGGAAATTCGCCGCGAGAGCGATGGGTGGGAGGGAGCAAGATATAGCAAACTACGAGATATATCATACGGCATACAGCAGATCCACCCGTCCATGTGCTCTCATGTGGCATGCCTCCTGCTCGCAGATATGCCGTATCACCAGCCACATCCGAGCGCGCGGGCCCAGTAGTGGAGACGCATTCGAGGTGTAGCGCGTCGGCAGCCTTTCTGGCCTTCTCGAATCACAACCCAAATCCAGCCCGCCAGCCTCACAGCAGCCAAGATTGTCGTGAACTTGCTGCTGGCCACGTCCATCTGGCCGCTGCCACTCACAGCAATTTAATGTACTCGCAATTATTGTTGCCAGCGACAGTGCTCGTGTCTCGTCTGTAGTACTGCCTCTCTAGACTGCCCCACGCAATTCGCGTATCTGCCTGTTCGCTGTCTCATCTCACCTCGTCTCGCATATCGACCCTCTTGCGCGCGCCCCTACCAAGGCACCCTGCTGCTGCCCTGCCCTAGCCCATTCGACGGCCCGAAGTTGGCACCGGGGAAGGAGCATCTCGCATTCCAAGAAGCACTTACAGCCTCCTCCATATACTGTCAAGTGCTGCCAAAAGCGACACCTCGCTGTCGCCCTCCCATCCGCTACGCGCCCAGCGTGCCTCATTCTACATCTCCACCGCCATACACATATCCCCGCGACAGCCTATGACCGCGCCCTTGTAGCCGCTGCGTCTCCTTGCTTCGGCCGCGCCTGACGGCGCTTCCTACACCCCCCGACCCTACACCATAATGTCTTTCCTCTTCAAGTCCAGCAAAAAGGGTTCGCAGACCAACAACGCCCTGCCGCCTGCGTCGCGCGACATCCGCTCTGCAGACGGCCCTCAATCTCAGATTCCCACCTTCAATGGCGCTCCGAACGGCGCGAAACCAGGCTCTCCAACCCCCGGCGGCATAAGCGCAAGCGGCAGTCTGAACTCGCTGGCCTCAGAGAAACTCGGGATGCGGAGTCCACCTCCTGCAGAAGTTAGGGCGATTGCCGCGGAGGCTTCGAGGGGGCAGGTGATTCCCAGCCCGGATCAGAGGACGCGCAATACGAGCCAGGACGAGGTATGTGAACACCCATCCGGAGCGCAGTGAGCTGAAAGGTTTGGAGCTCATGCTGACAATCTAGCCATCGCAGACACCACGACTTGGATCCTTGCAGAACCGAACACCGCCTCCGGAGAAGGCTCTTGAGAATTCATCGCCGTACCCGTGGTCGCAGCGCAAACTGAACTTTACCGTGTCGCACACAAATCCGTTCCCTAGATATGGCGCTGCCGTCAACGCCACCGCGAGCCGAGATGGATCAGTGTACCTCATGGGCGGACTGATCAATGGAAGTACGGTCAAGGGCGATCTGTGGATGTGCGAGACTGGCCCTGGCGAGATGTCTTGCTACCCAGTTGCGACCACCTCAGAAGGCCCAGGTCCCAGAGTCGGCCATGCCAGTTTGCTTGTCGGCAATGCTTTCATTGTGTTCGGTGGTGATACCAAAATGGACGAGGGAGATGTACTTGATGACACCTTGTACCTCCTAAACACATGTGAGATCCACCGAGATTCTGTACATCATAATTTCAAAACTGACAGCGAGCAGCAACAAAGCAGTGGTCCCGCGCACTTCCCGCAGGTCCTCGCCCTCCTGGACGTTATGGACACACCTTGAACATCTTGGGTAGCAAGCTTTACATTTTCGGAGGCCAAGTCGAAGGCTACTTTTTCAACGATCTCGTTGCATTCGATCTGAACGCTCTGCAGCAAGCAAGTAATAGGTGGGAGGTTTTGATTCAGAACACGATTGATGGTGGACCACCACACGGTCAGATTCCGCCAGCGCGAACAAACCACACAATGATCACATGGGGCGACAGGCTTTATTTGTGAGTTGAAATGACATATGACAAACACGTGATCAGCAACTGACTTCACCCAGGTTCGGTGGCACTGACGGTGTCACCTGGTTTAACGATGTATGGTCTTACTATCCCCACACGAACTCTTGGACTCAACTGGAATGCATTGGATACATCCCGTCCGCCCGAGAAGGACACGCAGCAGCTCTGGTTGGCGATGTAATGTACATTTTTGGTGGCCGAACCGAAGAGGGAACGGATCTTGGAGATCTTGCAGCTTTCCGGATCACATCTCGCAGATGGTACACTTTCCAGAACATGGGTCCTAGCCCCAGCCCGCGATCTGGACACAGCATGACTACTGTGGGCAAGCAAATCGTTGTTCTGGCTGGCGAGCCTAGCAGCGCCCCCAGAGATCCTGTCGAGCTGGGCATGGCATATCTCCTGGACACGACAAAGATTAGGTATCCGCCTGATAGCGCGAGCCAGACACCAACAAACGAGCGCATCCAAGGCCACCGTCGTCCAAGCGGAGAAAAGGCAGCGGTGTCTGTCGTTGCGAATACCAATGGACGTGGGCAACAGCCACAACTGGTGGAGCGCGAGAGGACTGGCAGTGGTGATGCTCGCGCCAGGAGCGAGAGCAATTCAAGATTGCCCCGACCTGGCCACCAAAGCCAGCTGCCCGCACCCTCGGGTCCTCCTCCCCAGACCCAACCACCCCAACCTAGGGTGAACGGTGCAGCCACAACCCGCCAACCATCCCGACCAGACCGCGCCTTGAGCCCAACCTTGGAGAACGAGCGAGCACGTAACTTCGAAGATCGCAACATGATGACTTCGCCGACGAACATTGCTGCGATCGCACAGGAAACCCGTCTGCCCATGTCACCTACATTCGACGACCCATACCATAACCCCATGGACTACCAGAACCCGATGGACGCTGCGCGACAGAAACCCGAAACTTATCAGCCCTCCCAAGAGCAGTCTTCGGTTCAATCCAGGTCTTCTTCGAGAGCTCAAGTTTCTGCTCTTGGCAGCGATCGCGACCAAGTCTCCGCTATGAGCAACGTTGATCGTTTCGACGAGACTCCACGCCAGTCCATTGATGAGCCGGCCATTACTGCACCTAAAGTCACGGCGTTGCAGCAGCAGAATGCTAGTGTACCTCAAGATTCGGGCATCGGATTGTCTCCTGCTCTTACACATCAATATGACCAGCTCCAGAAAGAGTTGGACAAGGTGAAGCAGAAGAACGCATGGTACGCATCTGAGCTGGCGATTGCCCGCAAATCTGGCTACCAAACGCGATCATCCGATTCGCCCGTCATGGACGAACGAACCGCCGATGTGTTCAGCGAGGACGACAAGCCACTGATCGAAGCCCTTCTTAAGATGCGCGCAGAGCTTGCACGTGTTCAGGAAACGATCGATGCACAGAGCAAGGATGCCTCTTCACGTATTGCAGACATGGAGAAGCAGCGCGATACTGCTATCAGTGAGGCCGTTTTTGCCAAAGCAAGGCTCGCAGGGCACGGGTCACCGACCCCGGATAACAATGGTTCAAGGGGTACGCCTGATCAAGAGAGGAGTAATGACCTGAACAGGCGTCTCGCTGCAACAATTGCGTCCCACAATAGTCTGACCAGCAAGCACGATGGTCTCAACCGTGAGATCGAGCTCGAGCGCCAGGCAAGACAGCTCGCAGAAGAGACAGCAGATGCAGCACAAAAGCGTGTCACTGAGCTTGACATGCGCCACCAACAACTCTCATCCGAACTTGAAGAGCTTCGATCGGAATTGCACGAAACACAAACTCAGCACCGTGACATCTCTGCAAACCACGCTGAGATGCTTACTCAGCACAGACTGCTCACAGTCGACAAGGATGAGCTTCACGGCAAGTACCAGAACACTTTGACAGAGACTCAGAACCATTCCGCCATCCTGCTTGGCTTGCAGGCTGCGGTGGCAGCTTCGACCGAAAAGGCGCAATCGCTCGAGTCTAAGCTTGATGCGGAGAGAGCAGCCCGTGGAGACGTTGAAGAGAAGCTGAGGCAGCTGCGTGTTCAACATGAAGACCGAACCGCCGAGCTTGATAATGCATCCCGTCGTCTGCAAGACGCAGAAGAGATGGCCGAAAAGCACGCGAGGGAGGCTGACAGTCACCGCGCTGTCGTTATGGCTGGCTTTGGAAGGGTGACCAGCCGTGGCGATCCACAAGAGGGTTCCAACGAACGTGTTGCTATTCTTCAACAGCAGCTCGAGACTGCGAACGAGTTGGTTCGTTCAAACCAGGCAGCCGCCGACTTGGCGTCCGAGAAACTCCGCCGTGCCGAGGAGCGCATTGCGGGTCTTGAGGCATACCAGGAGCAAGCCAGCCGCGAAGGCCTCAGCATCCGCAAGCAGTTGCAAACACACCTGCGTGACGTGCAGACTATGACTAATGAAAAGGCCGAGCTGGAGCAGAAGCTGCAGAGCCAACTCCTTGAGACCAACGCACTCGCCGTGCAACATGGCGCACTCAAGAACATTCTTCAAGAGCGTGGAATCAACCCTGCAGATGTCAGACGTTCAAGAGCCATGGAATCACCTAGCAGCATGTCCCGCTTTAGTACGCCCGACCTCCACCGCGTGCGGGAGCTGGAGCAGCAACTCGAAGCAAGCTTGAAGAGCCACGACGAGATGAAGAATCAGTTCGAGGATGTTTCTGAACGCGACGAGAAGATGAAGCGCGAGTACGAGGAGAAGCTCACCGCACTGGATAACGACCATCAAGCCGCTGTGAAGTATCTCCGAGGCACAGAGAAGATGCTTTCCAAAATGAAGCAGGAGCTGCAACGCGTTAAGAACGAGAACGGCGACCTTCGCAAGAAAGTTGAAAAGATCCGTGGTGAGGGCGAGGGCAGTGCGCGTGGCACCCCTGAAGTGCCGGCTGACTGGGAAACTGAGCGCGCCAACCTCAAGAAAGAGGTCGAGTCGACCCAAGCAAGCCTCAAGAGTTCAGTATCTGGACTCGAGGAGAAATTGACCGCAATGCAGAGCCAGTTGCAGGCTGCTCAGTCCGAGCTTGAGCAGTCAAGAACCTCCTATGCAACTTCAAGATCCGACCTCACCGCTCTTCAGGCAAGCCACACGCAGGCGCGCTCTGACATTGAGCGCATGCAGCAGGAGAACAGCATGCTCGAGGAACGTGCCAAAGATGCCGAGAACAAGGTCCAATTGCTCCTCGATCAAGTCGAGCACAGCGTTGACAACTACCGCCGTCAATCTCGCATGTCCGACATGGCAACTCCGGTGCCAAACGGTACATCCTCCCACTCTCGCAACGCCTCCACAGCGTCCGAGGCCACCACCATCGACCAATACACGCCCACCGGATTGCCGCACAGCAACATTGGAGGCGGCCACACCCGCTCCACTTCCGACGGCGCCTTGAGCATTGTTTCCACCACCACCTCCAACGCCGATGGCCGCAACAGCCTGGCACTCGACAGTCTCGCCTCCGAGCTCGAGACCTTGCGATCGCACTGGGAAACCACCAACAAGAACTACCGCCTCAGCGAGAGATTCGATTTCGAGAACCAGCGCGGCGTCGGCCCAGCTCGTACCACAGAAAGCCTAGCCAACTGGCGCAAGGGTCTCGACATCGACGAAGAAGACGAAAACAGCAGACCAAACACGGCGCATGGTCCCTCCTTGGCCCAGAGCAGCGCTGGCAAGCTGTAGTTCATTCTCGATGCTCCCCGGGCTAGCAAGAGGAATGAATTGATCGTTTTTCTCTCCTCGCAAACAATAAAACAGACCACTCACGATTACATTGTTACACTTCGGAACAACGCTTTACGTTATCAAGAAACCCTGCAAGACACGCAGGAAGGAAAAGAATGACACCTGCTGGTTTTTGTGTGTCACATACAAAACAAACGAACGTTCTTGTTTCTAGTTCGAAGAGGATACGGGCAGTAAGACTGAAAGATGAAAGACGAGGATATTGACCCGCGCGTTGTTTTGCTTTTGTCTTTAATTCTGGTGCTCTGGACTTTCCAGAGCCTGTGCTACGATGTGCTCACTTTTGGTGGGGAAGAAGTGGGAAAGAATGTGTGTTTTGTGCAAAAGGGCGATTGATGACTGAGAGAGACAAGAGGGGAACGGTAGGGAGGAGGAGGCGGGCTTTGTATTTATAATGATCGTTTTTTTTTTGGAAATATATACCCTTCTTTTCCTGGTTTGAACACCTTTGCTCCTCTTACATTTCGGATTTCGGATTGGGCTTGTTCTGATGTGTCGGGTCGTAAGGGCATGTAACATGACAGAAGATCGCTTGAATGAGCTGATGAGAGATTCAGAAGAGGGGGATTATCAACCTGCAAAGCGAAGGATGGTTCGTGAGATAGTTTTATAGGGAATACTGGATTATAAAACAGCTCGACTACTCGTATCAAGCGCTGATTACATATCGTCTCTCGTGATGGGGGGTATCGTTCAACATGCACGCGTCGCTCCAGTCTCAGTCTCAGTCTCAATCTCATCATCGTCGACAATACTGAGACCTCAAATCAATCTTTCGTTCAGCCTTCCCTTCCAAGCGCAAACTCCATCAGCGCACAAACCCCGTGAAACACTGCTCTCGCCCTTTCATCGCGCTGCAAAGCCTCGTTCAGACCTCCGCCTACAATCTCTTCATTCCTCCGCCCTAAGCGATCACTGTGCCAGCGCAGCTTCTCTTTCTTCAGCACGCTCAGCAAAGCTTTGACGTCGGCTTCGGGTGTTGCGGCGCGGTCGAAAGTCACAATGCCAAATTCGGATATGATCGCATTCAGACCTAGCGCGATG
Source organism: Cladosporium sp. SL-16 (assembly GCA_002921095.1). Lineage (NCBI taxonomy): Eukaryota > Fungi > Ascomycota > Dothideomycetes > Cladosporiales > Cladosporiaceae > Cladosporium > Cladosporium sp. SL-16. The sequence continues at coordinate 79,786 of PEGC01000025.1, forward strand.
AGGAAGAAGAGCGCGGTGTTGGCTTGCATGACTTGCTCGGTGGACCAGGTGTGAGATGACTGGTGCGGGATGGTAGACGGATCACTCAGGGCTGGCGCACGTAGAGTACGCGTCGGGTATGGGATCGTTGGCAAAGTAGCCGATAAAGAGTTCCAGCTCGAGTTGTAGCTTGTGAAGAGTCGCGCTGCCTCTGTGGCGCGCAAAGGGTTGCCAGGGAGCTCAGGAGCAGGCTGTGGCTGTGGGGGAGCAGCGTAGTGGTATGATCTGGGTCTGTTTGGTCGCTGCGAAGTGCCGGTATTTGCGGAGCTAGTCCGCTTATAAGATGGGCCGGTAGTCCCGGTCGAATGGTGAAAGCCGTTGGCACTGCTGTGGACAGAGTCAGCCTCGGTGAAGAGGCGATCAAACACTCGGAAGCCAAAGAGAGGATCGAGTGCGCCAGTGTGTCTGAGTGGCTCCTGGAAGGGAATGTTGCTCCTGGCCGAGGAGGTGAAAACGCCAAATCCGTGACTTGGCCAAGGCTCGAAATGTCCGTCATCTTCGTCAGACTCATAGTATGCTTCTCTGGGTGGTGATGGTCTGCGTTGGGCTCTTTGCCGCTGCGGTCGGGCTGTTGCCTCTCGCTGTAGCTGTTCTTTGGCCATCTGCAGTTTCCGTTGTGCAGAAGCCAGTAAAGCACCATGTACTTTGACCTGATTCAGCAGGTCTTGGATGTGCTCGGGATCTATAGCACTGTGTTGCGATGCCTGCTGAAACCGATGTTTCACGTCGAGATATTGCTTTCTTTCGCTTTCGACGGCACGCTGCAAAGTTTTTACTTCACGTTCAGTACCATTTGAAGGGAGAGGGACGTTTGGACGACGCTCGGGAGAGCTTTCTGGCGTTTTGTCGTAGTTCCAAGTTGATGAACGTCGTTGTCTGCTTGCTCGAGGCGGCTCTGGTGATTCCGGTCGGACTCTCCTCCTGTCGGGTCGAGGATCTCGTGTTTGAGCAGGTGTCGTGTCCTCATAGTTGTCGGTTTGCTGGCTTGCACGCGGGCGACCGTGTTCGAGAATGCGATCTTTCACTCTGCCCAACATTGATTTCGCATGCACCCCACGTGCTCGAGGCAATGAGCCGTAGGCGAGATCATCATCACTGCTTGTAACATCCGAGTCCGAATAGTCAGACTCCACAATGTACGAGACTCTCTCCGGCTGCGTCCTGGGAGCAGATCGTCGCGATTGAGGGTTGGCTACATTGTTGAGTAGATTTATGGCACCTCCAAGCAAGCCGCCACCGAGCAGGCCGCCTGATGTACCGCCACCACGTGCTCCGCTGTTTCGCGAGGGCTCGACATCAGCGTGAGAGTTCGATCTGTCGGCGAAGTTACGAAATGAGAAGCCAGGGCTTGTATATGACGCCGTCTCCATTGTCATGCGTAGGCCACCCGAAGTCCATGAGCGTCGCGAATGATTAAACCCAGGAACGTTGGACAAGTCTCGTTGTCGCCGAGAGCGATTTGATGAGCGTAGACCTTCAGCCATGGTGGCTATGCAGTACCCTTATTTCGATAGTGTCAAGTGGTTATTCCGGTGGATCGTCGGCAGATGAGTGTGTTGATGGAAATCATTAAGCGACACAGCCCAAAGCGCTTGACGCCCAAAAATGACCCTTGGACGCCTTCCCTCGGACCACCTGATGGTCCAGTGCAGCAACCCGATGGGTCTCACTTCTGTGACAGGTGAGAAGCGGCGCTGGTGTGAAAGCGATGCTCAGTGAATTGTGCGCATGCGATTGGGCAGACGCTAGCTTTGACAGGCTGGCCAGAGCAGTTCCTTCAGCCTTGCTGGCAAGTCACCCGTGTGTGTGGGTCAAGGCAACAGAGATGAGAAATGTTTGCCTCTCAAATGCAGCAGATGTGGTACCAATAGCGGAGGCGCGGATACGCTGGCCTGATGTGTCATCGCATAGTGAACGGAGTGATGATTGTTGGAACACGACGGAAAGGCTGGGGAGATCATGATGGCATGGCAAGACAAGGCAAGCAATCAAGCAAGCCACGGAAAGTGGGGCCACGCTCGTTTCAGAACCTCACCTGCAGCTCCGATTAATCCTTCGCACTTCACATGCATGCTATTGTATTCATAATTTTGGACCTTCCATATCGTCCTGCGAGTGTGGGTATCCTATATCAGTCTATGTGTACTTGATATGTGTACATGCGCTCGCTCGATACGTCAATTACCTATACATTCGCCAGCCGTATCCAGATATAATGTGAGGGCCTGGACTACTTCGTGCTCGAATCCAATGCGTTGCTTTTATAGAATATACAAACCATATTTATACACCTCCTCTATACAACCCACAGCACCTACTTCTCCTCCTCCCCCTGCCCCCCAGCCCTAATAGGCTTCAACGTAACAAACTCCTCACTCCCCACATTCTCCAACCCCGTCGCCTCCTCCTTCCCCTCCCTGATCCCTTTAACAACATCCCAAGCACTCCTCAAACAATCATTCACACCAACACCCTGCGTCCAATTACCCGCAACCCTCAACTTGCCCGCATACTGCCTCGCCAGCGCGCTGTGCGCAGCCTTCAACCGCGCCTCGTGGCCGACGGTATACTGCGGAATGCAGTCTTTCTGCAGATTCACCGCCCACGCCTCAGGTTCCTGGTGGATACCCAGTTGTCTCGAGACGACGCTGCGCGCCATCTCGAGGCCTTCTTTCTCGCTGGGGAAAGAAGGCCAGCCGTCCCACCAGTGCCCGCCGAGCATGACGGTGAGTTTGGTGCCGCGCTCGGGGACCTCGTCTTGCACGACGGGTTTCGCGGGGAAGTTGTACCAGCCGAAGTCGTTGACGTTGATCATGCGGCCGGCGTCGCGCTGGCGGGTCAGTTCTTCCATGTCGTTGTAGCTCCACTGCGTGGTGTCGGTGTCGGCGTTGGAGGGCGAGTAGGCCGTGTCGAAGGTGACGCCGAGGGCGCGCTCGGGGTTTTGCTCGAAGGGCGTCGCGAGGGGGATCAGGTAGCCGAAGCCTGGGGGGTGCATGTTTGCTTGCGGGTAGTAGAGGTTGACGGTCATGACGGAGACGCTGGGTGTTTCCGGGGCGAGGGTGGTGTTTGGCGGTGCTAGGGCGTTTAGGTGGGCGGGCGAGAGGGCGGAGACGACGGTTGTGTGGCGGATGGGGTCGGGGGAGTTGAAGGTTGTGACTTCCACACCGGTCTTGTCGTCCGCGAGCTTGAGAGCTTTCACCGGCGTGCTGGTCTTGACTTCGACGTTGCCAGAATCCCACAGCTTCCTCGCCAGCTTATCCACCAGCATACCCAAGCCATCCCTGAATGTAAACACCGACGTATCCCTTAACGTCGCCCTCAGCAGCGGATCCCACTTAAAATCCTTCATCTCCTTCAAAAACTCCGCCTCCATCTTCGTCATCTCCACCCCCTCCGACCTCGACCTAACCGCACCCGCGAGCACACTCCCCGTCACCAGATCATCCCTATAAGGCCTAGGAAACAAGCTCTTCGCGCTCAACTTGTACACATCGCCCGCGTAGATCCCATGAATCATCCCGCTCAAAATCCGATCCACCATAGTCTTGCTGAACCTCCTCGCGAAGAAATCCCCAATACTCTCATCCTTCACGCTCTTATCCCTGCCATCCTTCCAAAACTCCCGCACAGCCGCCACAATCGTCGTCTCGAACACAGGCTCCGTCCAAATGTTCTGGAAATTCTCCCAGAACCCGTACGACGGATGCGGCATCCGCACCAAATGATCAGGATAATACAAGAACCGGTTCGTCGCCGCGGGCGAAGTATTCTGCGTGAAGATTGTATCTTTCCCGAGGTCTAGTTCCTGGATCAGACGGGCTGCGAGGACGCCATTGGACGCCGGGCGCAGCGTTCGAGGGCCGGCTTCGAAGAGGACGTTGCCGCCCTGGACGTCGACGCGCTTGCTCGACAGCCAGCCGCCGATGCGGTCGCCGCTCTCGTAGACGGTGATTTTGGCGCGCGGGAGCTGCTGCGTGAGGAAGTAGGCGGTGGCCAGGCCGGTGATGCCGCCGCCTAGGACGGCGATGTCATGGCTGTGGGTGATGGAGGCGTAGGAGCGGAGGGCGGGTTTGGATAGATGTAGTGTTGTTGGTGGTGATGTTGGTAGTGTTGATTTTGGTGATGTTGATGGAAAGTGCGACGACCGCAGCTTCAATGCCGTGCTCAACCCATTGCCGCGACGAAGCATTGCTGCATTATCTTTCTAGAGGAAGAAACGTGGGTGTGAAGACGGATTATTGGGGCAGGTCGTCTTGAAGTTCGAGGTTCCATCGGCTTTCGGCGAACGGACTGGAGTCGTCATAGTCGCACGTTCGACATTGGAGCTTGGACTTGAAACAGGTACAGTAAGCAGCAAACACAAAATGGGCATTGATAGTATGCAACTGTTACAAGGATATAGGTATAAGAGATGTTACGTACGCACGGTGCAATGCTTTTCATGTTTATTCGGTGCGATTCTTGCCGAGTCATGTTTTCGTAACAATATATACCTCCGAGCCTGTCCGACCCTACGACCTTATAGAACAAGAAACAACAGTGGTATCATCAAAGCAACATTATCCCCAATTCCACATGCCATCCTTAGCGCCTCCCATAGCCTGTCTCAGCTTTCAATTGTTTTGTTCTCCCGGCATGCTTATCTCATATCCAACATAGCTCCAGTACTCCAATCATCATCGTGAAATCGTTGGCTTGTTCCTCATATTGACACTGGGCGGAGGTGCACTATCGTCGCCAAACCCACCTCCATGCCCATCTTGATCAACACCACTGACTGGGTACGGCAAGGTGCGTCGCAGATCACCCATGTTCATGAAAGTCGCTGGGCCGGTTCCTATTCTTGGACTTGGTTGTGTGCCCGCTGAAATTGGTGAGATCTCGTCCGGGTAAGGGAGAGGAGTCTTTGGCGGCAGAGGTGGTGGCCCTGATGGATAGCTTGGAGGAGGATGCGGTACCGATGTTGGCGGAGGAGAGTAGTTTAGTGATTCGCCACTGTGTCTCGGTGGTGGGTAGGTTGGAGAAGGGATGTGGTTGTAGCTGTGAGTGGAGTTGGCAGCACTGACAGTGCGATTATGAGCGCCGTTTTGGAAGCTGTTGCGGGAGTAATGATGGCTGTTCTGCGACTGAGAGTATGAGAGCTGCGTGGGGGTTGTTGCCATGTTGTCGTCTGGTGGGGTGTTGACAACTTGCGGATACTCATCCGAAGTGACCACTGTATATTTCATGTCTGCAACGCTGGGTCGATGTTCGTATGATCGTCGAGGGACTGCTTGTGGAGAAAGGTACGGCTCGCTAGCAGGGAGTTCGACAGCCATTGGGTTGCTGGGTGGTGGAACCTGGAGATTGGAGGTAGGCGCCTCATCGTAACCGTCTTGCCAACTAAGGCGGCCGCCATTTGCTTGATTGCGAGCAGTGCGGTCAAAGCGCTTCTTCGCAAAGTGGACTCTTGCTAGTTTGGCTGCAGCGCCAATGTTCATGCCCTGGACATCGCTCTTGCTCAAGTACATGCGCGTGCCTGTGCTAATATCACTCAGACGATTCCACTCATTCATGCCAAATTCGCCGACGCCAACTTCGACGTTCAACCTGTAGTAGTTCTCAGGGCTGACCTGGCGGGCACTGAGGTGTTCATGCATCATGTACTCGTGTGTCGTTTCGCAACCTTCGATTTTAGAAATCAAACGTCGTCGTGCATCCGCAAAGTCACCAATAGTACCTCCCATGAAGCCCTCCCACCACTCAGACTGTTGTTCTGAAGTACCAGCGGGGCGCTTGCCTGTGCCAATGCTGACAAACACGCCAACTTCGCGACCAGGCCATTCGTTGATGACAGCCTCGTCCAACACCTGAGGAGCAGGGTTGAATTTTCCAGATCCTTCGTCGTGGTAAATTGACTGGCCGATCTGTATGGGCTTGAACGCCAAGCCAGTGGCCGAGGTTGCTCTTCCAGCTTGCCATATCGAACAGTTGACATCCGAAGCTGGCTCTTTGCGCGAGTCATATGATCGTAGCATGACTGAACTGCCAGACGAACGCTTTCCCGCGAACATGGCCGTCACCGCTGTTTTAGTCCTGGTCTCTCTAGCGTCGTATAGCAGAGCATTTGCATTTCCCCATCTGAGCGATCCGTAATTCCTAGGTGGATTGATCGGACTCATGCCAACCTGGCTGTAGCGGCTATTCTGGCTCATCGTCCGCGATGGTAGGTCGTCTGCGCCACCACTCGCGTGACTGCGCGGTGAGTCTGGCGTCATTGGTGTCGCATTTGCCAGGACATCGTTCCCTTCGAACTCAGAAATGGTATGTTCCCTTACGACCTCCCGAATCGCCTCTTCCAACTTGCTCGCCTTGAACAGTGTTTTCTTGTAGGGAATACCAGCAAACGTCTTGTCTGTCTCAAATACCCTCCTCGTCAAGCGCACATAGAGGTCCTTGCAAGTGTCGATGTCAAGTCGCAGACGGCCCAGCATGAGCGCGATCAGACCTCCAGTGCCGGTGCCAGCGATGAGATCGAAGTGGTCGCAAGGCTTGGGGATCTCATGGCGTTTGGGCGCGCGACCCTCGATTTCAACGAAGGTGCGGTGCATGAGCTCTTGAAGGATGATGAGCATAGAGTATCCGCGAACTCCGCCGCCATCGAGAGAGAGAATGCGCAAAGGTGGGCCTTTGGTGGTGTCCTTGCGACGCAGTCGTACTGGGTCCTCCATGTTGGTAATGTGTTGTCGGCGCAAGGGCCGGAGTGTGAATGGTTTTCGCCAGTCGCTTCCTCGCTGTCGAGGTAGAAGAGGGTAGGTTGCTCGCTTCGCGGGTACGGTTCAGTAGTGAATGGTGTGGTCGCGTCGAGGGTCCAGTGCTTGGGTTACAGCGCTTCAAGTCGGCGTCACCGAGCGGGCGAGAGTTGGCAGCGGTAGTGTCGAGGATAGGGTAACAAAGATATTACCACAGCTGACAAAGTGTAGGGCTGAGAGACTTCGTATGGCGTGGTATGGCGTGGTGACGATTAAGACTAGTGCTGCGGCTGACACGGTGCAACGGGTGTATCGGTACCTGGGCACCACTTGGAGCTGGGCTGCACTGGGAGCTGGGCTGGACTTGGTGGTTTTGCGACGAGGCGTCAGGTGGCTGGAGGCAGCGTTATGTAGTGATGGTGCTGGGAGAAAACAAGGCGTCTCCTGATCCTCGACCAGGTGCTGCGCAACACTCAGGCATGACACTCGGTGAGTGCTGGCCAACGCCTTTTCTTCCGAGACACTTCCATCATCCTACCCAACCCAGCCCAGCATCACACGCTGCCTCGCCTCATCATCGCGGGGCCCTGGGCAAGCAAGCAAGCGACAAACGTCTGCCAAGCAGAGCCGTGCAAGTGTGCTCGTGTGCAAGCATTTGCCGTCTCCACCACGCCATCTCGCGTGGGCAGACACCGTGGCTGAGCAGTGTTCATGGACAGGGATATACCTCTCTGCAGCCATACAGCCCTTTTGCCTCTGCGAACCGCTCCCTGCTGTGAATGAACAACCCGGCTGGAGTGTGGCTCAATGCCCTGCAAAAGCCTCTAGCCCGTTTCACCCATGCTGATCGACGCTCGACATACCCAACCCACAGCGGCAGGAACCTTTTCCGATGCGGCGGAGTGATGACTATCCGCTCACCATCGAGATGTGCCTGGATGAGCGTCTAAGTTGATGCTCTTAGCGACAATTGAGCATCAAGGCCAGGGGACTCAGCCAACCACTAGGGGATTGATGATTTGCTGACCAGGTATTCACTACATCCTCCACGTGATACCTCTTACCGTGTACCTAGAAGAAGGCATCTTTCTACTGTAATGTGCAAACCTTCACCTCAGCTTGCCCGCTGCCGAGCTCCATCTGTGTCCCCGCAGCGATTATGACGGACTGCCATAGCAGAGCTGTATCACCGGCAACAGAGCAAGGGATGAAGTGCTGCTGCACACGACACTACAAGACCTGGCATTCTCGCACCTCTTTCATGTAAATCTGGTCATCTCAGCATACTTACTATAGAATCACCATGAAGATCGAAGCCCTCTACACCTATCCCATCAAGGCACTTCGAGCCCAATCTCTCGACGTCGCCACCTGCACCAAACATGGCTTCGCCTACGAACGCCGTTTCATGCTCCTCGAAGAGAAAGTCGACCCTTCGACGAATGCCAAAACCTATAGAAACATGCACGTAGCCCATGATCCTCTCGGAACCCTCTTCTTCCCAACCCTGCACCCGCCGTCATCTCCAAAAGCCAAAGACGGCTCCATCAGCGTCCTCTTCAGCCCACCCAAGAACTCCTCCACTCAAGAAACAACTCTCAAAATCCCTCTGGAGCCAGAAACATCCAATCTCGAAGAAGTCGAAATCACAATGCACAAAAGCCCCACCAAAGCCTACCGCATGCCCTCCGAATACAACAAATGGTTCTCCTCCTGCTTCGGCTACACCGTAGTCCTAGCCTATCTCGGCTCCAACTACCGCCCAGTCCTCATGTCCACGTCCACCGCCCCAAACCCAAGCCAAGACGCAACCGCCGGCGCAGCAGGCAACAGCTGGCTCTCCTCCCTAACCACCACCGCAACCTCCTACCTCCCCTCCCTCTCAGCCCTCAGCCCCCAAACCCCAAACACATCCAAAGAAATAACCTTCTCCGACTGCGCCCCCTACCTAATCGTCTCCTCCGCCTCCCTCGAACCCCTCTCCGACCGTTTGCCTGAAGGCACCGAAGCAGACATCACCAAATTCCGCCCCAACATCGTCGTCTCGGGCGCCGAAGAACCGTGGGAAGAAGACTTCTGGGCCGAGCTCGCCGTAAGCGGCAAAAGTGCAAGCGGCGTGGGCTTCTCAGCCGCGCACAATTGCGCGAGGTGCAAGTCGGTTAATATCGATTATGAGACTGGGGAGGCGGGGAAGGGAGGCGAGGGGAGGTTGTTGGCTGTTATGCAGAGGGATCGGAGGGTGGATCCGGGGATGAAGTATAGTCCTGTTTTTGGGAGGTATTGTTTTTTGACGGAGGAGGAGGAGGGTGGGGAGGAGGAGAGGGTGGTGAGGGTTGGGGATGAGGTTGTTGTTAGGAGGGCGAATGAGGAGAGGACGAAGTTCGGTGAGTACTGTGCTGTGAGGTTTTATTTTTCATTTGAGTTTTTGCTAACGCTGAAGTTGCAGATTGGAAAGGTCTTGCCACTGGTACTTGAACGTTTGGATGAGAAGCTGAAATTCAATATTCGTTAATCGTATGCCATAAGTTACACTACCCTCGTGCTTGAAGAACGTCAAGTCTGACATTAGCCATCAAACCCGTCTGAAATCGATGCCGACACGGGTATGGGTATGTTTATGGGGATCCTCCCATCAGCAGCATCCCCTCTAAACCTCCCTTTTCCGTTCCTAGGCGCTTCCCAAACCTGTCTAATCCCCAACATAATCTCTGAAGCACTCCTCAGCTCCCTGAGCAAGACCCCAAACCTCTGCTTATCCGCCTTGATTCCCTCCAACAACTCCGCCACAGCCCCAAAACTGACCCCTAACTTCTTCATCGCAAACCGCACATCTTCCATAGTCACAGTCTCGTATGCCCCGCGCTGCCCTTCCCATTCATGGCTCGACGGGTGCTCCGCGTGGTGCATGTCTTCGATCGCATCGAGGAGCTGCCCAGCGTATTTGGCGAAGAAGTCAATCTGGTTGGCGATGTCCGCCGGCGCTTCCGGGACCACATTCCAGCCGCGGTATTCGACTTTGAGTGTCCACAGGTGCGCACGTGTCCACTCGTCGGCGTACGGCAGAAAGCGCATCTCGTTGTCAAAGTCTCGCTCCAGCCGCGAGGCTTCGCGGACGGCGCCTTCGAGTGCGCGATAGAGACTGCGCGCGGCTTTGTCAAATGGAAGTCGGGTCCCGCGGTTGTAATCTGCACCGTTCCGGCGCGGGTAGGATACTGGGCGGTAGTTGTATGTATCAGAAAAGCGGCCATCGCTGCTTTGGTCGAGATTGTAGGAGGCGAGTGAAGTACTGTTGTAGTAGGGAGCACTAAGACTGCGATCGGGTCTGCGGCGAGAGACGGGGAGGTAAGGATCGTCGTAGTCTGCTGGCAGCGCAGAACGTGGGTTGAAAGGCCTCCCGACCATGGCGAAGTTGCGTAGCTGTGCGGCGCGAGCGAGATCTTTGCGGTTGCGGACGGGGAGGTCGAAGTTTGCCATGATCGTAGTAGGAGATTCGATACCGTTGAGATGGTCTGCCAGCATTTGCTGATGTGAGGTCTCTTTGAGGCGTGGGTGAGATGTGGTCTTATTCGAGCTGAATGAGGTGTGTAGGCTTGCTTATCGAGCTGTTTGGTACTTGCTAGCATGGCCAAGCTTTGCTCTCGGGATGCTTGTAGCTAAGCACGCGCACCAGTATGCAAGAGGAGGGGAGCTCGAGCGGACATCACTGCTGAAAAGGATGGGTTGCACATGTGCCATGGCAGACATGCTGCTACCCGATGTAGCAAACATCCTTAACATCCTCTGAATTTAGCGTCCAATGGGTAGCAAGTCGGCGAAGAGGACTGCGTCAGCATAGTCGTATTGAGCGTGACCCAGTCTGGTCTGGGCATCGAAGAGTCATGGAGGCTGCAGTCCGTATTCCTGCTTTGTCTTGTATGTCTAGCCGTATCTATGGCTAGCGTGGCAGTTACACGACACGACTTGCTCTGTGCCGTTCTTTGAGAGCTTTGCCGCCAATCTGTAGCGGCGCCAGCATCGGCCATCCAATAGTACGTGTTCTTGGTTGTCGTCAAACTCTCAGCCATTAGCATCATCAGAGCCCGCGCTCGTGCTTTGCGCTCGTGAGCTCGCCACAAGATCGATCCACTCAGACCTCGCTCTCATGTTACCAGCTTCCCAAGAGTGCGAGACGTTTTTGGGCACCTCGCCGAGCGGCACATCCGTATACCCACTGCCAGGGGAGGAGTTCTTCGAGTCGTCTCGTGAAGAGGGAGGGCTGTTACTTCCTGGCGACTCTGCGCTGGAAGAACCGTGCTCTACCCTTCGCATTGGCGGGCTAGAAACCTTAGGACCTCTATGCCACACTCCTTCTTGCCGAGGGTTCTGTGACAGTAGTGCGAAAGCCGCTTGGCGGGTTGTCGGGTCTTTGCAGCGCGAGACGACCATCCACAAAGGATCCGTAACCCACAACGAGCAAGAAAAATACGGTTTCCCCATGACCAGACTTGGCAGAGGCGGACATGAATAGTCAGTGAGAACCTCGCGCGAGAGCTCAACGATGGCGCGGAACTCTTCGTCAAAGCAGTAATAGGCCGTGGGTCCAGCTCGCTGGTCGGCTCTGGCAATCATCGTGCCCACGAGTTGGTTTGCTTTGAGCACCATTGCTCGCTTGCGGTCCATGTTTGACAATTTGCCCTCGTTTTCGGCCAGGTACGCAGAGAAGACGACTTCCCATCGCTGGTACCAGGGCCCGTATTTCATGACTTTCTGCGCGTGCGTGATGGCGTGGTGATCCGCCGGGGCATCTGGATGTACACGTTGTGTAAAGCGCATGTTGCTGTTCATGGCTTTGTGGAGTGTCGCGTGCGCATGATCGAGATTGTATATCCGGTCTACCACGGGCAGAGGAAGCACGGAGCTTGTGTCGTCGACGGCAGGACGGTCGTTTTGGTCGAGAACAGCGGCGGCTTGCACTTCCAGGCGTTCTACCAGCGTGCGCAGAAACTCAACTTCGTCCTCCTCGTCGTTCACCGTTTTCTCTGTAGGCTTATAGTGCGCTTCCATCAGGGCCCTTCCCTGGAGGGCGTGTCGGACGGCCGAGTCGCAATGACCTTGCATTGCTTCAAAGACGGTGAATAGCACGCATGCGATCAGCGCCAACTTCGGGAAGGCCAAGGTCTTGCGACCACGAGACTGGCCGTGTTCGATCGCTGGTCTCTCATTTGGACCTGTCAAGTAGGCGATCGAGCGGTTGCATTGTGTCAATGCGAATTCGACGGCCTGGGTTTTTGTCTTCTCGTCCTGGAAAGCACCGCGAAGTATCGACTCGTGAAGGGATCCAATCGCAGAGACAGCATGAAGAACGACGGGTTCGTAGTATGAATATTGAATACATTTCGCCCAGAAGGTGTTCTCAAAGAAGCCAGCCATCTGCGGAGCCGAGTACTCCACGAAGAAGTTGAGGGAATGTCTTTCGCGCCAGTTGCGACGCCATTTTGTGTCGAGACGCATCGTGGTGATACCAGAGGAACTCGGCGATAAGCTGTGCTGTTCCAATTCGTTATCATCATTGCTGTTTCCGTCGTTCATGCCCCATTCCTTAGATATGGCCCGTTTACAGTTCGGATTGTTGGGATCGCAGGGTATGCCGACAATCAGACATGGCACGCAGCCAGTGGTCATTGGGCCTCCATTTCCGTGGGAACTCCGACTAATGTGATGCTTGTGCCCTGCAACGGTGCCATTGCTGCTGCGGGTCCCGTTGGAAAGCTGCACACGCGAAGTATGGTCTTCCCTTGCTTCCCTGTCCTCAATCGACTCAAGTGCTTTGCATTCGTCCTCCTCTTGCTCCCAGACTTCAGCATTGCCCATAATATCATCGTCAGACTTCGCGCGCAGGGTGTCTGTTTGCGTATTGACCCAGCGCATTCTTGGTCGAGTATGTCCCTCTTTCCTTCGCTTTGGGGTCGTTGCTCGAGATCTCGTGGTCATGCGACTGGCTTTCACTGCGTCGTATACGGCAGCCAGATGCTGTAGCTACCGGTCAATTACACTATTCTCATCGTCCTGGCAGCAATTGGGCGCGCGTCAGGTATCAGCTATCCGTGAAAGCGACGGTCGCGAGCACATTGTCTTTGGTCGGCAGTGCAGGTTGGTCTAGAAACATTAGGGAGAGTGAGCACGCTGCATGTGCAGTAGTCAGCGACGAGCAGCACCGACCAGTAGAGGCCCAGACAAACTCTGAGAAACAGTGGTCCGAAGTATGGATCGCGAATCACCTGGGACCACCTGTCTATCGTCTTTTGGTAAGGAGCCTTGGTAATCCTCCACTGTATGCCGCCCCAAGGCCGCTTTTAGCGCACGATCGTCCGCCACATGGCGTCTTTGGCACGTGAATCCTTCGGAGTATACCGAAACGCTGTACCATCGACGTGGTCCGGAGCAGTTCTGTGGTGCCCAGATCACTTCGAAGACTGCATGCGGTTCTTGATCACATTTGTGACAGCAACACGTATTGAAATGTGTCGACAGTTGTCTGGCTCGACAAGCGAGATATGAGACATGATGCAAAAGCCAAATCGCTATCACATGTCCCGAGTCATTGTTTCCGGTGCACACATACGCAATCGCGGATGAGTTACCCGTGTCGATCTCCTCTTGTACGCAAATTAAACCATCTCAACAAAGCACACGATGTACGGCATTCCACTGAAAGGGGCCAAGGAGATTGAGGTATTCAGTTGCAAGCAACGAAACATGAGGGATCTGGTTTCTCTCTTGTAGCATCTCATACCACTGCCCGGATGCCATTGTACGCCGCCAACGCCTCTAACATTTCTATGGTACATATGCAATGCTCGACCGCTAAACGACACCAAGCGAGGGTAATATTCAACCTTATTCGGACATCAGGAATCTTTTCGGTCTGCTAGACTCTATACCATAGCGTACGCGAATATCCCCTTTTCTATCCTCTTTGCACCAGGGCCATGGAGCTCTGCATTGATCTCGGATGGATGTACGATCGCGAAGATGACCATGACGAAGAGCATGAGCACCGCATCGAAGATGTACAAATACACTTCGTGTGAGATGAGATATCCAGCGTTACCTGGGAGCCTCCAGTCAGCCGACATTCATGTTCAATGGGTTTGAGCACCTTCATACCTTGAGCATACTCGATCAAGCGGAAGACGCAACGGATCCAGATGAGACCGCTGCCGGCGTACAGCGAGTACAGACTCCTCCGCCATAGCTGGTACACTTCCATGCTCTTTCCTGTAGGCACGCGAACCATACGAGCGTGGAAGATCCCAGCAGTCACGACAAAGCAAGTGAAGAATAGGATCTGCACCACCAGACCGCCAATAATTATCTTCTCACCCGTATGCACAGCATCGAGACTCCCGGATGCCATGATACCACCACCTTTGCGAAGTCAGTAACCATTTGAGTTTAGAGACAATTGATTATACACTTACCTCCACCTTGCATGACGAATGATACCACATCACCAATGACGAAGATCTTGGTCAACCACTTTCCTCTGATGACCGAATGTTGTTCGCCATCCGTGATCAAGATGATCCGCCCAAGGCACATGTATATGCTAGCCGCGAAGACCGACGGAGCAACCAGGACGAAGATTGTATGCATCGAGTAGACTGGTATTGTGAAATTTGGGGCCTGACCTGCTGCAATGGCTCTCTTTGGAAGATGGATCAGCATATTTCCACAAGTACTATTTTCAATTCCTCACATACCATAAGGAATCCAATGACCTCGACTGGGTGGTATCAGTTAGCGATTCGCGATGCTGTTAAAGCTGCAGGAGCCGACTTACGCCAACAACCGACGATGAACGCCGTGAAGAACCATGTTTTTGTCACTACATACTGGTAGGTATGCAGACTTGAGACAGCTGTGAATAGTATTATGAAGAAGACGGCGGCACCAAGATTTGGGTCGTAGCGGAAGAGCTTGAAATCGACGGTTTCTTCTGCCATTGCGCGAGAAAGTAAAAGACAACGTGGTATTGAACGAATATGTGTCACATGGCTGCTGTGTGCTGGAAAAATGCGACTATATAAACCTGCGATCTCTTCGTTGTCGAACTCGCATATTTGCGAGCTGTCCGAGGCGTCGTCCTCGCACGTCTGCGAGACAATCCGAGATGTCGGAGCCTACCCTTGCAATCATCTTGCCCTATGTGCTAATGTAGAAAAGTCCACGGTACCGCATGCCAAGATTAGAATCAATTTTGCGTTGTCGTTTCTCTGCGGTATACGCTCTCTATCAGAATGGCTTATCGATGCAGGTGTGAAGTCGTCGCGACGACAAAACGTGTGTCGTGAAGACTAACACAGCTGTTTGAATTGTCATCCTTCGCCACGCTCAAAGGCTAAAGCACCACGCACATGTCCGGAAGACTCCGTCTCGTGACGAGGCACAAGCTTCTTGCGGTGACGAGTCATGCCAGCCTTTCGGGGCTGTGCTTCCGCGGAGCCAGGTACTCTCGCATTCGCATTCGTATAGCCGTCATGTTGGTAGCCATCCACCAGAGGGTGTATGCCAGTCTCGCATCCCATCCGACTTGAGCGCCTCAAATCTCGGACTCTCACACATGTACGAATCAAACAGACGGCTATCATGCATGCAGCACCTCGGAAGGCACACAATAAGACGCGTTCTGGTTGCGTGCAATGTAAAAGACGGAAAGTGAAGGTATGCAGATTGGTCGTTGCTTAAACCATAGCATTCCTGGATCTCAAGATGCTTTGTTTCTATATCGGACTTTTGCATCTGCAAGGTACCTTCGACTGACAAGTCTCTAGTGTGGTGAAGAGGGCTGTCCTTGCAAGAATTGCATCAAGAGAGGCATCAGCTGCAATTATACATATTCTGGTCCCGATGGCACACCCGGCAATGTATCCAGCAGTAGTCCTCGCTCCTATACTCATGCATCGCCGCTACCCAAAGCCTCTGCAGCTGTAGATCCTCACATCTCGCACGCAGCACTGAATCGACAGGAAGAACTTTGTCTGATCCACCATTACACCAGCATGATAAATCTGGGCCACTCTCGCAATGACAAGGATCCGAATGCGGACGGTTGCAGGCCTGCTGATACATGGAGAGACATGCCTTTCCGCGACGGTCTTATTTATCCGTTCGTCCTAGACGCTGTTCTTGCGGTGGCCGCTCTCCATAAGGCTTACATGGAACCGGAAAACGAGAAGAAATACATGTCTGCATGCCTCTATTACCAGAACGAATGTTTGTGCGCTTTCCAGGAACAGCTATCGAACATCAATCAAGAAAACTGCCATGCCATATTCGCGGTCTCGGCATTGATCCACGTTCTAAACATTGGTATTTCTCGTGGCGGCCCGTCTCTTGCACCAACGCCTCCGATCGAGACACTGGCAGTCCAACTCACCCTCGGACGGGGCATCAAAGCTGTGTTGAGCACGACTTATGAGACAGTCAGATCAGCGCACTACAGAGACGCGTTCAAAGTGCCCGGAGCCGATACACCCTCCGATGCGGTCAACACCCCTGAAGTGGCCTACGCGATGGACGAACTCAAAAGATGCGTGAGAGACTCGGACATGCCTGACGCAACGACGAAAGAAACTTTGATGTCGTCTGTGGAAAGCCTGGAAGGTGCTTTCAAACACGTCGAGCAAGGGGAAGATTTCAACGCTATCACCGCGTGGCCGGTCATCATCAACGATAGCGCAAGCGAGCTTCTGGAGCAGCGTGATCCATTGATGATGTTGATATACATACACTATGGTGTACTTTGCCTGCACCTGCATGACAGATGGTGGGCCCATAACTTTGGGTGCCGGCTTATCTGGGATATTTCTGAGCTACTCCACGCACTGGATGCGTCATGGCTGCCATTGACCAGTTGGGCGAGGTCAAGAGCTGCAACTGTTCGAGCAGCTTCTGCCCAGGTGCAATTATGGTGATCACGCGGTTGCAAGCCTTACTTCCCACGCGGTTTTAATTTTAATGTTAGACATCTGGCGCGAGCAGCGTTCACTTGTATTCTAGATTCGTACAGCACGTTGCATCAACAATCCACAGTAAGAAGCCGGCCGTCAAGGACTTGAGCTATACATATCTACATATAATTACATCTCATCATCTTTACACTATGGTGTTACAGTGCGATCAATCTTGACCTTACGCATCCTACTATCATCAACAGTCCAGCCGATCTCCTCTTCCAGGACCCTCCAAACCTCAGGGTACCTCTCCTTGGCCCACATTTCGATATCTGCTTGTTTCAACTGACCCGGGCTGGCGTCAAGGAAGCTACCCAGCAAGAAAGCATCAACTTCCAACTCGCCATTCTGCTCTGCCTCCTCAAGCACTGTCCTCGCAAGCTCGTTGTCGCCGTTGCCAGCCAGGGCAGCTATGTAAGACGCCCACATGGACTGGTCGAGCTCGACGTTGTTCTTGCGCAAACGAACCCAGATCTCTTGAGCTTTGATGTCACCGAAAGGCGACTTTTCGCAGGCTCGTAAAGCAATGTGGATACTGTTGTATGTCGGGCCTTCTCTGGAAGCGACAATGTCATCCCAATAGTCCAAGGCGGCGCGAGGCATCTCGCAGACGGAGTATGCGATGATGAGAGCGTTGAGGCAGTACGTGGTCTGGGTGACGTTGTAGTCGAGTTTGAGCTGGTTGTGTACTACTTCCAGACTCTCGAGATCGCCCAGCTTGGCGCAACCCAGGAAGGCGGAGACGTAAGTCTGATCGTTCGGTATGGTGTCGTGGCGCGAGTGATGGCGCATGTGGTTGAACACATTCACGGCCATGTCTGCACGCTCGCGGGCGAAGAAATTAAGCATGATCTGTGTGCGCTGTTCACGAGGCATCTCGTCGAAGATACTGCGAAGTATAGTGTAAGTATCCCACGCCCGAGATGTCGTGGTACGGGAGTCGAGGCAATAATCAACAAGATTTTGGCGAATGCTGGCACGTTCTGCAGACGAGTAGCCGAAGGAGTATGTGTTGAGCAAATCGATCACATCGTGAATCTCGTCGCGATTGAGATGCAGCACACTCAAAGTTGAGACAGTCGTTGCGTCGAAGCTTGCTTCGCGGTCTGATAGATCAGCCACAACACTCATGATCGTCTCAAAATCGTGGCGTTGCGACGTGCAGAGTGCAACGATCAGCCGGTTGACTGCCTCCACGTCAGAGTTTGTTGACAAGTCCTGGGCTTGTAGGTGTTTGTAAGCAACAAGTGCACCATCCACATCGTTCACGCTCAGACGGTAGTCCATCTGAAGAATGAATGTGTCGGCGTCTGGTTGAATATCATGCTCCCGGCCAAGACCAATGAAGCGTTCCGCCATGTACGGATCGTTCTGTGAAATGGCATATCGGACAAGCGCATTGATAGTTGCCGAGTCGGGAACACGCCATTCGGACTCATCCGGAATGGTCTCGTTCGAGTTCTGCATGACATCGAGCATACGTCCAATTTCCTCGACGCTCTTCTTCGTCCCTGCGCCCCAAACAAGAACGGCATCCCAGATCGTTTTGCTTGGATTTGAGGTCATCACGTCCTTGACAACTTCATGTCCCAGTGCCAGATTACCAGAAGCCAGGCACCATGTAAGAACCCGAGAGACTGCAGAATTGTAGGGATCGAGGCCCCTTTTGCTGTGGCTTCCATGGTCATTGCTGAATATACCTTGGCAATCCCTCCAATACTGCTCTACAGCCACGGGATCTTGCTTGGTAATGTAGAAATCGAGCAGTTTCGTCGCCGTTCCAAGCTTGTAGGGGACGCCTTGCTCTTTCATAATGGCAAGCGTGCGGAGCAATTCCACTTCGTCTTTCTCCCTCGAGAATCCGTCCAGAATCTTGTTCCATATTCCTATGCGTCGCGCATCCGTTGTTTCGCCATCGATCTCGTCTTCGATAACAAGATTATCATCCCCTTGAGCTATCTGTGCCTCCACCTCGCTCGAGTCCACACGAGTCGCGTAGTGACTCTTCAGCAAAAGATCCCGAGCTTTGTGTGACCTCCCCGACCATGTGAGTGATCTGATGTAGACATCGATACCATATCTAGCCTGATTGGGGCTGTCTGAAATGGACAATTCCTCGTAAAGTATTTGCGCGAGATCCAGGTGTGCTTGGCTCACTTGTCGTGGCTTTCTCGTCATGGCTTGCGCAAGCTTCGCTAGATCAGGAAGTGAGATTTTTCGCCCATGGCTCGTATTTTCTGGCGCATCCAGGCAGTAACGTAAGCTTTGCAATAAAAGTTGCGCTTGAGTGTCTTCCATAGGTGTTCCCTTTCGTTTCGGCGACTTGTGCTTGCTGAACAGTCTAATAGCGTGCGCAACGTCCTCAACTGGCGGCAGTCTCGCTTCCAGCCTCTTCATCTTCGCATACTCCATCATTTTCTCAATGCCCGGGTCATAGTTCGCTTCTCTGGTGTCTCGCGGGGCCTTTGGTCTGAACATGTTTCCTAAGCCGAATATGGTCCTTCGTTGCTGGTATCGCCTGACAGCTGGAAAGGAAGCATTTCGCACAAGTTGCACTCGTCGTCCATTGTTTTGGGAGGCCGTGGAGCTGTATGCTTGTCGTCGAAGGCATCCACGGTAAATTATTGGTTCGTTCGCAATGATGCGGCGAAACACCTGGCGTGTAAGGTGGGACGGCATGACGCCAATTGCGTGAGAGGGAATCGGTTATCGTGTGTCGGATAGAGCCATATATCATACAGTGTCGACAACGTATGTACTGTACATTTGCAATTCAAGATAACACAGCTTCATGTTGCTTGTGCTAGACGATGATGAGCTCCGCGGACATATCTCGGCTCGGGAGTCCGAACTACTGGCTTGCTTGCAACATGGGAGAGATCTAGAGGGTTAGAGGAATACCGAAAGACGCAATACACTTCGCAATCAATCACACCGCCGCCATGTCGTTAGAACGGGCAATGACCAGACTGTCGCTGCGGCCAGCGAGCATATGCCGTGAATGTCGCCGAACATTCACCTCTCCCGCCAAACCGCGTCAACAGCAGTCGGCCGTCGGCGCGATCGCTGGTATGTCTACACATATCTCAAATGCGCTCTTGGAAAAGGATGAGTTGCTGACCATGGCCTGAAGAAACCCTCCAATCGACCCGCACCGCAAATGCGTCCATCCAGCCCCAATACCAAACTCCCGCAGCTGCTCCAGCCGTCGCCCCAATGCCCGCCCGAGATGCCTTTGGATTTGCCAACAAAGCCGTAGCCTCGATTGCAGACTCGAACAACCGCGCCAGACTGGCGGAGGAGACGCGTAACATGGCGCGTGGTGCCGACCGAAAAGGCCTTGAGACGCAACAGATCAGACGCTGGAATGTGGGAGATGTGTATGCGCCGAACGACCTGAGCGGAGTGGAACAGTCAAAGTGGAAGAGGACGAAGCAAAAGGCGCGCCCGAGGTGGGATGTGCTGGATCAGCTTAATATTAAGCCTATGGATCACTACAAGGTATGTCTTGAGAGTCCATACGTTGGTACAGCCGGGCAGGAGCTTGTGTGGATGGAATGCTGACAATCGTTATACAGAACTTCAGCATCATGTCCGAGTATGTGACAGAGATGGGCAAGATCAAGCACAACAAAGACACCGGCCTACGTCCACGCAACCAGCGCAAGATGGCCAAGGCCGTCAGGAGGGCGATCGGTCTGGGACTCATCCCCAGTGTGTACAGACACCCTCAAATCCTGATGACCGAGGCGGACTACAGGAGGCGTATGAGCAGGCCTGGCCTCTAGACTTTACGTTTGAGCGTTTGTGTGTATTATCAAGGCATTTGTACAATTTTACTATACCAGGAAATACAGGTCCGCAAGAGCGATGGTCTGAGAACCGCTCCACAAAACCCTGGCTGGACTTCTACTACACTTTCGAGATCTCTTTTGGTGCTGAGGGACCAATTATTTCGATACATGAGGATCAGTGTGCTGAGGAAACTGCACCTGTTGGAATCACATTCTCATCGAAATCGTGTTCTTTCAGGCATTACTCATAATTTACGTGTGCCCGCTCGCAATCATCAAATCATAGCCAGCCGACCATTACTGTTCTCAATCCTCTCGTCCAACCTAACATGGTTGCGCACCCACCCACCCCTCCCATCCCCAAGCTCCGCCTCCAACACCCTCCCCCCATCAACCAACCTCACACCCCTCGCACTAGGCCTAAAATTGCCACCCCTCGCCCACCTCAAACTCCCATTCGTATTCGTCAAGCACGCATTCAAATCCATCCGACTCTCACAATGATGTCCATTGACATCCCTGCACTCAGCTACAAGCGTGCGGCCATCGTCTTCTAGTCTAGCACCGCGTGAGCTCGCACTGTAATTCCCCGCGAGCGCGCGGTGCGAGGAAGACTTACCGGAGTCGCTGGAGGAACTGGACGAAGAGGAAGAAGAGCTGTCGCGGCGCTTGTGGTGCTTCTTCTCCTTCGAGTGGTGCTTCTCCTTTTTGTCTTTCTTCTTCTTGTCTTTGTACTTGTCTTCGAGCATGCTGCCTGCGACGGCGCCGCCGAGGGTGCCGATGATGCCGTGGTTCATCTTGTGTCCGGCGAAACCGCCCGCGGCGCCGCCGGCGAGAGCGCCCATCAGGCCGCGGTCTTCGGCGCCGGGTTGGGGAGCGCCGTATGGGCCTGGAACTGGGTTGCCATACTGTGAGCTGCCATAATTCGGGTTGGAACTGGAGTAGCTGTGTTGTGGCTGGTTGGGGTCCTGGCGGTAGTTTTGATCGTAGCCTGGACCACTTGAGGATCCGTAAGTTGGCTGGGGAGGGTACTGCTGTTGGTTGTCGTAACCTCCACCGTATTGCTGTTGCTGATGTTGTGGCGGTGGGTAGTTGCTTCCTGCAGGACCTTGGTGGCTGTATTCGGAGGAGCCGTATTGCTGCGCCGGGCGATCGTGTGGATACCGTTGATAGGCCTGGTCGTTGGAACCGTGGTAAGACTGTGCGTGGTCACGACCTTGATCGCTGCCGTAGGAAGGCTGCTGGTAAGATGGTTGAGGTGAAGGCTGGTAGCTTGGCTGAGGCGAATGACCATATTCTTGCGGGCCAGGAGAAGAAAATTGGCCGTGTTGAGGAGGTTGCTGTCCATACTGAGGAGGCTGCTGTCCATACGAAGGCGTTTGTCCTTGTTGGTAGTAATCCTGGCTGGCGCCTTGACTGTAGCCATAGTTGTTGCCTCCAGAGGAGTTATCTTGGGGCGGATATTGTGTCATCTTTGCTTCAGTGTTGAGGATACCTCAGTGTTGTGTTGTGTTGCTGGTGCTAGGAGGTATGTTTCGACTTTCGACAAAAGTAAAGTACGGAATGTTGAGGAGAGATAAATACCTATCAACCACCCAAAACGCTCGTGCAGCACAAGTCAAGCTGAAGTGAGCTCAGCTTCACGTGGAATCCTTCGCGTACCTAGTACGCAGGCATCCAAGTATCCGATTATTGCACAGCCACTCGGCATGGTAGCAAGTATCACCGTGTGACGCTTGCCATTGGTTAATTTCTGCTCAGCCCGCTGCAGCCATTCGCAGGCCGCAGCAAGCGACGTTCTTCACAGCCTTCGGAAAAGTCGTGCCGATCAAGGGACGTGGAACTAAGCACTCGCAAGCGCCATGCTTGTGTTTCCGAGGCTAATGGACCTTACAGTATGACGCGCTGGGCCGTGGCTGTGCTGTGCACCGAATCGCTTGTCACCAATGGACGATGTTGACATTGCTCGCTTCGGGTTGATATTGCATGGATCTCCCGAGAGATTGTTTTGGGCATTCCTTCAACAAATCACCTTGGGGACAATCAAAAACTTAAGATCAAATCAATATCATAGAGCTCTCTAATCGTACACAGCAGGATCGCCCATCAATCATGAAAAAAGCCCCCGATTTAAATAAGCGCGCAAGAAACAACCCCCATCAACGCCTCGTTCCCTTGCCGGGTATCACAAGCAATAACAGAAAAATCAAAAACCCGAGCCTTCAGGACTCAGCGCAGCCAAAGCGCTCTCCGTGTGCCCCTTCAATTCCCAGAAGCCTCTTCCTCTTCGTGAATACCAAGTAACCCCTCACTATTCGTACAAATACATCGTTTCGACTTCCTCGTGCAAGATACCTCCCTGTTCGTTGCACGTCGGTCGTCCGTCGAGATCGTGTCCATATCATCCGGTGGTGTGCGTCGAGCTCTCGAGTCGACAGTCGGTATTAAAGGGTAACTCTAGACTACTGGACGTTCGTGTCCTGATTGTCGGCTTTCTTCAGTCTTCACCAGCCTCTCTTTCTCGCGAAGCGCTTGTTGAGCAGTGCGAGGACCTTCGTCACATTAAACTGGACGTACTCCAAGTCCAGGTCTTCTTGGCCCTCCTTTTGCATCTCGAGCAGGTCATCGAGCTTCAAGTCCAGCTCCAAAAGACCCCTATTACGGCCCTTGTAGTGTAGACTGATGACGAACGTGCCAGGTGATGGTGAGGTGATGTTGAAGTATATGTTCGCGCGACGGTTCTCGGGAACATTCGACTTTTGGATGACGCCTTGTCGCTCGAGGTCTTGGTGTGTGAATTTGTAAGGGCCAAGGACCTTCTGGTTCTGAACGCTGCGCTTTGACCCGCTGCCTTCACTCTGTCCGCGGACGTTGTGTAGGTAGCTCTTGTAGGTCTCGAGCTGGCTATTGAGGTAGTTGTTGTGTTCTTGTATCGTCTTGAACACTTCCTCAAGCTTGCCTGTTTCTGTGAGGACTTTCTCCTTGAGCGAGCCGAGGTGCACAAGCTCCTGCTCAATCTCGTCCCGGAGAAGGGCAAATTGGTCCTCTTTCTCGATTATACCAGCCTCTTGCAACTGGTTGAGCAACTCCATGGCCCGAATTCCCTTGCGCACCATTACAGAATCGTTCTTGGTGGTTCCGGCAGCTTCGGCCACACGGTCAAGTCGTAGTGGTTGACGAGTGATTGGCGAGTTTGCGGGGAGTGTTCGGAGGATGGTGACGAAGGTAGCTTTTGCCTCCATGAAGAAGACTTCCTCCTGTGTGATATCGAGAGCGGCAGTGAGGTCGTCGATTGGGGTCTCCCATTTGCTGTAGAGGGGTAGGGTAATGGCGCGGTTCTCCCGTCTAGGCATTTGGGCAGGCGCCGGTCCAAGTTCCGCGAGAAGCTGGCTGAGGTGGTTGCCGTCACCCTTCACGAGCTCAGCCGAATGCTTTTCCAGCAGAGCGTGTGTGGAGTAGATTTCATTCAAAGTGATGGAAAGCTCGAGGTCGCGCTTGGACAAGGCAACATAGTTGTCCATTTCCAAGGTCTCGTAAAAGTCCTGCACCTCGCAGAGGTCCATCATGAACTTGTTGATGCGCTCCTTGTTTGCCTGGATGAACGGCTGGAGCTTCACCATGTATGGCTCTTTGGCATAACTCGGCTTGTTTGCTAAGTTCTGCAGCATCTTCGCCACATATGTGAGTGTTCGCTTAGGGTTGTCTGCTGGAACCTGCTCAATGAGCATGTATGATCGTGGGGTGACAATCGCAGGGTTGATGAAGCGCAAGAAGAAGAATCCACCGATGAGCGTGCATACACTCTGTTCCGATGCATCCGGGTACTTTCGTCGCGTCAGACTGCGAATCTGCTTGCAGATCCATCTGATTCCGTAGGGCGTCTCCTCCAGTCCTTCGATGATTGTATCCAGGAAAGAATTGGCAATTTCAACCAGCATATCCAGCCTCGGTGCAATGATCTTTTGCACGCTCTCGTTCTCCGAAGCTTGTTCAGCTGTGACGCCTCTTGTAAGTCCTGCCGGAAGCGGTTCGCCACTCGCCTCAATTTTGGCAATCATTGTTTCGTACACCTTCAGCGGGTTGATTTCAAGGTCGAGATCCCTAATCTCGATCAATGAGTTGATTCGGTTTGCGAGTACCGTCTTAAGGTAGCTTTGGCCGGGCCCTCGTCGGGTGTATGTTGTCATCATGCGCGAGACGGGTGTGTTTGCTCTTAGTAGCGACGAGTAATCGGATGTTGTGTCGAATTGATATGTCAAAACAGACTGTGGTTGTTAGTGACATCTCGAAAGTGCGGGAATGCTGATGAACTTACTTGGAACATGGTCAACAGCAGATGCTCTTCTCGGCTCTCGTATTGGTTACCGTATAGTGTGAACATGACGGTCTGAAGCAATGCATCTATTTCGGCCATTGTCACCAGCCGACAAAGATGTGCAATGTGTCTGGGTTCTGTTTGCAGGAGAAACAGAAGGTTGCCGTATTTCTGCGTCTTCTCATCATTTGGGAAGGACCCTTCGGACAAATCTCCTGAATCATCCAGATGGCTGGCAACCTCATTCTGCTCTTCCAGCGCCATTCGATTTTGTACGAGCAGCGCTATCCGTGAATCCAAGTATCGTACGTCTTTCTCGAGCACAAAGTTCTTCTTCGATTGGGAAGAGATGTGGGCTTTCAGGTCGCGTAGAGCCTTTTGGGCACGAGCGAGGTCGTCTTCGATTTCCAGATCGCGGTGGTTGGCGTTCATGGACAGGTAGAGGGCAGTGACGGAGTAACGCTTGGAGGCGCGCATGGAGCGCGAGCCATCATGTGAGCTCATGGTGTTCTGGCGAGTGACGGATGGGTGAAAGGAGGATCCGCCAGCGGAGGAGTTGGAGGCTCGCGAGGCACTGTGAAGCATTGAGACAGCCATGCTCGCTCAGACACAGACGAGCAAGTGCTGTGGATGCGAGGAGGCGGACTTGCGACTGCTACGAGACGGGCAGTCTGGAGAAGCAGAAGCTAGGTTGTTCGGTTGTCGCAGGATGGCTACGCCTGTGCGTGTGCGCCGCGACCTCCCGCCGTGGTCGGGCGTGGGTTCAGCGGAGCGAGCGAGCGAGCGAGCGATTGCCGGTTGGCGCGCGCGGCGTGTGGCACAAAGGAACGGGCAACAGCGTCGCGCTCCGCAACAGCGGATTGTGGAATATGCAGAAGATGCACGTCAAGATGAGTGGCCTGGTGTGTGTGCAGACGCCGCGCGAGTGGACAGGCACGGCAGGGTGGGCTGCGGGCGATGTTTCAGAGTGTTGTGCCCGGCGAATCAAGGCAGGGCCTCTGGTATGCGCTGGGGGTGAGTGGGTAAGCAGTTGCGGTGGTGAGGCGGGCAGTGGGGCGAGGAGGTGTGTGTGAAGAGGAAGCAGCGGAATGCGAGTCGTGTATCGTGGACAACGAATGGCACGCTGTAGGATGTGATGTGAGCGAGTATGCAAGTGAGCAGCGGTGGTATGGGTATGGCAGTATGTAGTAGGTCAATTGGAGGGCGGCGTGGTGATAAGGCAGACCATGGACCATACACGCAGCGAGGGGAGGGGAACCACAACGGCAGGCTGTTGCTCGGCGCGCGGAGAGAGAGACTCTTAGGTAGGCTCTTACAAGGGTTAGTCTCTTAGTTCTGCGCGAACAGAGTGCGACGATTGGCATTGCGCTACCGCCGCCCATGCCCTCTAGTCTGTCGATCCCCTGGGTGTTTCCTCATCTGCAAGTGGCGCATCAAGCATAACCTGCGCCTAGAGGTACTGCTGCTGAGCGATCTGATGGCGACATGAGCGCGCACCACCACCACCAAGATGGATCAAGATCTGGCCTCGCCGTTGCCATTATCGAACCCACTACCATTCCTTCTCGTGTCCTCCTCCTCATCCTCCTCCCAACTAAGGTACACGCACACACTCACACACACGCCACAACCCAGCCTACGCGGACTCGTCTCCAGCACTCCCCAAGCCTATCCCCTTCCCTCGCGCTGCCCACGGACAGCCCTTGACCGTCCGGCCGGCACTACTCCTGCTAGTCAGGCACACGCTGCCCGTGCACGACAACGGTAACATGAGACATATCGTCATCATCAGCCCAGCAAGCGAGCGCTCGAGGAAAGGAAAAGTTCGTCTACC
Organism: Cladosporium sp. SL-16; assembly: GCA_002921095.1. Classification (NCBI taxonomy): domain Eukaryota; kingdom Fungi; phylum Ascomycota; class Dothideomycetes; order Cladosporiales; family Cladosporiaceae; genus Cladosporium; species Cladosporium sp. SL-16. Next base: position 106,494 of record PEGC01000025.1, read on the forward strand.
GTCGCCTCCATCGCGCTGTGTCCGCTCGCTAGGCTCATGCCGTATGCATTGACGTCTTCGTCCATCGCTGGTCGGCAGCCACTTGCGCATTCATCTAAAAATCCCCAATATGACACCATCTCGTGACCCTTCGTTCCCCTCACTCACCTGGCCCTGGCAGCAGCAGCAGAGCAGCTCGAGCAGGCAGAGAGAGACATCCAAGGCCACCCCCACGCCCAAGCCCGCATCCAGTTCTGGCTCACCAAGTCCGGCTGGGGGCATCGATAGAGCAACCAATATTGCCCGCACTACCAGACACCTCCTCCTCCTCGCCTCGCGGCCCTCCTAAAGTACGTATGTACAATGTCATCAGGTTCCAACTCGCGTCGTACAAACTGGACGACCCCGAGCAGCCTGAGTCCTGAAACAGCAGATCGCAATTCCAACTCTTCCCCACGCTGTTCTGTCCGCGGCGGCTGAGTTGGGATCACCTGAAGGATCCACACCCACTGGACCCTTTGCATTGTTTGCAAGCCTCCTGAACCCTTGCCTTCACTCTCGCTGCACCCAACCCTATCACCAGAAAAAGCCCATCCTGCTGCCTCGCCTCGTCTCATCCATCTAACCGATCTCGCGTCCTATAGCACCTATGGAGTTCTCGCAATATCGCAAATCGCAGCCCTAATCAACCACCTCCCCTTGCAGTCTTAACGCCACACGCGTGACCTGACGAGCCTCCGAGCCATGTAAAAAATATCGCACGTACTCTCACAGGGTGGGGCTATCCCATCTCGCATCCTCCGTCCGCTCCACGTGTCTCTCTACCCACTCTCGTCCTATATTCCATCGCACATATACCGCGCCGGGCAAGCCCATGTCGCACAACTCGGCCCTAGAGCCCTGGATGTCTCTCAACCTTGCGCGGCGAGCGGCCGGAGGAGTCAGCGAACGCCTGTTCGGCGCCTGCACGAGCACGCCTATGCTCCTATGTATCCACTCGCCGCAGCAAGTAAGCGCTTGATGCCGAGTGGGTCATCCTGGCTGTCGATCAGGCACGCATCCATCTTGCTTGCTTGCTGCACTGCACTGGTGGTTGTGGTTCCCTTAAATGGCTTGCATGACTGCGGCGTGGGATGGCTTGTGTGCTCGTGTGCGTTGTGGCGCTTGCTGAGGGAATGTCATGCATTCGCAGGGCTGGCAGTGCGCTGATTGGGTGAGCATGTGCTCACAGAGTCCGGGGCACGTATCGTGGGATAACAACTCTCTTATGTATGCTTTTAGGGGATGTTGGATGCTCTAGGCCTTTCGTTGCTACTCTGCCCAGACGTTTTTGAGGCTCTGTGGCGCTTAAAGGCTTGAGACGTCAATTGACGCGACTCCGATGCAGACCGACGGCAGCAGGCAGACAGAGGGTCGTTGGCAACATCTGGATCTGGATGCTTCTGTGCTACGATAACCTAGGCGTGGCGTTGTTTGACCACGGTAACTGCAATCGGCACTTTCCTTTGACATATTGTACAAATGTGATGGTGCCACTGGGCTGTACGACTTGTGGCCTTGCTGTGGACATGTGTGGTTGCACATGGATGGTGGTAGGGACATCTTGAAACGGCAACTGCTATTGATGTGCCACAGGGCTGCGAGACATTGTTCCGATATCTCACATCTCTTCAAAGCAGGGCGATTGCACAGCATCGTCTGCAGCTCTGAAATTGCGAGCCCACATGGTGCGCATGCAAGAATAACCTAACATGATAAACGCCACAGCTACAAGCGAGACTCCTCACTCAGCCTGCCCAAAATCATAGCTATTCCCGAACCCTCTATTCAGGTATCTCCCCAACGCCTGCTCCTCCCTAACCCAATCCACAGGAATCTCCAGCCCTTTCTCCGCCTCAACAACATCCTTCACACTATCCGAAAACTCCAACCGCATCGGATTCCGATACCACGGAGCGAAATGGATCATCGCCAACATAACCCTCACCTCGTCCGTCCAATTTGGCATCCCAGCATGCCACAGCCTCAAGTCCCGAACCACAATACTTCCTTTGCTGATGCTCGGTTGGCTCGGTTCGCGGACTTTCCTACGCTCGGAGAGTAAGTGCTCTTTGATCCGACCGCTCGCGCGGTCGCCGTGGGCGCCTTCCTGGACGTGTAGGCCTGATAATTTGCCCGTGTGGGTGCCGAGCCAGAGCGCTGTACTGCCGTTCTCAGGCGTGAAGTCGATTAGCGGGACGTTGATTACGAGGGCAAATGGATGAGATGGGTGTGCGAAATCGGCGTCTGAGTGGATTGGTTGACGCTGTGGGTTTGGAGTCGGCATTGCTGAGTTACCAGAGCAGAAAGTCCATTTTGGGGTTGGACCCAGGTGGGTGCTTGTTATTTGGGTGGCGAGAGGGTTGAGGAAGATTGATGGAGGGAAGTATTCCTTCGTTGGTGGAGGATCTTGCTGGACTGAGAATGGCGTCAGTATCGTCTTTGCTGAACGTTGCTGCGGGAGTGGGTAATGCTTACTGTTGCCAACGTTGTAGTTGAACGGCATGTCTTTACCACGTGACTGTACGTAAAGAGCGTCTTGCACCATCTTTTCATTGAGATGATCGAGGTCTTCGTGCGGGATTGCGTCTTCGATGACGACCAGGCCGTCTTCGTGAAGGCTTCTGACGGCTTTCTCTAAGTTTCGTGAGGCAAGGCGGCCGTGAGAAAGTTCATCTCGGCTTGGCTTAATCGTAAGGGGAGAAGTAGATGCGAATCGTCGACCCGAAGTGATCATTATACCGTTGCGAACGGGTCTGGTGCAGCACAAGGCTCGAGAGGAAATCATTGCAAGCAGCAGAAGTAAGATATGACTTGGAAAGTGTTCGATGTTTGTCACAAGGCACCGGATTCGATTCATCTGTGATCTTGTGAGATACTCTTCCCACTCAAAAGCTCTTTGTACACGTATTGTTGTGGTTGTTCAAAGCGAGGTCAGGTTGAGGTGTTCTTGTGCGGCCCATCCAATTCGAGACGTTCCGCTCGCGGAATGGCTCATCTAGGAAAGAGCCGCTTCGCTTTGCAACTAAAATGTGTATCTTCTCCCAGAGGAATCGATTGCTATCGTTGGGTTGCCAGGCTGAAATGTAAGATGGAAGAACGAACATGATATCTTTATATTTATGCTTATACATGGATATACGGCGTTTTGATCAATGTCGACCATTTTGACCCAATGCTGAGGTCTGGGTAGGTAGGGTCAAGGGTCTGATTCACACTGACCACATCATGGCACTTTAGACTGTAGAGGCCTCCCAGAGGTACGTGTCTATGTCCAGCTAATGCGGACACTCACAATTTTGAATCTAGAAGATTACATGTAGCTCTTGAAAGCCATGTGGCCTTGAATATAGCTAGCGATAATGATCAAGTGTACTTCACGCTGCAGTCCATAGACTCTCAATCTAGATTGATTGCCCTCGTTTCCCCGCATCGTCACTGCAAGGTCCCAGCTCCACTATTCCTCCCGATCGTGCAGTAGTGGAACAGACTGCCCGCGAGGCCTATCTCGTTATCGCGTCACATGGCTGCGGCTGCCTGAAGCAAGCACATCATGTCACATCACGGTACCCGACCGACAGCGGCGGTGACCGCATCTTCCACTTGAGCCTCCATCTTAGCCTGCTCTACTCTTGTGAACAACATCTGCCTACTCACTACCTATCTATTGCATTGCACCGTGCCTATCCTAACATTGGCTCTGACTATCGCTTTCAATCTGAGCTTCCCATCTGCGTACCATATCCTGCTTCCGGCGCTCTCAACAGCATAGCACAATGTCGTCTTCGATCCCTATTCCCTCTTCCCGCAACAAGCAGCCCGCACACGCACACGCTCGCAACGGCTCGACGTCAGCGTCCTCCTACTCTTACCACGCTACTCCCGGCTCAAGCTACGCTTCTTCAGCCGCTTACTCGCCTTCGTCTTTCAATGCAAGCCCGGCGAGCTTAGGGAAGGGCAAGGGTAAAGAGAAGGAAGTCGTTCAGCCAAGGCGGGCGAGCTTATTGGGTATGCATAACTGTTTCCTTGCTGTGATAGCTGTATCACATGTCCAGCGTCGGATCCGGCATACTGGTATGCTGACCTGAGCTTGTGTCACTACAGGCAGCTCGCTGAGCAAGTCCGAGCACACCGTTGTAGATCTCGGACACGGCGGCACACCCAGGTTGGTGAGCTGCGTCAAGCGAGGACAAGGCTTCGACTGGAACCAAGGTAATTCCATGCCGCACGTATCGTCCGTTTAGAACTGGAGCTGCTTCTCTGACACTTGTAAAAGAGCTCTTCCTCCCATCCTACGTGGACTACGACTCGCAAGACCTCGAGTGCAAGCAAGACCCGGTGCAAGACATTGTCTTGACTGAGGAAGAGATCGCTGCTATGTTCCCTCAATAACAATTGTCGCAAGACTATGTACGTGGTTCAGGATTGGAGTAGGTCGGTACAGCGGGGTTACCTAAGGAGCTCTTTCAGGATATGGTTTTTTTGTTTTGTTTGGAAAGCTTGGGGTTAGGAGAACGGTCAATGAGGGAACGCTACATAGCATCAGGCCGCACGGTATATCACGGTACGGAATTAAGTTGTCAAGCTGATTATACTTTTGAAACATATATATCTCCAAGTTAGTTTTAGCATTTTTGCTCGTTACGAAGGTGGAATACAGTAGTAGCCATTGCATGGGTATCCGCAAAAACACTTCCACTATCACTGTGTCTCTACCTTCCGGTATACACTGATCTGACTCGTAAGTGTGTACATCTCGTTTCATGCTTTCTTCGCCGTCTTTTGGCTGATTCGAGGTTTGACATGAGGATGCGCAGCACTACTCGTGGTACTACTACATGATATCACCAAACAGAAACCCTGGATGGCAACCTCCGAGTCTCTACGAAAGTCGACTAATACTAGGCTCGTCAGTGACAAGAAAAATTCCAGGAAAAGATTCTGTGAATTTCTCTGTCTCCATGGATTATAATACGCGAATCGACGAATGCGACATAGCTAGATGGCCGTGCATCGAACACGACGACAGTTATCAAATCCCAATCCAGCTGCCCAGCCGCGATCCCAAACTGACAGCCTTGTAAGATGGAGGCCGCTGGTTCTGTTCTCTGAATGCTTGTGTCTCCACCATTCGCCTTGTTAAGAAGTCACCCTTGGAGAGCCCGGCATACTTATTCAGTGCGGCACACTGCGACACATCCAAGACTTGAAGTCCCTCGACAGTGCAATCTCCACTGTCTGGCCACACTCGAGTGTCGCCTGGGAGCGATAGAATCTGGCTGATCGAACTCCAAGCGTCGAGATGTCTTTCAGATTCGTCCAAGTACGATTCGAGCGCGTCGCTAGGACAGGCCTTTGGTGATTCCTCAGTCAACTTCGCAATGGAGTGTGCGCCGAAAACGTTCTTGCCAACGAGATAAGCACGACGATATGGCGCAGCGAAACCCGGTAGCTGGATGCATTTAAGGGACAGCTGGCCGAACATCACTCTCTCGCCATCATAGAGACCTCCCCGTATCGACGTCGAGAAATTGTTGTTGGCGCCATACTTGCGCAGCCACATGGCCTCTAAGCTGGTGACGGTTGCTTCGTTGCAGATTTGAGGTGGCATGTCTTGCAGGCCGGAGAACTGCATGCGGAGGTACCAAGCTGCTGAAAGATATTGCGAGCCAGCGGCGTGCGTTTCGAGGATGTAATCGACGGTATAGCCGTGTGCCCGGACAACGTCGACGATGGCGTCGGCGGCGGTTGTGAGTATAGTTGCTCGATCGACGCAGTGATCACGTACTGGATCGAGGACGATGCATTGCCCTGTGGTGCGGTCTGCGATCACGTATTGCCACGTCTTTGTTGACTGTGAGTATATGTTGTGAATGATTGGCGAGATGTCCGCTGAATCTGAATCCGAAGCTGATGCTGACATTATGCGGGGCCCCAAAGGCAGCAATGTCAATATCGTTGAACAGTAGTGATGTGGCTTCGGTGAGATTGAGCTGGCATTGGTGGTAGAGATAGGAGAAGCTGAATTGAAGAAAGAGGTTGTCAATGTTATAGCATCTCACACTGAAGGATGTCACCGTCAATAAGACCAGGTGCATATAGTCACCGAGTCCCCGAAGCCACGCGGTGCTTCGGGGACCTTTCAGCTCTGGGGGACACACTTGCCAGGTTCTGAAGCAAACATCGCCAGATAACACAATTGGCACTCTTGAAATCTTTCTCAACGCTTACACATGGTCTTGATGCCAAATCAATTGGCTTAGATGCATTTAGACATCGAAGAAGTTATTCTGAAGTTCATCCACCGAAAAAAGATCAAACCACATCATGTTACTCGCGTTATCGCCTTCATCGATTGCGCTGTCCCGGAAAGATTGGGCTTGCGATGACAAGGAGCCATCTTCGTCATACGTTAAGAACACAATCTCAGCCACGCTTTTCAAACAACGCACTGCATTGCGCGCCAGTGCCCATCTTTCACCTAGTCGCTGCAGTGCGCCCACCATTAGGACAACTCTATCTCGGTGTTGTTGCAGACAGTCTGGTCCGCATTGATGCATATGTATTGATGCTGCTGCCAATTGAATGATACATCCCAGGACCAAGCCGCAGATGAAGAAGGGCGAATGTCGATCAAGCGGCCACGGGACAGTCGCAAGATTCGCCAAGCTTTTAGAGGCAGCGATAGCCTTGATGGTATGATGTTTGGAAGTCGGCGCTAGTTGCGTGTATCCTTTTGCGCAAGCGATGTCGCGTGCGGATGGGACAGTACTTGGTAAATCGCTCCGTGGGAAATGCAGGAATATGCTTGCACATAGGATGAAACATCGGGCTTGGAAAAGCATAAGGTCGACTTCGCCGGAAGCATCGACCACATCTGTGCACAGGGGCGGAAGGTTGTACTCCCAGCTGGTGAGTGCATTATCTAGAGCCTGAATGCTATCCGGATGAGCGTCTGTGGTAGGAGCCAATGCTAGAACACGACCCACAATGCGAATAGCGTCGATCCGAACACATGATGACGAGAAGCTGATATTCGAATCTAGCGAGAAGACTCTTCTTTCGAAGTCCCGGAGATTCGGAGGGTTCCGTTTACACCGTCCTGTTTCGTACAATGTTTGGGCGCACGGCAAGAATGGAAAGGCTTTGGCGCTAGAAGTTTCGAATGTAGGTCGTCGGTGGATGGCGGCAAAATAGACATCGACAATGTAGAGCTCCCACCAGGTCCTTCGGAGACTTTCCTCGCTCACTGAGGAGTCTGCAGAGTTGGCGCGTGCAAACGACGCTTCGTTCATGCCCAATTGTAATGCAATTGTAGCCGCGCGTGCGACGCACTCACCAGCCTCTTTCGCATGTTGCGAGGAGTGGAGAACGATGGCATAGAGGACCAGTGCCTGAACGCGACATGGAGTCTGCTCGTCAACCTCTGACATGGCCAGAGAGACGGCAGACTGGAGCAGTGCAGTGTCAGATATTGGCACGGCATATTGTTGCCCCGCGAAGCAGACAACGAGGTCAAGATAGTGAGGGTAGTTCTGGGAGGCATAGAAAGCTTTGGGTACCAGAAAAGGGTGAGCGCCGAAGAGATGTAGGTAGAATAGACCGAGCAGACGTTCATGGTCGGCAGGGCTGAGAGTCCATGAGTGCGGCGCCGGTGGAGCAAAAGGTTGAGGAGGCATTTCCTGGCTGTCGAGGGATCGCAGGATGTTGTCCAAGGTCTGATCTTCAGTTACGTGAGTAGTTTCAGCTCTGGCGCCTGCAGAGGCGTCCGCATGGGATCGTGCAGGACCGGCATCGCCGCCGTAGCTACGCGAAGCAGATGCGTGGGAGTGTGCAGGGGATTGCAGTGCAATCGATGTCGACGCGCCGTCACCCGTAGCGGCTGTTCGTCTACGTCGACGAGCGAGTCCTCGGCGAGAGGCTGTGTATGTGCAGGCGAGTGCATTGGTGGAACAGCGCCCACACACAGGGGCAGTGCCATCGCATTTGACATGTTTCCGTCGACAGGCGTCGCATGCCAGCGGTGCTGGTCGGCGGACACTGGTCGGCGTTTCGACCATACTATGCTTGTGTACCTATATGTAGGCGGTGTTCACGGTTTAGTTTGCTGCCCTTGTGCGTCCGTAAATCATATGGCGTTGCAGTGAGCAATACTGGTCCTCTTCGATGATCATATTGCTCTGATAATGAAGAACGGCGACTCCAGCTCGGGGACTCGGGGATTGTCAATCTGACGAGCCGATACGTACCGGCGACGATACGGCACAACCCCTCACGTTGTACTAAAGCAACTCGACCAACAAATCTTACTTGTCATTCAACGTCCCACTACCCGAACACCTCAAACCCCATATTCAACAACCATGTGCAAGAAAGCAACATGCGCCGATTGTGGTAAGTCTGCCTCCCACCCACTTGTCTCTCGCGTGACCTCACTCACTCTACATTGCAGGCAAGAAATCCTGGTGGGGATGCGGCAATGTAATAGCTGCTCCTTTGATCTTGCTCGGGCATATAACTGACCATCAAAGCATGTTCCGAGCGTCATGGATCCGGTCCCAACAGACGATAGGTGCGAGTGTGGACCGAAGATCGTCGCCGAGGGCAAAGAATATCCCCGTAAAGCTGACAAGGCCGATTGAATGGACTCGAATGGTGCAAGGGACTCAAACGAGTCGCGTGGGCAGCATGAGCCTTCATGCTGCTTGGAATACAGTAGCTGCTACGATTGCCACTGTCACAAATGCCATTCGAGCTACGTTGAGCCACCAACTTGTTCTGTATTACATGAGACTCGAACGGATTCCTGATTTGATCGAGGACCTTTCACACGTAGGATCTTGCAAACGACTGTCTTGTCACACCCGAGCTTCGGAGATGATACAAACTGCAATGTAGTGGCTAGTTTCATGTTTCGTCTCGCGCCTCCAAACAAGAAGAGCATCGTCACAAATGTCATCGCCTTCGCTGCTGCAGATGCCGTTACAATTTACAGCAGCATCTGTATCACAACTCCTGGGTACGTAGGCACTGTGCCACAAACAAATCCGGCACGGGAAGTCGTCCATGCAAATTGTGTACTGCACGAAACTTGCGAGTCAAAAGAAAACATGGCAGACGAACAGCAGAATAGTCGCCGATCGACCGCCGACCTTGCATATCTCGGTGTCTGTCCACTTGAACGGCGTTACCATCCACAGCTTCGGGAGTAACTTGCCTGGATCTTATGTCGCCATCATACGCAATGCAGGTACAGTTCAATCGCGTCCTACTAACGAACTCAATAGTAAGCCGGTATAAGATAGATGTCCACGGCCGCAAGTAGTCCACAGATCTTAGAAAGTGTTGCATCACCGCCTAGTTCCTCATCATTCAAAGAAAGCCGCACACGCCTTCGTAAGTTGAAACATGGCAGCCAAAAAAACCCAAGCAACTACCGCGTATCCGGACTTCGCTGCCACAGCACTGTCGGGAGCAGCTTTTGGGGCGGCTTTGACAGCGTCAGGTGTCTACCTACCATCCGTGATCATCGACCAGTTCCGTCTCACGGACTTCCACATGTTCCAAGTCTTTGCAACAGCAGTGGGCTCCAGTGCGTGAGTACCTTCCAACACCAACTGGATAACAACATTTCAGCAAGTCTAGACACCAGCGCAATCTCGAATTTGACTTTAAATGCTCTAGAATCACCATGCTCGTTCTCGAGAGGCTCGACATCGTCACACGGCCTGTCAAATCGAACTCCACGCTCGGGATATTCTCGACACATCATGATGGCAATTTGGTCGGCGGTGCTTTGATTGGAGTCGGGATGGCTCTTTCCGGTGCTTGTCCTGGGACGATCCTGGTGCAACTGGCTCACGGCATCCCCTCTGCAAACCTGACAGCAGCCGGCGCTCTCGCAGGAGCAGGAGCTTATGTCAAGACCAAGCATCTCTTCACAGATACACCGAAGTCTGCTGGAACTCCAGACTTTTCGGCTCGGAAAACAACGATATCAGAGGCTACACGCACTCCAGAGCTGGCCGTATATGTGCTGTTCGGTGCAGCAATCGCGGCGGTGCTGCGATTCACTCAGACTTGTGCTACGAGCTCGCTTGTCTCTCCCATCTTCGGAGGTCTTCTCATCAGCTCGGCACAAGCCATCTCACTGCTCCTCACATCCGGCCCGCTCGGCGCATCGATGGTCTATGAGCAAGTGAGCCGGAAAATCATGCAAGTCTTTGAAGGAAGCTGGAAACCGTTGGCTTCGCCGCACAAATCGATGATCTTCTCTCTGGGAGTGATCGCGGGAAGCACTTTCTTACTGCAACGGAGTTCTGCGCCAGCGTATTCCGCAGCTGACGCGTCCATTCCGGCTGTGCACGCTTTTGTTGGAGGAACAGTCATGGCGTTTGGTGCCAGGTTAGCGGGAGGATGCACGTCTGGACATGGCCTGTCTGGTCTGAGTGCGATGTCGTTCTCGAGCCTGGTTACAGTGGCTGGAATCTTTGGTGCAGGTATATTGACACGGTGGTTGATGTAATTGCGACCTTGTATATAGACAACACAGAACGACAACAACAATCCGCTTTATGTGTTCTCAGTGATGATGGTCGGTCCAGTGAAAGTGGTGACTCGATTATTCGGTCAAGATAGCAACAGGACATGTGATGATGTGTACAGATGTGATGTGTACACATGTAGTTCTGTAAAGCAGACTTTGGCACAATCGCTAAAAAATACATTCGATCCCAGGATGAAGAAAATACATAATAGGAAAGCAAGCCAAACCCATCAAAGCGGAACAATATCACATCCATCCTCACTCGCCCCCTCACCCTCCCCACTCTCCTCAACCCTCGCAAAAAGAAAAGCAGAATGCACCGCCGCCTTAATCGACATCGACACCATAACCGACGCCGGCGACCCAATCCTCGATCTCAAAAAAGCCCCCATCATACACCCCGCCACCAGCAGCGCAAAAAACAAAATCCTGCGATCCCGCGACCGATTCCTCAAATGCCACAAATTCTCATCTCGAGCCAAATCCACCCAAGCAGCAGTCGCCATCGCCGTCGTGATCTCAGGGATATTCCACGCGCGCGCCGCGGCTATCTGCGCACCGCTCTGGCCCGCTAGTAAAGCGAGAGCGATGCGCGTCCAAAACCCGCGCTCGTGCATCCCGTGGGTGTACTGGACGCAAGCCACGCCGAGGAGCATGACCGTCTGCACCACGCCGACGGCGAACTGCCACGCGCGCGTCCTGTGCCCGAAGATCGCGCCGCATTGGCCGGTGAGGTAGGCGCCGCTGAAGAAGCAGGAGAGGCTGGTGGCGGCGTTGGCGATGGCGGGGCGGTAGTCGTTGCGGTCGCGGAGGAAGACGCTGACGCCGAGGAGGACGGTGTTACCGGTCTGGGCGGAGTGCAGGCAGCGGTAGTCGATGAAGGAGATGGCGTCTTGGATGCCGGTGACGAAGGTGAGGCAGAGGAGGAGGAAGGCGATGAAGTTGTTGGGTTGTAGAGAGGCGCGCCAGTATTGGTTGGAGGTGTTGCGTAAAGATCGGGATGATATGGTTAAAGACTGTGGGCTGCCCATTTTATGCGATGGTGGGATCTGGGTTGATCCGTAGAATATGTGTCGTCTGTAAGGAATGTCGAGCGGACGATTCTGTCGCAAGAAGATTGGTGCAGGTGCTCTGAGTGCTTTTGATATGGAAGGTGCCGTACGCAATCGTGGATCAACATGGCGACTTCTGTAAATATTTTGTATCAACCTATTACTTCATCTATTGCGAGCTGTTAGGTTCTGAGTGCCAGTTCCATCGGTAGTTGTGTGCTCTGCTGCTATAAGTTGGTAATCTACACTGCTATATCACAGTTAGCGCGAAGTAAAAAGATGGCGCAAGTCGCATGACAGTACCATGACCTGCCACTGGCTAAAGACAATCCAGTCATCTCAGCCAACGCCGCGAACTAGTATGTAGCACCAAATATTTTAAAGCGTGCTCAGAAGTTGCAGTATCTTGCTGTGGATGTTCATATAGACCATAACATACTGAACGTCGCATGGAGGCAATGTGCAAATCCGTTTTGCAGGGGCATGTCGAACTTTGGAAAATCAGCATAAATTTGATTGTGGAAAAGATAAACAGAGACGAAAAAGTAGCATGAACAACAATCTGCGAAGAAGACTAAACCAACGTAATCAAAGAAATTAAAGCAAAAACTGGGTATCATTTGCACGCATGCCTTTCGTGAGCCGAGTAGAGATGTTGCAAAGAGCAAAAAATCCGCGCTGAACGAATGAGTATTCCCTTGCAAGCAAAATCCCTCCGTCCTTCCTCCGTACGTCTCAGATGAAGAATGCCACATGGTAGTAGTAGTCTTGACAAAGTAAATGGCGTCGAGATGATTTCAGTTGGGTCCGTCCGGGATTATAGATGCGTTAAGTCGTAAAATCAGATGCTGGTCGTTATATTCGTTTCAGAGATTGGTGGGTATGTGTGATCGATAGTAGAGGTGATTTCGTGGCGGATCTGGGATGATCGCTTAGCGTGGTGGGTAGTCGTGATGGCGGGAGTCGACCCACGTGCAAGTTCAGCCTCCAGGAGGGTGTAGCTCAATTCTTGTTCTCAACCGCGCGATTTTCGCTCGTAGCTACTGCGACCAGTGCCTCCAGGCGGCCCATATCGTTGCGCGCTTCCGGATTTGGCGCCTGTATGTAACCAGCGGCGAATCGGGGATCATGTCCAGCCTGCAGAGCGTAGGTGTGTTGTTGCGCTGCCTGTACGTGGCCAGCGGTGGGCGCAAAGGCCTGGAATCCAGAGTCAGTCCTGATCGGTTCGGGTTTGGCCTGGGCCTGGTCTTGCGGATGGAAAGAATGAGAAGTGGCATGTACCTTGCGTTGATCGTCAGGGCCGCCAACTGGCATTGCCGTAGGTGCATGTGCCGGGTATTGCTCATTTTGAGTAATTATGACGGGATGATATTCACCACCCTGTTGGGTCAACGGCGTGGGAACGCCATCACTGCTGCCGGAGTCCTCAGGCGATGGACGTCCAAAAGTTGCAGGACCAACAGGTCCGCCGTACCATGCCTGACGCTTGTTGCGACGCGGTGTCGAAGGTTGTTCGTGATGAGCTGGCGGCTGTGTCTGCATAATCTGAGGTGGACCTCCGTTGATTTGCTGGACAAAGTAGCCAGGCTGCGATGGGACAACTTGACTAGCCTGCCACTGGCCGTCATGTGGCGGGGCATTAGCAGATGCGATGTCCAAACGCGTAAGATTCTGGTGCAATCCAGCATCAGAGGGGCGTCCCGAACTCGCAGGACGAGGCTCTGCGTCGATCATCATTGGACTGCTAGCAGGTTGGCGAGCAGCGTGAGGTGGCGCATGGTCGAAACTCTCAATACCAGGAAGTCTTGTGACCTGGCTGGCAGCTGATTGCTGGGACATTGCTGGTCGCGGCTCGTCGATGGTTTGTCCGTACATCAAACCACTGGTAGCAGGGCGCTGCGTGTAGCCAGGATATGTACCAGAATGCCAGGTCCTGCGTCTGAACTCCAGTTCGGTCTCGGATTCGCGGCGACCGTGGGAGAAGACAGAGCTGGTGGGACTAGCATAGACACTACTTTGTTGAGAATGCTGAGGATACGCTGGGTTGGCGTGCACAGGACCAGGGCTGTAATATGGTGGCGGGTAACCTGCGTTCTGATATGGGTTGGCACCAGACGGGACCGACAAGCGGCGACCATGACGGGCGCCGTTGTAGAAACTTGATCGTGAAATTGAAGAAGATGGCGAGGTGAAGCCGGGGCTTGCAGGGCCAGTAGAGAAGGTCGTAGATGTTGGCGTGCTGAAGCCGGTGGGCGACTGAGGAAAGTATGCGTACTGCTGACCAGGGCTCCCGGTGATGGGATTGTACGTATCGACGCCCATCATCGCACGCTTATTGGGATCGTTCGCCATTGCCAATGGGGCTGGCCTGCGCCTGAACTCGTCTGGCATACCAATACTTGAGGCTGTTGAGCCAACGCTGGAGGCTGACAAGTTCCGGCTGTGTCCTCTACTGGGACCACCTTGGCTGGTCATCGTACTTGAGCGTGGGCGGGCATTTCCTGGTGGGCGTACCCGGTCTGTTCGAATTTGACGTTGGAATCTGGTGCTGGTAGCCGCAAGCGAGTCTCCAGGTATGTCTTCGTTGACATGCACAGTTTGCGCATGTTGGCGAAGGTTGTCCAGACGAGAAAATCTGCGCGAACAATGACACTGGAAAGGTCGTTCTCCGGTATGTTTTCTGGAATAAGTTAGCATATATACTTACTTCATGGGTGGTCGACATTACGAACCGAATATGTCTTGCCAGATGCTCACTACGTGTGAAACTCAACTGACAAGGCGGAAAGTCGGTGCAAAAGAAACGTTGGCCCTTCTTCTTTTTGGAAGGTCGTTGCGAGTCGCTCGTCACGCTATCGTTGTCCGAACCATCGTCTTCTGCGCCCTCCTCAGCGTCGCCTTCGCCCATCTCGACATCGTCCGAGCAGTTCGATGCGTGCGATCTGTTCGAACTCCCACGTTTCAACGACGCATCCTCCCTCTTCATGCGCTCCGTGCCATGTGCTGACGGCGGATCCTCTGGAAGAGGTCGTTGACCTCGCACGCCGCCAAAGCTGTGTCGGGTAGGTGTTTCGGGCGTAGAGTCGTCGGCAGGATGGTTGTATTCGGTTGGTTGCTGGACAGAAAAGCGCACACTGGCGGTCGGTGTCGTCGGTGTGTTTTCTTCGCCTTGGTGCGAACGTTCGGGTGCGTTCAGCGAAGTGTGGACGATGTTGTTGGAGGCTTCGGCCATCGCGCGATCGCGACCGGTGGTGGGGTTGAAATGGGCGTCGTCCAGAGAAAGAAAGTCGGCGAGACGCCTTTTGCCAACGACAGCGACAAAAGTGTCACTTCTGTTACAGGAGCAGTCCTCGTCGTCAAGACCGTGTATGGTGGTGTGAGAAGCAGAGAGGCTGCAGGTGCCCGAGGGCAGGCGTGGGAGAGTCCAGTATCGGCGGCTGGGAAAGGCAGCTAGCGTTGCCGCGAAGCTGACTGAAGCGTATTAGGGTGCTCAGCGTTCCTGGATGTGGGTCGCAGGAGGCAGAAACGGGCTGAATTAAGATGATGGTTGATGCAGTGTGGTCGTATGTATGCAAGCCAAAGCGGCGTCGTCAAGCGTGAAGGCGAGTGCAGTGTCGTGTCTTGGTGGTCGAGTCGAGGGTTGAGATGTGCAGTGCGGCGGTTGTCTCGGACGATGACGCCGGGAAGAAGAAGAAGGAGAGGGCTGAGGTGCTGCGTACTCAGGTACTCTGACTCTCTGACTTCCGCCCAGATGCAGGTCTGGAGAGAGAAGACGGCTAGATGCGTTGCGTCCCTTGGTCGAGAGCACGGCCTGCAAGGACTAAATGGAATCTCAGATTCGAAACCGGCGTACAGCTCGCAGCTTGGGATGAGACGAAGACGAAACGAGACGAAACGAAACTCGCTGCAGTGGAATATGCTGTCACGCACTGCCGTCTTGCTTCCTTCCTGTAGGTGGCATGCGACGATGACAATGGTGATAATTGATGGGCACGCAAGGAACCGCTCGCGCTAACTAACACTTTCGTTCAAGACGTGGCGCCGACAAGAGGGGCTTGCGCCTTGGAAAGCGGCAGCGTGCTTCTTATTCGCTTACACCCTCTGATCGCCGCGAATCTCGTCTGGCGATCCGCTGATCTCGAAAGCATAACCAGTAGCTGACAGGAACAATCGATGCTTTAATGATGGTTCTCTTGACGCAACGTGTGCTCGGATTGTCATTCCAGACGTAGTCTATGCTCGGTCTATCTACAGTAGTGATTCAAACGCAACTCAACTCACAACTTCCATCACAGAACATACCGCTGACCGGACTAACAATAACACGAGCCAGAGACGAGTCTAGACAATCACCACTCGCGAGCCGCCCACACCCACCCCATCGGTCCAGCTCAAACTTGGCGGGCTGCAACCACACCTACTCTCGGTATTGGTCGGATGGGCGCAGCTGGCGAGAAAGCTCTTCCCAGCAACCCAACGCCCGCCATCTTCTCGATGCATCGCCGCCAGCCTGATAGCGCCAAACCATCCCCCAAAACCTACATCTTAATCCCATCGCACTAGAGCACAACCTCCTGCCTCAGCTCCACAGCAACTAGCGATCAAGCCAGGCACAAGGCACTGCGCCCCCGTTCCTGTTTGGGTCGGTCTCTCTTGAACCTCGACTTTGTCCATCCTCGCCTTAGCCTTCTGCACCCTCGCTGTTCGCCGGCTCAGGTACCAGCCGATGCGTGCGCCTCTTCGCCTCCACTCGAGCTTGGCTCGCCCGAGACATTCTGTACAAAATGTAGTGGTAGTGAGGAACCCCAGTTCCTGTGAGTCCGATGACCACCGCGGCAGCATCATCGTCGTCACCTCGACCATATAACGCAATCAAGTCTATCAGGGCAACCCAAGGGTCTGGTCTGCTTTATCTTCGCCACCGTGAGACTCGCACAACTCGCAGTCCAGTCCGGAACCCACTCGTTTGGCGAAAAAACGCCATCTGCGCCCTCTAGTATCATATACATCCGCACCTAATATACCTGAAGCACACTCCATAGCGCGCCGCCTAGCAACCCCGCCACCCCTCCAAGACGTACCGATTCCTTCAATTCTCACTCCCCGTGTACTGTGTGCCCAGTGTCGTGTCGTGTCGTGAGCACGTAAGGCCCCTCCCCAGCCTCCAAGCCCCGTACCTGTAGCTCGATCCTCCCAGATCACATGCCCGCTTGTTGGTTCCAGTCGGTCGTCCCGCGCTGTGGTGACGAGTCCACAAGTTTGGCGGTAGTGAGAAAAGTAAGCTTATCAGTCAGGCAAACACGACACCCTCTGTCGCGAAACAAGCGCGGAGCAAGGTGACGAGAGGACAAGGATCACAGCTCTCCGAAGGTCCATATCCTCTCACACGTGATACCTCCCGTACCTTGATTGCCGCGTTTCCCCAATCGCCACGCGCTCTCTCTCGCGACACACCGCTTTTGCTGTCATACAACCTGCTGTGGGAAAAGGCAGTAGAGTCATGATCGGAGCAAGTTAGTCAGTGGAAGAACCCGTCCATCGTATCGTCGTGATCGCAACATAGGTAGGTCCGCCCGTGATCCGTCCCCACACCCTCAACTCTCATACACACAACACACAACACACATCCTCATCCACCGCCTCACACGTCTCATGCTTCCGCATCCTGTACGACATCCGCCGCACAGCGCAACCAGTCGCACCGCAATACGAGCTCGCCCGGCCGGGGAACGGACAGGCGCGAAAAAGAACAAAAGGTCAAGGTACCTGCGTGCGTACATGCGCGCGTTGCTCACATGCACGCATGTACAGCATGCACGACAGCGCGCAAGCAAGCAAAACAGCTCCACCCCACCACCAACATAGCTTTCCCGAAAGGTTCGAGAATGGGAACCCGCTTGCTGAGGTTAGACTACCGTTGGTGTTCTCGCTGCAAGGGGTTGGGAGGGGAAGCTTATGCTTATGTATGGTGAGTGCATGTACCCGTGGGGTGCGTGCTAACGCTGGTGCTGCTGCAGGTCGGTGGTATACATATAGCAGGCTGTGTGGTAAGGGCCGGTTTTTGCTTGGTAGTAGTGTTGGCATGTGAAGTCAGATTGTGGTTTTGGTTTTATGTTGGGGCTTGGTATTTGACTGTAACATGTACTGTACGCACTCATGCAGTCTCATCAGCCTGGACCTGCCGGATCTGGTTGGGGGGCGGGGGCATGTGATACTGCACTGATTACATGTACGTTTGGAAGAGATCATGTTTGTGTTGTAGGTTGAGATTTATTATGTATTGAGCGGTTCACTTGTATGCGCCGAACGGAATGCATTGGCGTAGGCCCAGAGATATGGGCGATCTGCTGTATGTCTCACCATGAGCAAGATGCTGTCGCACACACGATTGATCGACATCATATGTGTGCAGATAATGATGCATGAATTCGTGACTATGAAAAGAAGCACACAGTGCGTTGCTTCACAGTGATATGCATCGCAATAATCCTCTGCCGACTCCAGCGGCAGTATGCTTGAATGAACAATAAAAAGAAAGAAGCCTCTTCACGTGTAGCTCCGTGCAGATTCACCTGACCCATGATACACAATGACGCCAGTACCGTATGATCCTGACAGAATGAGAACCATTTACATGTCCAACAGCTCCTCAGCGAAGTCATCCAAGAACACCGTCTTGAAGTTTTCGCCCCACTGCTCCCTGAACTGGCTGCGCAGATACATCTTGCTGATGTTGGCGCTCCAGCTGACAAGCTCAACCTTCCAGCCCTTCTTGAGCGCACGCAAAACCATAGCCATGAAGCCATCGCTGTACTCGGCCTGTGCGGCGTCGCCAGTGGCGATGATCATTGTGGCCGGCTCGTCGTTGTCGACAACAGACTCCAGAATCTTGAGATGCAAAATCTCGTCGACTCCCTGCTCAATCATCTTCGCAGGTGCAAATTGCGGCTCCCTATCTTTTCCGGCAGTCGTTTCTGAGCTGCCGAAGGATGATGAGCGCTTAGCAGGGGGTGCAGGCGCTTTCGCGCCGTTGCGCTTGCTGTTGCGGAGAGCGTCTTGCTCTTTGAAGTAGATTTGACGCTCAGTCAACTCCTTGGCCTTGTAGACCTTGTCGAGCAAATTGACTTCGTAGCCAATTTTTCTTGCTGTAGTGAACGCCGGGACCTCGGGGAACGAGCCAACCAAGACTCGCTTCGCAACCGGTCGCCTGCGTTCCATCAAAAGAGCAAGTGCATCGAATGAAATGTTTGCGTTGCCAGTGTGCCAGTGTGTAGGAATTCCGCGCTCACGCTTGAGCTGATCGTTAAAGCCAATGAAGATGTTGCTGGCGTCGATGAAAACATGTGCGCCCTGGGGATCGTTGGAATGATTGACCATGGGCATGGGAGAAACAAGGTATGGACGCTCCTTAGGGTGCTCGTTGAGCAGTCGCAAGAACAAAGCCCAGTGCTTGTCCTCACCAGAACGAATGATTCTAGGCTCAATAGCATTGGGTCGCTTGGACGGAGTGCTTGCCATCTGTGTGCCAGTTTTCACTGACTGAACAGCTTGCTTGGCTGCCTCGATCTGTGCCGAGAAGGGGTCGGATATGTCCTTCTTTCTCTGCGGCTGAGCAGTTGCAGGTGGACCATATTGCTGGCCCTTGAAGTTGGGTGTGGCAATGGGTGCCTGCTTCTTGTCCTGGTTGTATAATTCGTAAAGCGCAGCGGCTTGTGCGTTCTTCGCCGGCGTGGTGGTAGCTGGTTGGGATAGATGACGCTTAGTTGCGTCTAGGTGCTTTGGGCGAGGCGTTGAAGGTAGCTCGTCGTCGGTCTTCGAAGGCTTAAACTTGTTCTCCTTCTTTTTCGGCGGAGCAACGGAAGCAGGAAAAAGGCCCTTCGAAGCTACAGACGCAGAGTTGGGCCGACCGAATCCAGGAAGCACGATGGGAGCAATTTGCTGGGTGGGTGTGCTCGTGCCGCCGTGAGCGCTGGCTTTCCGTGCAGGCGTTGTGCGTTGTGGATCATCAGCCTCATTCTCAGACATTGCGCCTCGCTTAGCAGCCAATGCAGCCTCTTGTGCCTTCCGTTCCTTCCTGTTCTGCTTCTTACGCTGGGTCTTGGTGAGTTTGAGCGCAGGCGTGTCGGGAGATTGTGAGTGGTCGGTGGTACTACCAGCCGTCTCGTCGGCGCTCTCCTCCTGGTCTTTCCAGGTGACACCCCGCGACTTCCTACTCGCCGGGTTGACATATGTCGCGCCATCTGAAGTGTAGTCTTGGATGCTGACCATTCTCCCAGCGTCGGGAGACGACTCTTTGGAAGCCTGTCGCACATCGTGGACAGGCACTCCCATGTATTCCCATATCTTTGCGAAGTCACCTAGACCACCCGAAGGCTTGGTAGCGAAATCCTTCTTCTCTACGCCTTCGTCAATACCGCTGTCGTGGAAGTCATCGCTGCCATTGGACTTGGGTGGCGAAGCGGGCGGCTGCGCGGCGGACTGGCGATTCTGCTCAGGGCCGGAGAGATTGGTATTGAGGAGCTCAAGCGCATGAGAAAAGTCCCAGGGCTTGGTGGATGTCAATGTGCTCATGTAAAGCGGCGTTCGCGAGCGCTGAGCGCGCGATGTGTGGATGGTTGTGTTGTTGTTGTTGCTGGGATCGGGCGGGCTCGAAGTAGTAATGCTGCGACTTGCGGTCAGGTCGCCACCCGGAGACGGTAGTGGGGCGCGAGTGGGTCAAACGTGCGGGTGTTGGAGCGAGCAGACGGCGTGCTTGTTATGAGCGGTTAATTAATGGTGGCAGTAGTGATCGATCGTGCGGAAGTGAGCGAGCAGGACAAAGAGCAATGGATGATGTAGTGAAGAGTGAAGCGGTGTTTCGTGTAGCTCAGCCTCAAGAATGGAGCTTTGGTTCGAGCAGTACCATGGCAGTCACAACGCCGATGATGTGGCAAGCATGACTGCTAGATTAGATAAGGTGGGGCTTATCGCGCCTAAGGCTCCACTATCCAGATTCTCGAGAGATCCAGGGTTGCCATGGCGGTCTTCCTGGGCCGAGGCGAGTTTGCCTGCCAGTCAGAGCACAATCCGATGGGTCGATAATGCTCGTCTGTAGGTCGCACATCCAATTTCGCAGAATCTGCATCCCCATGGCCACCAGGACGCAGTAAAGCACAATGTCTGCAGACTTCTGGGCTGGCTACATCAGTGGTGCCGTCGGCATCGTGATCGGGAACCCATTGGATCTGATCAAAACCCGAATCCAAGCCGGACCTTCTCGCCTGGATGGTGTGTCAAATACGCAGCCGTTCACTCCAACCCACTGGTCAAGGCAGTTCGAACGCTGGAGCGCGCTTGTTCGCGGTGCTGCAGCTCCTATTCTTGGCTATGGAGCTCTCAATGCACTTCTGTTCATGACTTACAATCGCAGCCTGGCCTTGCTCAACACTGGCGATATGAACGAGTGGCCAGAGAACCCCACAGCAGGTACGATTTGGGCAGCCGGTGCATTGGGTGGTCTGGCATCTTTTGTCGTCTCTGCTCCCACAGAGTTGGTCAAGTGTCGAGCTCAGGTATCCGAGCCTCCAAAATCTTCCTGGCTGGTGACCAAGGAGATCTGGCAAGCCAGAGGACCAAGAGGTCTGTATCTCGGAGGAGGTATCACTAGTGTTCGTGATGCAGTGGGCTATGGTTTCTAGTAGGTTTGCATCATGCCTATGATAGTCAATTGCAATTTTGTCTGACCCAAGCTCTTTTTACCATAGTTTTTGGAGCTACGAGATGTCCAAGCGATATGTACAGTCTTCCATGAACACTTCTGCTCAAGAGCCCACTCAAACTCAAGAGGCCCTATCTGTTCTGCTCTGCGGTGGCCTTGCAGGCGTAGCCACATGGGTGTCCATCTTCCCACTCGGTAATAAACTCCTGCCGAGACCTCTCGTCAAACTATGCTTACCAAATATTCCAAGACGTGATCAAGACCCGTCTCCAGATTTACGATCTCCACCATCCCATCCCGTCCGACACACAACCTCTTCTAAGTCAATCTCAACTACCAACGAGACCAAGCACTCTCAGCATTGCTCGCAGTGCTTACCAAAATGAAGGAGCCGCAGTCTTCTTCCGTGGTATCGGCATTTGCAGCGCACGAGCTTTTGTTGTGAATGCTGTACAATGGGCTGTACGTATTATCTTTGCGAATTGCTGTTTTTTTAGCTACTCGCCCCTAACATTCGACTACCTGTAGGTCTACGAGTGGATGATGAAGGCATTGAAAGCAGATGCTGCTTGAGCCATGTTAAGACAGGCTGCGTATCAAATGCGCGAGAATAGCGTCTGAGTGATTACACTGCCGGCCTGATAATTAGCAATATTTATAGAAGTAAAACCAATAAATTGATAGAATCTACATTATAGTGCACTCACAGTGCTGACCAATGAGATTCATACTACATATGCAACTGCTAGTTCGCTCGATTCGCCGCCTCGCACTGCGCTGTCAATTAGGTTGCGGGATGCAGCACGTGCAGACGGATACTACATGTATCCATCTCGACTAAATACTACAAAACAACCCAACAAATATGACCATCATTGCTGCGGGGAAGATGACGACCCTATGCAGGTGATCGTTACTGCGAGCCCAAGGCGACCGTATAATACTGACGAACTATCCGCACGGTCTTGCCTTGATTCCATCACCATCACTATCGTCGTACATCTAGTCATACGACATGTCTGCCATCCGCTACTTCAATAATGTACCACACATCGCGAGGTATGGCATGCACGATGACAAAACAGAGCAGTGCTGGATCTGGTTCTGGAGAAACGGCGTACGCTTCCATATCTTCGCGGACAAAGAAGATGTACAAGACACACCGTTCTACGAGGAGTGAAAGCAGTTGTTGAGCGAGCGCGAACAGGGTAAAATGACCATGTCGCAGTGGGTGGACAGCCAGGTAAGCTGATGGACTGTAGTCCCAGGTGACATTCGAAGCGTGTTGCTGACTTGCATCTTTCGCTACGATTAGTGGCATCCTTTGTGCGACCTTCTCATCTCAACGGCAATGCGAACTCTCAAGGAACTGGCGCCAGAACGCGAGTACTGGACTACATTGCATGAGTATCTGCATACACCAGCTTACCGGCTGAGACTATTCGCTTCCGGCCATCAGTCACAAATCGAAGTGAAAATCGAAGAAGGGCCTACAAATACCGGAGCTTACGAGCTAGAGCCAGTTCCACAAGACACATTGCCACAGCCAGCTGGCATACAGCTTTATCGAAGCCAAGACCTGCACGTCTTGAACAGAGAGAAGGACTGGCGTCGAGGACCGCAGAAGGTCTCGACCAAGGACGAAAACGTCTTCTGCTTCTTCCTAGGCTGCCAGAGGGGATCTCGCGATGCCAGGACGCAACAGATGTCGAACACCTCGCTGAATGCCATTCGCGCTCAATTGAAGATGATGGAGACTCATGCTGGCAGTATCCCACCGGAAGGCATACCGCAGGTGCATGGCATTGTGACAGATAGCTCTCCAGAAGTCGAAGAGCCTCCCGGATCATCGCTGCGCCACGCATCTGGCGGGAGCGAGCAGCGCATCGCAGGCATCCTGCTCACATGGATCCCCGCAAGGCAAGAACCTCGTGGACACGGTCCCAGCACTCGCCGCCTTGGACGAGACTGAGGCCAAATTCAAGATCCGAGCATGGACTGAACGTATCGGAGGCGCGATCAAAGACCTGCATAAAAAAGGCGTGTTCTTGGGCGGTAGGGAAGACTGGCGATACTTGAACAAGTTCACCGTACTGGTGGATGCTTATGGGCAGCCTTGGATGGACGTTTCGTACGCTTCTTGGATGGCTGATGTGTCGGCCGACGAAGCAAAGGAGGGCGACACAACGGATGCCGAGGCTCTGGTGCACTTGTTCGTGGACTGGTTGCCACAAGAGGTGGCTAAGAAACGCAGTAGTGCTTGAGGTGTGTACTGATAGTTGAACATGAGACTTAAGCTTATGACACTCATGGCCGATCGCTTTTTTGACAACTACTGGCGTGTCTCAGTGGCATGTGTAGCCTGTTGTGAATCTGAGCTCTAACGTGCTACTGTAGCACATTAGTTACCAAGATACGATCGAGGGTCAAGCAGTATCTCTGTGGCAGGTATAGCCATTGCTAAATCTGCGTTGTTTGCTATTAGCAGATCAATTGCTGGGCTGCGATCGAGGCTTAATTCGTATCTCAATGACTCTCAGCGCGATTTTTCTTTTTGGCTAACATGTCAGCCTGTCGGGTGTGCGCAGAGCACGAGTGAATTTCAATAGTTCTCACCGTAATTTCTTGGATTGGCACGTCAGATAGTACGGCCAGATAGAATGGAGAGCACAAGTGTATCTCAGGAGCAAGCATGCTGGTTTCTGAATGTAAACCCGAAATCAGAAGCATACTGCGTGCTGAGATGAAACGTCAGCTCTTGTGATATTTCAGTGCTAAGTCCTAGCCGAACAACAAACTACACATGTCGATACTACCCTGAGAACTAACGAGATCGCTGTGCTGGACTCAAGCGCTGCGACTGTAGACCGATCGATCCGATATTGTCTTCTCGATGGTGGGCGCCACGTGCCTATTCGTTAAGACCTTCATATCGCTTCACGCGGGTGATGCTATCGCCTTGTCGAACCTGGGTTCAGCCCAACGCCTCAAGCCAGCCTCCAGCCTCAGGAGACTCTTGTCCCAAGGGCTCGGCATTTCGGCCGCGCTTTCCGTAAGCAGCCTCTGGGATGATGGAGTGACGCGGCCTTCGATCGACCAACTGATTGGACGAATGCGCCAAACGCTGTGTTTTGCTGCTCTCGCGATGTTGCACAGTCGATACGACAATACGAGCCTGAACGACAATCGATCGAGTTCAATCCTTCATAGCGGTTCGAATCTGGCACAGCTCGGCCAGAACTTCCCCAAACCAACCTGTTCGCCCCGGTTGTCGATCTACTGTACAGCAGTCAGTGCGATGCATGCAGTTGCGGGTGTTCCTGAGCCGCTCAGCCGCGCATGCAAGGAACGCGAACTCAACGGCAGGCTAGGCGCAAAGTCTGGCAGAACCGATTGCCATTCTCGGCAAGAATAACCACAAGGCGTCGTCACCCTGGTAGGAAAACCAGCGCCGAGCATGAATGGCAAAACAATCCCACCTATGGGGTGCACCGGGCGAGGTCGACTCGTCGCGGCGCCACGAGCATGAGCGCCATGTTGAGGTGGCGTCTGTCGCGTTCTGGGGAGAATAGGCTTTGATGGGGACGGCAGAGTCGCGTGGGTCGGAGCCGTTTATGGAGTGTCGGTCGCTTCCGTTCGTGGAGAGAAAGACGTTGCGGTCTGAAACAGATGGTACAGTGGAAATGAAGTCGAGAATGCAGCGGTCCAACGGTCTGCTGTGTTGCATGAGTATGCACTGAGCGCGTTTGTGTGATGAGGCAGATGCGGTCACGCCGTGCTGACCAGCCCCTTTCTGCAATTTACGTGCAGTGCAATCATTTGAAGCGCCAACGAAAAGTGACAGCCAGGATGCATATGCGCCGCGGGCTAGCTTTTGACCAGGGGTGTTCTCCAAGGCGACTAGACCGTTCTCAGGTGCCAAAGTGGTCGACCGCACGTCCCCTAATATTCTTGAATACTTGGTAGTCTGTCGCGTTTCACTACCGCTGACGAGCGCTCCTGATTGGCGTGCCTTAGGCCTAGCGCGACTGTCTCGAACGCTCCTCGCAACTGGTACCTTCCTGTTAATAAGACGCACCTCTTCCCACGACTCTTCTAAGGCTTTTCCTTCTTCACCCACCAGCAAACCCACGCTCGCTTTCAACTCACCATCAGTTGCTGCTCCTCTTCACTCCGCCTCCTAATACTCCAACAACACCAACAAACCCAACCCAACCCATCACCTAATATCAAAATGCGTTTCGCCGCTGCTGTCGCTGCCGCCACCATGGCTGGCCTGGCCTCTGCCTCCGTCTCTCCCACTCTTGACCACCCCAAGAACGGCACTGCTCCCGCATACGTGACCGAGGTGCTCACTGCATACACCACCTACTGCCCCGAAGCAACCAAGATCACCCACGCTGGCGAGACCTACACCATCACCGAGGCTACTACCCTCACTATCACCAACTGCCCTGGTGGTACGTTTTCCGTTCATGTTCATGTCTAGCATCAGGAACTTCACACTAACATTCAATTAGGATGCACTGTTGTCAAGCCCGCCACTTCTTCTGTCGTCTCTGTCTGCAACGACTGCTCTTCCACCCCCTCTGCTCCCGCCGTCCCTGCTACTACCTCTGCCGAACACGAGACCCCAGCCGCTCCCACTTCTCCGGTTGAGCCCGTTCACGAGAGCCCCGTTGCACCCATCGCTCCCTACCCCTCCGCCAACGGCACCACCCCGATCGCTGCCCCTGCTCCATCTGGCACTGGCGCTCCTTCAGAGTCCACCACTGGTGCCACTCCTTTCGAGGGTGCCGCTTCTACGCTCACCGCCACTGGTGCCGGTGTTCTCGCCATCTTCGGTCTTGTCGCTGCTTTGTAAGCGTCTCGAACTTGGAGTATGCAAATCACCACGACCAAACCTTTACGACTCAAAAAGGCATCGATATGCCAGACTTCCAATTCGACTCTCGTCTCGTCTCTTTGATTTTCTCTTTTCTAGTTCCTCACCAGTTGCGTGATGAACAGGGCGAGCATGTATATTGCATCCCTTGGTTGGCGGTGGCTTTTTCTTTTCACTTTGTGTAGAGACATCTGCAAGTTTCCAACTAATGAGCGGAGCGGGAAGCTTGGAGCAATTGCGATCGAGTAATATGCTGCATATTGTCTGGTTTCTAATAGCTCGATATCCCTGGACATGCTCTTCTGTGAACATTGGGCCTTCGCGCCTTAGCAGTTGGCTTGATAAGGACGAGAATAGCATAGGATACAGTACTATGTACAACAAACCTTTTCCCCGACGGCTCGTCGCTGCGAAGCTGAGCCATCGAAAACACTCGCATTCACCTGTCCTCATGTCACCTCCCGTGGTTCGATTGACATGTGAAGCAACGATCAGCCCATCTGCCAGTGCACAACGCCTGCGGTCATTGAGGCATCCCGAGTGGCTGGCCATCAACTCCTGGAAGATGGAACCGTTCATGCGGCCTGCGGCCCTGAGTTACACGGCGCGTGGCTTCGTTGCAGTAGGCTTGCACGCAAGGGACGCGTGTTGTACCACTGTCTTACTCCAGTCTGGCTGCAAGGAGCTGGGTGGCGAGTGACACCGCAGAACCCGAGACCACTTGTGATGGTCCTCCGTCTCTGTACGATTCCTGCGCATCTCACTGGCAAGTAAAGCTATCCTTATCTTCGGCGCTGATGACACCTACATACTAGTCGCTGAGATAGCCAGATATTACTATTATTACCTCCGTGGCACACGCTATAGGCTCCTTTGCAGGCTTCTTAGGCAACACCATTGTTCGAGAGGAAACTACGGGAGCTACGCAACCTATCTCGCTGGTTCTCGCTATCATTGCTATTGCTGGAGCGTATGGTAGCATCATGAAGGTAGAGCGCAATGTGGGTACAGATTTGTGTATCTTGGTGGCAAGCATAATCCATTTTCGAGAACTGAAATGATAGTATTATCATACTAGATGTTTCGAAACGTGGGCATGACTTTATATATCTCAACGGCAAGCACAATCGATCTGAAGGCTTAAACTGATGGTATTATCATGCTAGGTATCGAGGAACGAGCTAAGCATTAGAGGCATCTCAATGGTTGGATCGCTTGCTAGACGTTTTCATCTTGTCAGAAGCCATGCAAGATCAAACTAATATATCCACCATCACTTCATTGCCATGATATCCCTACAGTCGCGCTTTATCAGCTTGTAATACCGGGTCCACCTCGCTCGTGCACAAAATGCACGTGTCTCGCAGCGCAGGAAGCCTGTCACGGTGGTTGACAGCTTGGTAGTCCTCACTGGCAAGCATATCCATGAACATTTCAAAGTTCGGATAATGCGCCAGCGCAACCTCGTCCCAACCACCGGTATCTTCGCCTTCTGTCCCCTGCCCTGGCACCACTTTGCCAACGATCTTCGCCAGCCCTCCACGCTTGGATCCGATGGATTCGGCGAACGCTTTGCCGTACCGCTTGTAGCTCTCGTGTGCTTCCGTACCAGACTTGAACGCGAGGAGATTGAGCATGCTAACAGGCGTAGAAGCGCCCGCTGGGTTTTGCCACTGCAGGAGCTCAGGTGTTGCTTCGAGACCTTGGGCTGACTTGGCGATTTTGGGGCCTGATTGAGAAGAAGATGGTTGAGGCACATCTTTCGGGTTGCCATTCAAAAGCTTCTTATTGCGGTTGGCAAAGCCATTGACAATGCTGCTTGGAATCCCAGCAGTTATACTCCAGTGCGAGGATACCCAGTCTTTGGTCAGGTAAGTGTCTGGGAATGGCGAGCTTGTTGGGGTGATGATAAGAAGGTCCCATTCGGTCGAGAGGAGGGGGTCTGTGGACAGCTGCTCAGGCTGTACAATCCATCGGAGAGCGTGTGAGATTACTAGAGGCTTGAAGGATATAGATTTGAGAGCGCGTAGGAACTTGGATATGTCGGTGTTGGACGAAAGTGCCAGGAGATGAACAGTTGCAAGAGGCATTTTGATCTTTTGATCGAATCTAGTAACAATGTAGAGTATTCTGGATACGTATGGGTGTCAGATTGGGACAGTACGTGCTCTCAGCGGTCCACAACTTCTTATATGTGAAGGAAACATCTTGTAGAACGACGAAACGATGATGCATTCGAGTTGGAGAACACTCAGATGTGCCTCGGTTCTTGTTGACACATGCCTCAGGCAGAAACACTTTAAAGCACGCGACGGAAAGCGCGTCCCAAACACGCGACCCTAGATTTCGATTCCATCTCAGTCTGTACATCGACAGGCATTACCTCTACATTACAACATTCACGAAAGCACGACACCGCTTTAGGAGCACCAAAGACAGTTTGACAAGGCTCGCCCTCATATCACGCCAATTTCGAAACATCTCCCTGAAGTGCTCATCATGGCGTCTCGCCCCGAGCTCAAGGTCGACGATGAAGTCGGTTTCATCAAGACCTTCAACCAGCTAGAGGCTGGCAAGGCAGTCGACACAGTGCGAGTGTTCGACCGAGGTGACTGGCTGTCAGCACACGGCGATGATGCAGTCCTCATCGCAAAAACACAATACAAGACCACATCTGTGCTCAAGACGTTGGGCAAGAATCCCGGACTTCCATCAGTGACAATGACCGTCACAGCATTCCGCAACTTTCTCAGAGAAGCAATCTTCCGACTGGGCAAGAGGGTAGAGATTCTCCAAACTTCAGGACGCAACCAGTGGAAAGTGGCGAAACAGGCATCTCCCGGTAATTTGCAAGACATCGAGGACGATCTAGGAGGTCATGTTGAGTCTGCTCCCATTATTCTCGCGGTCAAGGTGACAGCGAAAGCAAGTGAAGCTCGCAACGTTGGCGTTTGCTTCGCGGACGCAAGTGTTCGCGAATTGGGTGTCAGCGAGTTTGTGGACAACGATATTTACTCCAACTTCGAATCACTGCTCATTCAACTCGGCGTCAAAGAGTGTCTGATACAATTTGACAGCACAAAGAAGGACCCCGAACTACACAAGCTGCGAGCCATTGCGGACAACTGCGGCTGCGCCGTGTCAGAACGACCGGCTGGCGACTTCAACAAGAGCGACATCGAACAAGACTTGACACGCCTCCTACGAAGCGAAGGAACTGCCGCTACCCTACCACAGACCGATATGAAGTTGGCCATGAACTCAGCAGCGGCACTTATCAAGTATCTGGGCGTGATGTCAGACTCCAGCAATTTCGGCGAGTTCCAGCTTTATCAGCACGATCTCAGCCAGTACATGAAGCTGGACTCATCTGCTTTGAAAGCACTGAACCTGATGCCAGGGCCGAAAGATGGCTCCAAAACCATGAATCTCTACGGCCTACTGAACCACTGCAAAACACCTGTGGGCAGCAGATTGCTCGCTCAATGGCTGAAACAACCGCTGATGAATCTGGAAGAGATTGAGAAGCGTCAGCAGCTTGTGGAAGCATTCGTCAATGACACAGAACTGCGACAGACACTGCAAGAAGAACACATGCGCTCCATCCCTGACCTTTACCGGCTAGCAAAGAAATTTCAGCGCAAGAAGGCGAACCTCGAGGACGTTGTACGAGCATACCAGGTCGCTATCCGCATACCTGATTTCATCGGCACGTTCGAAGGGGTCATGGATGAGCAATACAAGGAAGCGCTTGACGCTGAGTACACAGATAAGCTCCGTTCATTCTCAGACAGCTTGCAGAAATTGCAGGAGATGGTCGAGACGACGGTCGATCTGGAGGCGCTGGACAATCACGAGTTTATCATCAAGTCTGAATTCGATGATGGCCTACGAATCATTCGCAAGAAACTCGACACATTGACTTACAACCTTCAAAAAGAGCACCAACGGGCAGGAGACGATCTGGGTCAAGATACGGAGAAGAAGCTATTCCTCGAGAACCATCGCGTGCACGGATGGTGCCTGCGTCTGACAAGAAACGAAGCGAGCGCGATTCGCAACAAGAAGCAGTACCAAGAAATCTCGACGCAAAAGAACGGCGTCTACTTCACCACAACGGCAATGACACAAATGCGACGAGAACATGATCAGCTCTCAGAGAACTACAACCGCACACAGAGCGGCCTGGTCCAAGAGGTTGTTAATGTTGCTGCTTCATACTGCCCTGTCATCGAAAAGCTTGCAGGCGTACTCGCACATCTAGACGTAATTGTCAGCTTCGCTCACGTCTCCGTTCACGCGCCCTCGGCATATGTTCGACCAAAGCTACACCCACGCGGCACTGGCAACACAGTACTCACTGAAGCCCGTCACCCTTGCATGGAGATGCAAGATGATGTTTCGTTCATCACCAACGACGTCTCGCTCATTCGTGGCGAGAGCGAATTCCTCATCATCACCGGTCCAAACATGGGTGGTAAATCGACCTACATTCGCCAAATCGGAGTCATTGCTCTCATGGCCCAAATCGGCTGCTTCGTGCCTTGCACAGAGGCTGAGCTCACACTATTCGACTGCATCCTCGCCCGTGTCGGTGCCAGCGATAGTCAGCTGAAGGGCGTGAGTACATTCATGGCCGAAATGCTCGAAACAGCCAACATCTTAAAGACTGCCACCCGCGAATCGCTCGTGATTGTCGACGAGCTCGGCCGCGGCACCAGCACCTACGACGGCTTCGGCCTCGCCTGGGCCATCTCCGAGCACATCATCAAAGAAATCGGCGCCTTCGCCATGTTCGCCACGCACTTCCACGAGCTCACAGCACTAACAGAAACATACCCTCAAGTGCAAAACTTGCACGTCGTCGCTCACATCGGCGACGCAGATGGCGACGCTGCAATGGCAGACAGCGGCAGCAACAACAAGCGCCGCGAAGTCACCCTGCTCTACAAAGTCGTCCCGGGCATCAGCGACCAGTCCTTCGGCATCCACGTCGCTGAGCTCGTGCGCTTCCCGACCAAGGTCGTCGCGATGGCCAAGCGCAAAGCAGACGAGCTGGAAGACTTCTCTGGCAAGCACAGCGGGGAGGACAGGGTTGCGCCGCAGGCTAGTAAGGAGGACGTCGAGGAGGGTAGCAAGATGTTGAAAGCGGTGCTGCAGCAGTGGAAGGAGGAAGTGGAGAGGGAAGGGCTGGGCAAGGAGGCGCAGGTGCAGAGGATGAAGGATCTCGTTGCTGTAAATGAGGCCCTGATGGCGAATCCATTCTTCCAGAGCGTAAAGGCTTTGTAGGGATTGACGGCTAGCGGAGACACTTAATGTGGCTGTAGGTCGAAGAAATGCATGTATAATAATTGTATGCTTAGTGTTCATTCACACCAGCAAAAGTACCATGACTGTTGCTCATGTCTGGTACAAAGGAGATTGACAAAAACAGCAGCAGCAGCAGCACACCAGCTGAGCTACTCGTGTACGCTTGTGAAAAGAAAAATTAAAAAGAGGACGCTTCTCAAGACAAAGATTAGAAAAAACCGTGCTTTTCAATTGTGTCCAGCAGAAAAATCAAGCCCTCGCTAATTAAACCCTGACAGCAACAAAAAATGCAGCAAGCAAGCAGGCAAGCAACAACAATCAAAAAACAAAATCGCTTCTCTCCCCAACCACTACACACTACACCCAGTATCAATATAATGAGATTGATGATGAAATATCACCCGATCCTCGTCGCCTTCGGAAAGGGACGATTCATCTCAGCTCAGTACAGAATCTCGCCGATCTGTAGATACGTCGTGACGTTTGGGCATGTCTTTCTACGACGATGCGGCAACCTCGGAGTCCTGGATGGTGGCCTTCTCGATGCCGTTGGCGGCCTCGTCGACCTGTTCGGCGCCGTTGGTCGCCTGCTTCTTCTCGCCGTTGCCGTTGATGGTCTCGGCCTCGGCCTCGAGGCGGTCGATCTCGGCTTGGGCCTTGGCGACGTTCTGGGAGGTGTGTTAGTGCCTGCATACAAAGAGGGATGGGGATTGGAAAGATGGCTTACCTCCTTGGTCTTGCTCTCCTGGTTCTCCTTCCAGTAGGCAAGCTTCTCCTTCAGCTTCTCGACGACGGCGGGGACGTCGCTCTGCTGCATGGGAGGGTCGACGTTGATGCGGCCGAGGTTCTCGATGGTGCCGACGTCAAGCTGGAACTTGGCAGGGGCGGGAGAAGAGTTGTCGCGCTTGCCGCCCTTCTTCTTCTTGCCGCCAATACCGGCCATGAAGTCCTCGTCGTTGTCCTTCTTGCTCTTGACCAGGGTGCCCTTGAGCTCCTGGCCCTCGACCTTGCGGGAAGCGGTAGCAGCGAACTTGCCGGGGCCAGCAGCCTCAGGCTTAGCCACAGATGAAGGGTCGAAGTGGTAGAGAAGAGCCTGGGTGGTGCGGATCTCGTCCTGGTACGCAGGTGCGCTGGCCTCCTCGAGCTTCTCCTTGGCGACTTCTTGCCTGCGGCCACGGTGGTAGGCGTCGTTCTCGGCACGGCGCTTCTCGTCGCGGATGCGGCGGGCCTCACGCTCGTACTCGACAGCGGCGCGGCGGGAGCTGTAGAACTTGTCCTTGATCTCCTTGACGGAGGTGTACTTCTTCTGTTGGTCCTCGTGCGCGGCAGTGCGCTCGTCGCGGAGGGCGTTCAGGTTCTTGTAGACCTCATCCTGCTCAGCCTTGATCTTGTCGAGCTCAGTGGTGATCTCGGTATAGCGGTCGCTGAGGGCGCGGGAGGCAGGGTCGTCCATGGTCTTCTTGAGTTCGGCGATCTGAGCCTTGACCTCGTCAATACCCTTCTGCGCCTGGTCGAAACCGGCGAAGCTCTTCTTCTGCCTGTTGAGCTGGGAGATGTCGGCGAGAGCCTTCTTCTCGTCAACGATCTTCATGGTACCGGCATCAACAGACTTCTGGAGGCGGAGGATCTGCTGGTCGATCTCATCGACGGACTTGTAGGGGTTCTTGCCGCGGGCGACCTTCTGCTCGGCGATGCGGGACTTGAGGGTCTCGTCCAGGCGCTTCACCTTGTCCATGATCTGGCCGCGGGAAGACTTGCTCGACTGCTGCTGGGTGCGAATCGTGCCGAGCTCGGCGCGGAGCTCCTGCTGGCGCTTGGAAGAAGGCGAGTCCTTGTTGTTGGGGCGGGCGAGGTCGAGCTTGGACTTGATGTTCCTCTGCGGGGTGTGTATCAGCGTTCTGCCGTTATTCCATGGCTTTTCTTCCCACGGCAAGCCAATGCATCTATCCCCGGCGGGCATGCGACTTGCCGCATCGCAACATATCAACGTACCATGCGCTCCTCAGCGGCCTTGAGCTCCTTCTCGGCCTTGGCCAGCTCAGCCTTGTAGGCCTCCTCATCGGGCTTCTCGGGCTTGACAACAGAGGAAGTCTGCTTGGGTGCGGTCTTTGCGGCGCCAGATGTGCTGATCTGGGCAGCGGAGGGAGTAGCGAGGTCGGCCATGTCGAAATAGTCTAGTCAGGACGATTGAACCCTCACGATGAGCTCAAGAGCAGGTACGGAGTGGCGGATGTGATGTGGTTGGTGGTCGCTATTGGCAAATGTCCATGCGGAGGTTCTGCTGTTTGTAATTATTGTCCAGGGGTCTAGACGGACGGTAATGGTAGTCAGTATATTTAGTGGGGATATGGGAATTGCTGCCAGCTAGCACAGGTGTTCAGACCAAGGCCAAGCTCGGCTCGCTAATGAACCTTCCTGCTGCCGACGATCTTCTTCACGTTTCCATACCGCGAAATGTCGTTAGTTCATGAAGTACATTATTGTAATGCTCGTGCTATTTCGAGTATTTCAACTCGACACATCGGTCTCATGCATGCTTTACCTCGATCATGTGTACGCTACGTTTCCACGTGCAGCTGATGACTTGTGAAAGGTCTGATTGGCTGACAGAGCATGCTGGAACATACAGTATCATCCATTGAAGTAATTGGTGATCGTTCAGTTGGGCCATTGTTCACCTGGGAGCCCAGAAAATCATGTGACCTTGTGAAGAGCGCGAGTATGGATGTCATTGTAGCATTGGGCACATTGTCATGGGGAGGGCAGCTCATGATTTCGGTGCTTGCTGACTCGACATAGTAAAGCAAACAATGGTCGACGCATGGAAACGGCACATGAGTTGAAGTCATGTGAGGTGTGCAAATCAGAGCGGCGTTTCACTGATTGGACTGAATCTGCCCAAACAAGGTGAAGTGTGCGGCGTGCCTGCCTGCAGTTCACTCCCTCGTGGCTTTTGCCGAGCTCTTGCTATTTTCGCACCTTATCTCGCGCATGCAGCTCACCGTCGCATGCTTGCATTGCATGCAGCCACACGCAACGACAACGCCTCACGGTTGTTCAACACTTCGCAGGGCACATCCACGCGACACACTGAGCGCCTCAGCGCAGACGGTCGACCACAGCGATGGCGTGGTGTGCCATGCTTATCGGTATTATACTACTGAGTATACGATATGCGACAGCACTCCAGCTCAACCTGGACGACCATGGTTGTACATACCGATCATTTCTCTCTCGGGTTCGCTAACAACCGCGTAGCATCTATCCAACAAGCAGCAAGCACGGTGGCGCATGGCATGATGATGTACTACAAGGGCAACGAGTCCGGCCAAGAACCTGGACTTCTCCCACAGCCATACTACTGGTGGGAGGCTGGGGCCATGTTCGGCTCTCTGATCGACTACTGGCGTTATACTGGCGACTCGACCTACAATCACATGGTCTCCGAGGCAATGCTCCAGCAAGCGAGCTCAACAAGAGACTTCATGCCTCGTGAGCAACAGTTGTCAGAAGGCAACGATGATCAAGCATTCTGGGGTATCACCGCGCTCATGGCCGCCGAGACTGGCTTTTCTGACCCAGCACCCGAGGAGCCCCAATGGCTAGCGCTCGCTCAAGCCGTCTTCAACTTGCAAGCTTCACGGTGGGATTACGGGACATGCGGCGGAGGATTGCGTTGGCAGATCTTCTCTATCAACAACGGCTGGAATTACAAGAACTCCATCTCTCAAGGATGCTTCTTCAACATTGCTGCGCGCCTCGGCGCTTACACGAACAATCAAACGTACTACGATTGGGCTAACCGGATGTACGATTGGACCGAACAGGTTGGCTTGATCAGTGACACATATCAGGTCTTCGATGGCACAGATGTTGTGATCCACTGTTCTGCGCTAGACCATCATTTGTGGTAAGTCTGTGCTTACAATTCCTGCCTGCAACCATTGCTGATGAGCCTCATAGGACATACAACACAGGCGTCTTTCTTCACGGGTCCGCAGTGATGTGGAACCAGGTAAGACCCTTTACTGGTCTGCTACTTAATACCTGCAAGCTAACAGTTTCCCAGACCACAGGTGAAACTCGACAGATGTGGCGTAATCGCACAGAAGGTTTCCTCAAAGCCGCTCTCGTCTTCTTCACTGGATTCAATAACACCGAAACCAACAAAACCATCATGTTCGAAGCCGCCTGCGAGCGAGGTCCTGTGGGCAGTGATCAAGGGTGCAACATCGACCAACGCTCCTTCAAAGCCTACTTTTCCCGCTGGCTAGCTGCTACAGTCCAACTCGCACCCTGGACAGCGGATACTATCATGCCGCTCCTGCGTACTTCCGCTCTTGCGGCCGCACAGTCTTGCTCCGGGGGCTCGGACGGCGTGACGTGTGGAACCAAGTGGTGGGTTTCCGGGTGGGATGGGCAATTTGGAGTTGGAGAGCAGATGAGCGCGCTAGAAGTCATACAGAGCAACCTGCTCGCTCGAGCAAAAGGGCCGCTGTCGAATGCGACAGGAGGCACCTCTAGGGGAGATCCTTCAGCTGGCAGCGGCCATGGGGGACCGCCTCCCTTGCACGATTTGAACCCGAGAGATCGTAAAGGAGCTATTGCTCTGACAGTTGTGTTGGTGCTTGCAATGACGGGAACGGCTTGGTAAGTCTTCTGATGTTCAATTCGTGCTTGAGGATTTTGCTGACTTTTTGGACAGGTGGATGGCTGTGTAATGCCGGCAACAGAATGAAAACACCAATCCTTGTGAACCTTTGGCCTGGGACTGGTGGGGTGTCTCGTTGTGATTAATGTTTAATTATAACCGTAATGATCGCGCTACAGGCCTGTCATCTTCTCATGGGCGTCCCAGCCTTTGCTCACACGATCCACTCTTCACCTTCACACGAAGCAGCTTCATCATGAAAACGCTGCATACGCTGCTGGATCCAGCCAGACTGCAAGCCGGTTGTGGCCTCGCCCAAATTGGGCCGCCCTGTTATCAGGCAGTTTCCTTTCTGATCCCAAACGTATTGCAAGCACGATGTCTCTTGCTCACAGATGGCACGGCAAGCATCCAACGAAGACACTACGCCTCTGCCGTCCTCCGCGTGGTTGTCCCAATCTGATCTCGGCCCGGTGACTTGAGGTAGTATGTATTCGGCGAAAACGTCTTTTTGCCTTATGATGGCTGAATGGCCTTCGCCTTGCTGTGCGATTTTGCTCTGCTCGAAGTGCCACAGGCTTTCAATAGCCGGAGGGGCTACGTGGTGGTACGAGACGGTCGGATAGCACCATAGGCGCTTGCTATAGTCGACGTGACTATAGTTCATGTTCCCGATATCTCTACCCTGCCACATTGGCCATGCCCAAGTGAGATTCGTGCCACTGTCGAAGAGAGCTTTGCCCAGCACGCAATCGCCAGCCCAGTGGCTTGCCGTGAAGGCTTCCAGGTCGGCTTTGTTCTCGACGTACAGCGCCACGGCAGCTTCGAGCGCTGGCCGCGACAGGGCGAAACCGCTGCCGCCGTGCGCGAAGATCACGTCGCCGATCTCACTTTGCGCACCGATGTAGTGGTGCTGCGTAGGATCCAAGGCGGCGAGGTGGGAGAGTAGCGTGCTCCAGAAGATGTAGGTGTCTGTTTCGACGAAGATGTACCATTCCTTGCTGGGATACTTCCGGAGGGTCTCGCGGATCATAGGCAGGAATTTCCACTTGTCGAGCCTCCAGCCGGGGTTTGTCGGTTTGCCGCTGGTGCCATCTTGCGTGTAGCTCGCTGGGCCGCTGAGGTCGGAGGGGTTTAAAGAGGATCTTCCGCCTTTTTGAAGTTGGCGGTAGAGATCGAAGTCTTCGTGGGAGGTTTTGAAGATTGGGTCGACGTCTGAGAGGGCGTCGATGATCCTCTCGCCT
The DNA here is from genome assembly GCA_002921095.1 of Cladosporium sp. SL-16. NCBI lineage: Eukaryota > Fungi > Ascomycota > Dothideomycetes > Cladosporiales > Cladosporiaceae > Cladosporium > Cladosporium sp. SL-16. The sequence continues at coordinate 143,897 of PEGC01000025.1, forward strand.
TGGTATTGTTCGGCGTAATCGGAGAATATCAGGTAGTGTGGGTAGCAGCGGAGTGTTGTTTTGAAGTGGATTGGAAGCTTGTCTTGGAGTTCTGTTGAGCCGGTTTTCAAAATGACGACGGCGTCGTGTGCTCCTGAGAGGAGTCTGCAAGGCAACGTAGGTAGCGCGATCTTGTTGCGCTGTGATGATTGGTTCACCGCTGGTTCGGATTTGGTGTAGACGTATATTGCTGTGGTGAGAAGGAAGGCTGCGATTATGCCGACATATCTGCGAGTCGGTCGTCCGGATAGCATTTCAGAGATGGGTTGAAGACGTGTCGCAGTGGCGAAGAAGAGGCGATTTGAGGTTATGGTACCATCTGAGTCCAAAGTCCAGAAAAGGGCTTAACTTGAAACTACAGAAGTCAACTGATCAGTTGGCAGCCTCAAAATGTAGGGCTCCAAGTCTCAACTGCATGTGCTGTTCTCAAGGGGCGTGCAAGACTAACATGACGCCCGGCATCACCAAGGAGTTTAGTGCTGGATCTGACCTACCGTGGATTTAATTGTCAACGCATTTGTCTCAACAGGCGGGTGACCATATACTTGTATAAGTCGCGACAATCAAAAGTCGTTTTCGACGTCCGAGGCAATTGAACCTTGGAAGATGGCAGTCTGGACGAGCAGGGATGTTGCGAATCCTTCGGTCCGCTCGGCGAACAGCAAGCGCCACCCAAACACACAGCACCGAAGCGCCCACCTCCTCTGCATTGACAACATGAACATCCGTGATCTGCTACTCATCGAGATGGAATTGACCGCTAAGTTTTACTTTCGAACACTGCGCCACTGCGAGTGTACGGCACAGCACCATCGAACCGCAATCGGCCACACGAATACGCGCCACAGAGCACAACGCGAGCAAGCGTTAGTTTCAGAGTAGACAGATAACCGCCCATGCGAGGCTTAGACTTTAACAATAGAAGTGCCTTACTGAACTACCCGGTGAGTGATAGAGCTACAGAGAGCCGGCTTTAATGTACACGTCTCTTGCGTTCTCGTACTGCTTCTCATGTGACAACACCAACACTGCACCAATACAATGACCTTGAACATTTGCTTCCTTCTGGGGGCGCTTTACATACTTCCAGGAAGATATGCTACCGCACAAACAACAATGTCCTCACTCCTTCGGCCTGGAGATGTCGAGTCCTGGATCATTGACGACGTACAAGCCTCCACGCTTTCACAGACAACGACAAGTCTTGGATCAACACAGGACTTGGCAGACAAAACATTGAGCATTCACCTCAAAGTACCGGCACCCACATCAGCGGACCTGGGAATTGAAGAGCTCGCAACCACCGCGCCGATCTTAGAATCACAAACAGAGGTGCTGCCATCCAACGCGAGCCGCACCGAAGCAATCAGGACACCTTCATCGAGTCCATCACAGCCATTCTTGCCCGCCGTCACAGTAGCAGAATACAACACTTCCCAGAGCGCAACAGACCCTCAACCCTCAACTCCAAAACGATTAACATCGATCATGACAATCGAGCAACAAGCGACCACGGTGTACGTCGCTCAAATCTCGCCAACAATGTCGCAGGCACTTGAACCTGTGGCTACGGAAAGCGAGTCTTTCCTAGAGAGCACTGGTATCATGACTTCAGGCTCTAAAGCAAACATAGCTGCGATTGGACTTGGGGCTGGGTGTGGTGTGCTTGTGCTTGTTGTTGTTTTGGCGTTGGCGGTGTGGCTGCTTCATCGGCATAGAAGGAGTAGTAGAAGATCAGGTCAGCGGGATGCGGATGCTAAGCTTGAACGTCAGAGTTATTAGGAGGTCGAGCTGGTGTGGTGTATATATGTGTGGTTAATGGCAGACTGTTAAAAGCGTAAGATGATAGTCAAGCGGGAGAGATATTTAGGAGAAAATATGGTTCGTTTTCGTTGCAAAATGCATGGTTTTTTGTGTGTTAAGTGTCGCATGTGTGATAATCTCTACATGTAGGTGCAGTCTAGTCTGTGAACGATGTCGATTTTTCTGTCAATTGATCTACGTAAGCACCCCCAGACCCCTGCATGTTCTACGTTTTGTGGTGATGGTCTTGTGAATTCGCGTTTGACCTTACGTCAACGACAAAATAACGGCGGTCAACGTCAAAGGTAACGCCAAAAGCATAATATCTCACACAATTGCTGTGGATTACTTGATCCCCGAAGAAATTGACGATACTACTTAGGTGTAACACTGTAATGTCGAGTATTCGACCGTTTCGCCTTAACCCAACCCTAACCCCATTGTGGAGGCACATGCATGATATGCTTTGTGGGTCAGGAACGAAAGGAATCAGAGTACTTACATGTACGCGAGCCTTAAGGCGAATACAATACAACACGCTTTAAATATGTAGCTGCTTGAGCTCCACCAGTCATACGCATCAACACTCAACATCGAGAGACGAAGGGCTGCGTTACAGATAGGAGGTACCTGAAGCCAGAGCCCCAAAATCACGTGAGTTGTTTAGAGCGATCGATGGCCATGCTTCGTTGAGATACTCGAACACTTCATGCGAAGATCACAGATCCAAAAAGCAAGTCTCCACGAAGCACAAGCTGAAAGGGCTGCGATGCTGCAATGCAACCCAGCCTTTTGGCCGCAACGCAACACAACGGGGTAGATCGGAGCTGAGACTGCTTTGCCTTCTGGGAATACTGTACTTGTCAGGATGTGCATTCCCGAGCGGTTGGTATTGGTACAGAGGTATATGCGATCGTTCTTTTGTCCGTTTGTGTACTTCAACCAAGTACTCGACAGAAAGTGAGGCCAATGGTGATGGTAGGAGGGAGGTAAGGTAGGTAGGATTGCGGGGGAAACCAGAGAGCATTCCCCCCAGCCTAGTGAAGTTTGTGACGGCGTATGGGCAATTTCTCGTGAGTAGCGTGCTGAACTTCAGCCGCCGTAGAGGTCCGTCCATCCGCCCAAAGAGGAGTGTGGCACCACTTTGGTTGCCCCGGGGTGTTCTCGCTGGTCTGCATCTAGCTCGTCGGCACCGGCACAGAAAGCTGGAAGACTAGCGATTGGTTTGTCAAAGACGCATTTTTTCGTTGCAAGGCACCCAAGGATACAGGTGTAGAGCTGGCTCCGCGGCTTATCAGGCCATGCCTCGCCCGATGTGCGTGAGAATAGGCGAGATGCAGCGAATTGCAGCGAGTACGTAGCCCCCAGAAGCAGCGTGTATCTCTGCAACGTGGGAAAAGGCGCCGATGGCTGGCTGCTTCGATGCGAGCTGACAGTTGCCGGGTCTCTGACTGCTAGCAGTGCACGTTCAGATACCACTCGATCTAGCCTTCGGGCCGAGAACAGAGGTGGTGAGTGCAGGTCGTCGACCACTCGTTGCGCAGTAGAAAGGGTGACTGTGTGATGGTGATATATATGTGCGCTGTGTAAGGCGAGAGATAGCCGACGCCAGTGGCCCGGAAGGGTTTCGCTTGCAGCCGTGCCTCTGCCCTCTCCCAAGTGAACCCAATAGTCAACCCGCCCGCATCTTCGGCCTGTGCTCGCTGGTTGCTTGCTGCTGGCTGTACCGACGACTGCTCTGCGCGCCTTAGTCTCGTAGTCTAGCAGCCTGACAAGCTGCTGCTTGCTGTACAGTAGTGCACCGCCTGCCCATCGCATAGCACTGACTACTCGACACCACCACGGCCACTAACATCACTAAAACACCACCTACCACCTTATTATACATACTATCACGCCACGCATCCGCCAAGCTGGCGACAGAGCGACATACCCGGAGCCCTCAGCCATCCCACCACCACCACCACCAGCGCCTGGCCCGCGTCGATGCACCATTGATGGGATCCAGCTAGCATTTCGCCTCACTCTCCTTCTCTCGCCCACCGTGGCGCATGATACCCTCTTCTCGACAATATATCTTACCTTCGGCCACCGCGCGGGTGAGCCTGCGATAGCATGACGCTGCGCGGCGTGCTCGGCAAAAACACCCATCCGACCAACAACCCGACGAGCACTCCCACCTCAGTACCGGCAAATGGCGATGGTCTTCCGCCACAGCAATACTACCAGCGACATGGCTCTGCCGAGAGCTATCGTTCGACAGACACTGTGAGAGGCCCTGGAGTAGCGGGTGTGGATACAGGCGTGGCGCCAGCATCGCATTTCATGAAGCTGAAGTCCGGACAGAGATCTGGGTAGGTCATTTCGCTTGGACGTTATGTTGAGTGCTTCTTCGCACTAGCCACTGTGTTGTTGGAGGAGTTGAATAATGGCAAAGCTTGCTTGCGCGGGCTCACGCTGGTCGCCTTGCTGCAGACATTGTTTGGGACGGAACCTTGCAGGCGCGCATACTTCCTAACACGACCACATTTGCTGACAACTGCTTCTACAGACTCGATACTGAGCCTGCAGTCTCGCCTGGCAGCTTTCCTACCAGATCACAACCCTACGCATCTCGCGCGGACATTGCGCCGTGGGACGACCCTGGAGTCTCACCGATGGAGCAGGCTGGCGACAGAAATCGCACTGAATTTCCTCTACACCACGGATCGACGAGCACCCCTGCGATAAAGCGACACGGCCCGCCTTCGAGTGCAATTCCATCCTGGGCCAGCAGCAAACAAGATGGAAGGCAAATGCCGAGCTCGGTGTTTGGTGGATACTTTGGCGACTCCAGCGACAATCTGGGCCAGGTGTCTCCAGGATACGCGCCGACTGGTGGAATGAGCTTTGCAGGAGATGGCGAAGACCGACGGCCGTCAATAGCTAGCGCAACGACCATTTCGTCCCAAGGATCAAAAGGAAGCATAGGCGGCAAGTTCTCGAAGAAGCTGCAAGGCTTCTTTGGAGAAGAGATAGGCAACGACCCGTCAGGCCGATATGGATACAGCAGGCAGAATTCGGAGACGAGCTCACTACAGAATGGCATATCAGCTTTCGCATCCGGAGGTCCACGAAACCGGAACAATTCCATGAATGATGCCATGCTAAGAGAGAGCAGAGCGCCTAGCCCTGGCAGCTCGCGACCAAGAAGTCCAGCACCGGCACCCAGCAGTGAGGTCACACCATGGGTGTTCCAAGATCCACAGGTAAGAATCGGAAAACTGGACGATTGTCGTTTTATTAACGATGGATTGGATGTAAAGTGATTGCTGACGTTCTGGCAGGAATCACACAATCAAGCGCCGCAGACCGAACAGAGCAAGAGCCGCTTGCACAAGCCTTCCATTGGAGGTCACAAGCTGCACTTGCCTGGTCACAGGCATAACCGCAGCCATGATGAAAAGCAGTCCGGCGGTTTCGGCATCCCTCTCAGAGCCTCCACGAGTCGCGAAAATACTGCCAATCCTATGCGGTCAGGATCCACTGCTATGAGCTCAGCGCTGAACCTAAGAAGTCGCGCGACAAGCCCCTCTCCAAGCATCCAAAGCGCGCAAAGTCGCGACAACAATATCGCACAACGATCGCCTAGTGGGCGAGAGCCGAAACGATCTCTTTTCGACCGCGTCACCGGAAGACACAAGAACGAGAAGGGAGGCCCTGAAGGTCTCTTGCCGTCCACATCCACCACATCATTACAGAGCCAACAGCCGGCGCCCAGACCCAACAAGACGCGGATGGACACCGCGTCAATATCTCGACCTCTAGTGCGCAGGTCGGAGGGCACAAATGGCGGCTCGAGCTCACAGAAGCCATCCAGATTGCCCTTCAAGAGGCGCGGTGAGACAAGTTCCGAATCAAAACAGGCGAAAGATCCAAATGCACGCGACACAGACGAAAGCGCAAATCTTTGGAACCTAGACACAGACTTGACTCAAATGGAGGGCATCATCGATCGGAGACAACCACCTATGACACCTCCTGCATATGACAAAGTGTTCGATGGACCTTTAAAAGCGGAACCTGGACAGGAAGAGCCACAAAAACCAGAGGCTGGCGCTTGGGACGCACCGGACAGCTGGGCTGTCAAACGAAAAACCGACGAAAACGTTGAACGTCTGCGAGAAATTGACGAGGACGGTAACATGCCCAATGATGAGGATTCTGGTTCCATGTATTTCATGCGAATCTTCAGAGCAGACAGCACGTTTGCAGTCATCTCGGCAAGCCTCAATACCACCGCAGCAGAACTGATATCGATGATGGCGAAGAAGACATTCCTCCAGGACGAGCTGGACAACTATCAGATTGTTATGCGCAGACAAGATACGAGTCGGCAACTGGAAGCGGGTGAACGTCCGCTCGTGATACAAAAGAGACTATTGGAGCTAGCTGGATACCAGGAAATGGACAAGCTAGAAGACCTGGGACGAGAAGACCATGGCTACCTTTGCCGCTTCACCTTCCTGCCGGCGAAGATGAGTGGCTACTCAAGCTTGGAGCGCGATCCTGGTTTCAACAAGATGCAGCGCTTCAATCACATCGATCTGTCCGGACGAAATCTGGTCACTATCCCAATCGCACTGTACCAGAAGGCTACCGAGATCATTACTCTGAACCTGTCACGAAATCTGAAATTGGACATTCCGAAAGATTTCATTCAGAGCTGTACCCAACTTCGTGAGATCAAGTACACCAGTAACGAAGCCTGGAAGATACCTCAAGCCTTACCCCTGGCGATGAAGCTGACCATGCTGGACATATCTAACAACAGCTTAGAGCAGCTCGAACACGCTGAGCTTTCCAGATTGTCTGGCCTCGTCAGCCTCAAGCTCTCCAACAATGTTCTTGGCAGCATACCGAAGTACTTCGAGCGCTTCTCTGCTCTTCGAAGCTTGAACCTATCATCAAACAATCTCAGTGAATTCCCCGAGGCTTTGCGTGGTATGAACACACTAGTAGACTTGGACGTCAGTTTCAATTCGATCTCGGATTTGGGTGACATTGGAAACTTCACCAATCTGGAGAGGTTGTGGGCCACGAATAACAGATTGGGTGGCCCGCTCCACGCATCATTTGGCAAGCTCACGAACCTCAAGGAGATCGACGCTCGCTTCAACGGCATCAATAACATGGACGTCTTATCTCAGCTACCGAAGTTAGAGATGCTCATGCTCGGTCACAACTCCATCTCGGCCTTCGAAGGGTCGTTTGCACGCCTCAAGGTCCTGTACCTCAACCACAATCCAGTCACACGATTCGACCTCAACGCTCCTGTTCCCACTCTTTCCGTCCTCAATCTTGCTTCCGCAAAACTATCACAGCTACCCGATGCATTGTTCATGAAGATGTCCAACCTTACGAAACTCACGATCAGTAAGAACCACTTTGTCTCACTTTCGCCGCATTTCGGAAACATGTCGAAGTTGGAATACCTAAGCATTGCCAAAAACGAACTCCAACGAATGCCGGCAGAAGTCGGTCGCCTGACCGAATTAAGGTATCTGGACGTGCGAGAGAACAACCTTTCCAGCTTGCCACCAGAGATCTGGTTAGCCAAACGATTGGAGACTCTCAATTTGTCTTCCAACGTTCTCAGTGATTTCCCTAAACCGGGCAACCCATTACCTGCAGTGCCCGAAACGACTCCCCAGCAAACACCCGCTGCGCCCGCGAATTCGGAGTTTGAGGAGCTGGGTCCATTGGAAGATTTCGCTTTGCGCAGACCGAGCCAGGCCTCCGGCATGCTTAGTGTGGCTAGTTCTCCAGGAGGAACCTCTCGCAAAGGCTCCGTTGTTTCGCACTCATCGCAGAAAGCGAGCGGTATTGGCCGGACTAACACTTCGGGCAGTATAAGCACGATGACTGCGACCAACAGAAAAGATTCCACGCTCTCTGGTCGCCTGGCCAGCACTTTCTCTACTTCACTCAGGCATTTGTTCCTCGCCGACAACCGGCTCGAGGACGATGTTTTCAATGAGTTGGTCTTACTGCCGGAGCTGAGGATCCTCAACCTTTCGTACAACCAATTGTACGACATCCCACCTCGAACAATCAAGCGATGGAACCACTTGACAGAGTTGTACCTGTCAGGTAATGATCTCACGTCACTTCCAGCCGAAGACCTCGAAGAAGGCTCTCAACTCAAAGTACTGCACATCAACAACAACAAGTTCCAGGTACTTCCCGCGGAGCTGGGCAAGGTGCAGAAGCTCGCAATACTTGACGTTGGTAGCAACATGCTCAAGTACAACGTGTCCAACTGGCCATACGATTGGAATTGGAACTGGAACCACCAGCTTCGCTACCTCAACTTGTCTGGTAACAAACGTCTTGAGATCAAGCAGAATCCCAATGCTATCAACGGCCGAGAGGCCAGGGATTTGACTGACTTCTCATCGCTGGTCAACCTTCGTATCCTGGGACTGATGGATGTGACTCTGACCATTCCCTCCATCCCTGACCAGGCGCCTGACCGCCGTATCCGAACGGCTGGCTCTGTGATCGGCACTGGTATGCCATATGGTATGGCTGATACTTTGGGCCGCAACGAGCATCTTTCCACCCTGGACATGGTCGTGCCTCGTTTCCGAGGACACGAAGCCGAAACGCTTATCGGACTCTTCGACGGGCAGTCTCTTTCCTCTGGTGGCAGCCGTGTGGCCAAGTACCTTCACGAAAAGTTCAAGCACGTCTTCAGCGAGGAATTGGACAAGATCAAAAACGAGGAAACGCCTATCGATGCCCTTAGGCGCACATATCTGGGTCTGAACAAAGACCTCGCCACAGCCGCCATGCAGGCTATTAATGAAAGGGAGCACCCTGGTAGTGCATTGGTCCACCGAGGTAGTATCTCAGGACCTGAGCTTGGGGATGACGACATGAACAGTGGCAGTGTTGCTACAGTGATGTACCTGCACGGCATGGATCTGTACATGTCGAATGTTGGCGACGCGCAGGCATTGCTCATCCAGTCAGAGGGCGGACATCGTGTCATCACGAGGAAGCACGATCCTGCCGAAACTCTCGAGCGGCAACGCATCCGTGAGGCAGGAGGTTACGTGTCTCGACAAGGCAAGCTGAACGACCAGCTCGACGTCTCTCGCGCCTTTGGCTACGTCTCCCTCACGCCATGCGTCATTGCTGCGCCGCATGTTGTACAAGTCACCTTGAAGGAGTCCGATGAGATGATTCTGTTGGCTTCGCGCGAGCTTTGGGACTACTTGACACCTGACTTTGCTGTCGATGTCGCACGCTCCGAGCGCGGCGATCTTATGCGCGCTGCCCAGAAGCTAAGAGATCTCGCCATTGCCTTTGGTGCCACAGGAAAGATCATGGTCATGATGGTCGGAATCACAGACTTGCGCAGACGCGAACGCGCGGCAAAGGTTCGCACGCACAGTATGGGTATGGGCCCATCTGGTTCACCTCAGCTCGACTACTTCAGTGGTCGCAAAGGCAAGCGTGGCAGAGAAGGCGTCGGCGACTCTAAGCTTGCACGCTTGGACCAAGAAGTCGATGCACCAGTTGGAGATGTCACGCTGGTGTTCACTGACATCAAGAACTCGACAATCATGTGGGAAACGTATCCCATTGCTATGCGTTCGGCCATTCGCATGCACAACGAGGTCATGCGCCGACATCTGCGTATCATCGGTGGCTACGAAGTCAAGACAGAAGGTGACGCCTTCATGGTTGCTTTCCCAACCGTAACCAGCGCCCTGCTTTGGTGTTTCACCATTCAATCACAGCTCCTCGAAGTACAGTGGCCGCAGGAGATTCTGTCATCAGTTCATGGCGAAGAAGTCCGAGACGCTGACGACAACCCCATCTTCCGTGGTCTCAGTGTGCGTATGGGTATCCATTGGGGTCAGCCAGTGTGCGAAGTCGACCCAGTCACCAAGCGCATGGACTACTTTGGCCCGATGGTCAATCGCGCTGCGCGTATCGAAGGTGTCGCAGATGGTGGGCAGATTTGCGTTTCCTCCGACTTCATCGCCGAGGTCCAGCGTCTGTTGGAGTCCCACATCGAGACCGACCGCACCAACTCTACCGGTAGTGAAGAGACCCTATCAGATGATCTACTGACTGAATCTATTCGCCGTGAGCTACGCTCGCTGTCTTCGCAAGGTTTCGAGGTGAAGGATCTTGGCCAGCGCACCCTCAAGGGTCTCGAGAACCCAGAGTACATCTACCTCATGTACCCACACAGCTTGGCATCACGCCTGCTGGTACAACAACAAAAGGCAGAGGCCGAAGCGCGCAACAATGCTGAGAAGAATTCGTTGACAGCTCGACAGCGTGGCTCGCCGCTGACGGTCGACACGCAGAACGTCTGGGACTTGTGGAACGTCAGCTTGCGACTGGAAATGCTGTGCTCAAGCCTCGAAAGCACAGGCGTGACGAGTCTGAAACCCCCGGAGACGGCTTTGCTCGAGCGCATGAAGCAGCGTGAGGGCGAAGTCACGGATCGCTTCCTGGTCAATTTCGTGGAGCATCAGATCAGTAGGATTGAGGTAAGCCGGATTACCCTGCCAACTTCCATGACTTTTTTCGAGAGCAAAAGCTAACGTCCTACTTTTTCTACAGACCTGCATCTCCACCCTAGCGATCCGAAACATGGTCCGTCCTTTCAAGGACGGCATGCTCGAACAGGCGTGTCCGATGGCCGACATTCTTGGCGAAGTTGCGAGCCAGCTCAATGAGCTGAAGGTGCTGCGGAGTCAAGCCGATTTTGAAATGGCGCCGGCTTGATGACAGAGGGGAAGAAAGGAGGAGAGAGCGAGAGAGGGGGTGTCTTGGTGTGAGATGGTTTAACGAGTACCCGTGATTGCCGCTTGTGTAGCGGGTTTTGTAATTTGTTTTTGGAAAGCCTCGCCTTTGTTGGGTGACGGTTGCTTTGCGAAGCCAGGCGTTTTTGGGGGGATATGTGGCATATTCCCGATTGGAAAGTGGTAGGGAGGACACGGTTGGGACGTGTTATTTACAATTATCTGGGTAATCTTTGGTGCGAATTGGCGTGCTGTGGATGTTACTTTTACGAAAGCAAAACTGGATACTGTACCGCTACCCAATGCCCTCGAGGTTTGGGGATTGTTTCGATTTTTGTTCTTCTTCTACAGCGTGTGGTATCGCCGAGGTTGACGAGAGATATGTGTCTTCTCCTGCAATTGTGAGGTAGCTTGTTTCTGTTTGAGCGGCTTGTAGCGAAGATTTAGCATTCTGATCTTTCAGTGGCCGAAACTTCTTCTGTGTCCACTCTCAGTGTGCGTGGTTTGACTGCGTCTAGGGTGTTTTGACTGGGTATGTGTTGAATCCACTTGGTCTTTGAAGTGGGAAGTGGCGAGAGAGATTTCACATCCCTTGAACTATGTACGCGGTGATTTTGTGTGCAAAGAAAGACTATTGCTTCCATATGTACCTGCTTGTTCGTCGACTAAAGACCGCCTTGCAATCGTCACCTGCAATATGTGCCAGCTAGATTTTCATAATTTCACATTCCTCATCGTCATCAAATCTCAACTTTACTCTCGCCTTCCGGCAGCTTGATCGTCTCCTGATAGCGCTTCGACACAAACCAGCTATCAGCCATAGATCTTAGCAGCGCCGTCGTCGCCGCCACGCCCTTCCTTAGCGTCACCGGGTCGCTCTCCCCAGGAACATGCAAGAACAGCACCGGCCGGTCCTCCACCCTCCCACCACTAACCTGCTGATTCCGGCGCGCATACCAAGCAAGACTGTTAAAGTAAATATAATCGCAAAGGTAATGGCCAGGATCATTCGACTCCTCCGCGGGTACCAGCGGTGGCGACCCCGGCGCTCCTCCCTCGCACAAATTCCGCTGCCAGCCGGCCAGCACTTCGTCGTACTCCAGCGTCGTGGTGAGGATGTGCTTGCAGTCCGGGAAGTCGAGATCTCCGGCGTTGGGCGCCAGGCGCTTGCCGTCGACGTCGGCGTTTTTGCTGTAGCCGTCGCGGTGCGCGAGGCGCTCCAGCGAGTAGTGCGCGCGGCCGGACGCCATGCCGATGTGTAGGACGAGATCCACGGTGTCGACGTAGGAGGATAGTAAGGCGGGGACGAGGGCGCGGACGTCGTCGTAGGCTACGCGGATGGGTTCGGGGTGGGTTATGAGGCGGATTGCGGTGGCGTGGCCGGGGACTGGTGGGAGGAGGGTTGGGAGGAGTTTCACGATTTCGAAGGAGGGGTTGATGGGGAATCTGTCGTGGAAGGGCTGACGGATGGTCAGTTTGGCTGTATGCTATCTTAATTTGAGGCATGTTTGGTTGTGGTATCGTACGCCGAAACCTGTCACTAGGATTGTGACGACATCTTGATCTGGAGGTCCTGTGCTACCCATGACTGTGGACTTCTGGAGGCTCTCTGCTGGAGTCTTATCTTCCGGTCGAGAGTTGTTTGGCATACACGATTCTGGAGATCAATGTTCGGTGATGATGAGGCATCAAAGTATAGTTGGGGGGCAGAAGTCACGATGTAACAAGCTCTCGAATCGAGAAGGTTCTTGAGAGGCGTTGATGCATGCACTGTGGCTGGCTCGAGACCTGACGTAACAGCATATCAAGAGTACATTCAACAAAACACGTACTGTTCAGATGCGACTAGTCAATCGATGTGAACTCCAGTACAGTTTCCTCATCATCCTAATACTTCCAAGCCAATTTGAGGGGTTCTAGATCTTATCGTTATACAAAGCCACAGAAAGCCGTGATACATGACTAGTTTTGATGACTGATGCCATTTCTCGGCTGTCGGCAATAAAATCGAGGTTCTTCTGACAAGTCTACGATATTTGTATTTCTTCCTGGATTATGTAGTCATGTATCATTATTTCCAACCACTGCTAATCAAGGCATCGTTTCCCCGATAACCCTACAAATAGTTGTAGACAAAGGGAAGAAGTGTGAGAGCGTCTCCTTAAGCCACAATTTTGACTTCGGCCGCTTTCCGAAGTCGATTCATGACCGCAGCCGCCACATCGCCCTCTTCATCACTGATTCCCTCGACGAAAATCGCATCGACATCTTGCCTGTCCAAGTCGCGTAGTGCCGCAAAGACACCTCGCGCAATATCTGCTGTGTTGCCTCCCAGGTTGACGTCCAGAAGCGTGAACTCTGCTCCCGCATTTGCCACTGCGTGTGTTTCGACGCTCCGCTGGACGTGCTGTTTGTGGATAGTCTGCAGCATACCTGCGAAGCCAGGATTCGATAGCTCGTGTCCGTTCGTCTGTATTGAAGCCTTGACTTCATCTGTTGACTTCTGCGCAATTGGACCGCTTTCTCCAGCAGTCTCTACTGTCCATTGCTTGGTGCGAATCACACCAAGCTTCTTGCTCGCTGCGATATATTGCGCCATGTCTACCCAAGACGGCGCTTTCTTCCCGCTCTCGAAAAGTACCACTGTAGCTTTTGGTGAATAATGTCTGTACTTCATCCCCGGGGCTTTCGGCTTGGAGTCCTTCTCAGAGGTATCCTTGTAGCCGATCTGAGTGTTTTCCCAGCCTTCGCATTCCCGTAATTGCTCGATACTAATGCCGCCGGGTCTGAGAATCAAAGGTGGCGATGAAAGACCATCGACGACTGTGCTCTCAACGCCGACATCGCAGGGTCCGCCGTCTAGAATCGTCTCGATTCTGCCGTTGAGATCGTACGCTACGTGCTCGGCAGCTGTGGGCGAAGGCTTCGTTGACGCATTCGCGGACGGAGCTGCTATGGGCTTGCCGCTTGTTTTGATCAGTGCGAGAGCTAAGGGGTGTCTCGGCATGCGCGCGCCGAAAGTGGTCAGACCAGCTGTCACTTCGGGCGCGAGAGGCGAGTATGGCGGGTTGGGCAAGATGATGGTCATGGGGCCAGGCCAGAATTTCTTTATCAGCGGCTTGTAGATGCTCGGGATGGGGTCTTCAGTCGATGCAGCTTCAGATGGATCGCCGTTGCCATTAGTCGAAGGCCTTAACAGTGCTCGTAATTGTTCCAGAGAGGCGAAGTGTACGATGAGCGGGTTGTCGGCTGGCCGTTGTTTGGCCTTGTAGATTCCCTTAGTAGCCGAGCTCCTCGTAGCATCCGCACCAAGACCGTACACGGTCTCCGTAGGAAATGCGACTGGGATGTCTGATGTCTTTAGTTGTTCTGCCGCTTGGCGCAAATATTGGGCATCCACTGAGTGAGGGTCGAGTTCGATATCGAGATCATCCAGATAATCGTTTGGTACGCTCCTTGCTCTGAGAGATCCAAATTTCGTCGCGTCGACCGGCAAGACAGTCGTCTTGAGCAAAGGCGGTTCCGATGCCATGATGTGTGAGTAGTAGTAGTAGCGTCGAGTGACTCCTGTTATGTTGACGTTCGCGCTGACACGCTGCGAGATCAGGACACGATTTGAACAAAAATGTTTAGCAGAGATTGTGCGAATAGAGTTGATGATTCGTAAGTGTAAATAGAAAGGTGCGTTCATGGAAAATTATTATGACTGAATTAAGGGAACAAAAGTTGGGCATCGAGACAATTCCATCTCGAACTTTTTCCAACTGAATTCGGTCATCCAAAAACCCTAACCCTACCACAATGTCGTGCCACATGTACATGTGTGTAGTACTACTGTACATGCACTGGACAGTGTAACCACAGCATGTTTGCGTGCCTCTCGTGTGGTGATCAAGGGGGCCTCCTACATGTATGCGAGGGAAATCAACGTCAAAATTGATACTCCTGGGTAAAGATTTTGTACAAAAGATCTGTGGCTCATATCTATCAAATGCGAACCCGCCACCGCAAATGCACCTTTTTCCAACATTACATGCAACAAACTCCAATCGTGGCGCACCCAGTATACATAAAAAGAAGAAAGAAGAAGGAAATCAGTTCTTTTGGCCGCCGCCGCACCAGCACTGCGCATCCCCCTCTCGCTCGACGTGGACCGTCAAGTTCATGCCGCGCTCCCGTGCCAGGTCGTCCACGCGATCCTTGACATCCTCGAGATCCGCGTACGGTGCTGCGATGATATGGATGACACCGCAGATTTTGGTCGGGGCGGCTGGTGCGTGGTCGTGGCTGTGTCCGTGATGGTGGTGGTCATGCGAGTCGACAGCCTCTCTATCGTCGAGCCAGAAACGTGGCACGGCGTAGCCAACGACGCCACGCATTTCGCTGAGCTCTTGGAGAGCGTTCTTGATGCCGTATTCAAAGTCGTCAGGCACGACGAGAAGGAGCTTTTGGCCTGAGGAGACTACGAGCGGTACTGCAGCGGCGAAAATGAGAATGGCGATGATTATGGTTGCCAGAGGGTCCCAGAGGTACCAGGGCTTCCATAGGGTCATAGCAGTCGAGAGAATGACGGCCAGCGAGCCACCGGCATCTGCGGCAACGTGTAGGAAGATTCCGTGCATGTTGTCGTTGTGGTCGTGAGAATGTCCGCCATGATCGTGAGAGTGTGCAGCCTTGGCGGGAGCAGGATGGTCGTGTCCGTGTGTGTGCCCGTTCGAGTGTGAATGATCGTGTCCATGCGAGTGGTCGTGTGTGTGGTCGTGAGAATGTCCATGTGAGTGTCCGTGATCATGCGAGTGGTCGTGTGAATGTCCGTGATCGTGTGAGTGCGCGTGCGAATGTCCGTGATCATGTCCGCCATGCCCGTGATCGTGTCCATGATGCGCGTGTCCAAATGCGAATAAGCCAACCATATTGACCAGGAAACCAAGAGTGCTGACGACGAGCAATTCCTTGACTCTTCTCAACTCCCTACCCTCCGCCATACCTTCAGCCGCCTCCCAGATAAATTCAACACTGACCAGCATGAGGAAAATACCGTTACCGAACCCAGAAAGAGTGTTGAGCTTGCCCCATCCGTAGGGCATCTCCGGGCTGGTGGGCCATTTTGAAGCCACAGCAGCGCCGAGACCGACGACGAGTCCTAAACAATCGAAGAACATATGTACAGTGTCGCTGAGAAGACCGAGGGAGCCACTCAGGTAGCCATAAAGACCCTGAATAAGCATGAATGCGAAGTTGAGACTGTGCCACAATTAGTGTCGCTTCTGGGAGCAAGGGGTTGTGTCAACATACCAGGTGAAGTAGCAGATACGCCGGGAGTCCTTTTCGATGATGATGCTGTGTACAAGCGAGCCCGGTTCGCACTTCGAGAGCACGAGTCGTGTAAAAGGAGAGTACTGTGTGTCATCGTGGTTGTGGTGATGAGTCTTGACATTGTGTGTATGGTCATGACTGTGGTCGTCTCGGGTGGAGGCTGTCAAAGTGTCGAACAAAACGCCAGCAAAAGCCAATGCCGAAAGACCGCCGTTACAAATGGTGCCAGGCCACAACGACGGCGAAAAGAGGAACGCGCAACTTGCCGTCAAGAGACAACCAAGCCCAAGACCTGCCTTGGCGGAGCTGCGTAAGGCTGTCGGCTGTGCCAAAACATTCGCAGCAGTAGCGCTGGCAATTGATAGTGTGCTCAAGCCGATAGACGATGGGACTAGAGACGGCGACTTGCCCAAAAGAACAGACGCACCGATAGTGATCAATGAAAGCAAGCCACCAGCTACCAGTGTCAAGTTCACATCACCCTTCGAGCATGTAAGGGATGAGGCGTTCCAGGACAAAGACCGCGATGCGCCACTTGAGCCCACTCTGGCGGATGAACTTGAAGATGTGTTGGCCGTCGGCAAAGGAGGATTGAGGTAGACTACGGTGACGGCGAGCGCCATGTAGCCAAGCAGCAAGTCTGAGAACGACGTGTGGATAGTAAACCCAGCGAAATCAGATATAGCACTCAGCAGAATGGCCCCGAGCGTAAGCTTCTTGTTCTTAGCCTGCTGTATCCACTGGCTTATCGATGGCATTAGCGCATTGTCGAGGCACGTCAAGTTGGCAGCGATCGAGACGAGCAGGATAAGTCCAGTCCTCATTCCACCAAGTTTCATCGCAGCATAGAATGGTAGACCCACGCTCATGGTTCGCAGTACCAGAGCCCGTAACGTGGAAAGATCCAGAGCAATGTGTGCGTGTCGAGACGGGCCTGAATCCTTTCGGCGATCCATCGTTCGCTCTGATGCCCGTAGCTTAGCCAGAATGCCCACCAGAAGCAATGTTCCAGACGCCAATTGACACGCCTCAACGAAACCGGACGGTTTCACGAGTTCCCTGGACGGCAGTTCTGACGTTGAAGTGAGGACCGACTGCTGCAGCTTTGCATAGGCCGAAAGAGGTGGGAAGCCGTCTCCGCTCGATGATCCGTCGTTCGACGAATACGCTGCTGAACCTAACAGGTATGGCAACGGTACAAGCAGCGCAGTCAGAGCCTCAGGCAGAGAGAACCATGATGTAGAGGCAGCAGGTATCTCGGAGAGGCTTGGGATGTATACACTGGTGTTCATATCATTCCTCCCAAGGTCCGATTCTCCTCTTGCTCTTCCCTTCATTGTCGGCGCGGAGTGGCTGTGTGAATGTCCGGATCCGTGGTTGTGCGGGTGTGAGTGAGAGTGAGCGTGCGAGTGATCATGCGAGTGGTCGTGATTGTTTGCGTGGCTGTGAGAATGCCCATTGGCCTGTACCGCATCGATGTTTGCTTTGAAAGCTTGCGAGTGATCGTGCTCGTGCTCGGGCGACGGGTATGGACTGTTCTCGCGACTCGTTTCATTGTGCGTGTAGAGCAGGTTGCCATTCGAGGCAGCCTTCCTGACGTGGCCGCCATTTGCGTTGGAGAAGGAGTTCTT
Source organism: Cladosporium sp. SL-16 (assembly GCA_002921095.1). NCBI lineage: Eukaryota > Fungi > Ascomycota > Dothideomycetes > Cladosporiales > Cladosporiaceae > Cladosporium > Cladosporium sp. SL-16. The sequence continues at coordinate 161,496 of PEGC01000025.1, forward strand.
TGCGTTGGCAGAAGCAGGCGAGAGATGTGAGGCGGAGAAGGAGTGGCCGTGACCATGATGGTTTCCTGCCGGGTGGCCGCTCAGAGGCAGCGCATAGCTCGAGGCCATATGTACACGTCCAGATATCGAAGTAGGAGGAAGAGGAGGAGGTGGTGGATGGTGTTGCGAAGTGTGCGGATTCTTATCGTATCATCTGGTTGACCGGACGGTGGAGGGTGGGTGTGGTGTTTGCTTTGTACACAGTTGGCAAACGTCGGTCGGGCCTCTCTGGTCGTCAGCCAGTCCGCGGGTGGATCTTGCTTGGTGGGATAGTCGACCGTTGTACTCTGCACAGATTCCACAGTGCCTGGTGCCCCTATCCAAGCGCGCGCGGTTCACGAGTTCGTACAAAGCCCGAGTGCTTTGTTTGGCCGCCAACGAGAAATTAGTCCTGACAACAACAGCGCACTTGTTCGTACACCGATAAAAAATAGGTACATGGCCAGACTTATAATCAATTACGCGGAAAGTTAGTATACGTTTCCATACAGTAGGGACCTCGTCGAGACGACCTTCTGCCACACTGCGCTATACCATCACGGCAATGATTATCCTTCGTTTTGAAAGTAACACGGGTGGATCACAACCTTAGCGCTTCGGCTAATCACGACCCTGATCGGTGGCTTTGGGGAACCTTGCGAGAGTCCTGGGAATTAATCAAAGAGGAAAGGTTGACTTGAAACGTCATCCGCAAAAACGAGCGACCGCATCGAAAAGGTGGCAGCAGGTCACATACAAAGATGGAATTGCTCGACCTCTTGCAACTGCTGCTACCACTAGCAGTCGTCGCGTCTACTGCTCTGACCATCTTCATTGCCACTCTGCCACAGACATACGACCCTTCCACTCCCCGCGAGTTCAAGGAGTCGGATTTCTCAGACGAGGACAAGAAGAACGCGGAAAAGTCAGGCTATGAATCCTACCAAGCCCACAAAGACAGCGATGGCATCTTCAGAGCTCATGCTTGTGTGCACGTCGTTGTCCTTGGAGACATTGGCCGTAGCCCACGCATGCAGTACCACGCCTTGAGCATTGCAGCTCGAGGAGGCAGGGCGGTGATTGTTGGCTACGTGGACTCGGAAGTCCACCCAGATATCCAAGCCAATCGCCTCATCTCTATTCTGCCCATACCTACTTTTCCCAAGTACTTGCAGACGAACAGTAAGTTGCTGTTCCTGCTGACTGCTCCGCTCAAGGTGTTGCATCAGATCTGGAGTCTATACTACGCTCTCGGCTACAAGACGGCGCCGGCGAAATGGATGCTGGTCCAGAACCCGCCATCTATCCCGACACTGGCCGTCGCCCAATTCCTCTGCTTCTTCAGGAAGACCAGACTTGTCGTTGACTGGCATAACTTTGGCTACTCCATCCTCGCTCTCCGCCTGGGAGCCAAGCACCCTCTCGTGAGAATCTCAGAATGGTACGAAGGCTTCTTTTCCAAGCACGCCTACGCTCACTTCACCGTCACCAACGCTATGGCACGAGTCCTCAAAGCAAAATGGAACATCAACGCTCTAGCCCTCCACGACCGTCCCCCAAACCACTTCCAGCACCTCTCCCAAGACCAACGCTCAGCTTTCCTCCACCGCCTGCCAGAAACAGCGCAATATGCCCCGGACATCGAATCCGGCAAGTGGCGTCTAATCGTCTCATCAACCTCCTGGACTCCAGACGAAGACTTCTCCGTCCTCCTCGAAGCACTAGTCGCCTACTCCGCTTCCGTCACCAATCAAACCCATCTCCCCAACATCCTCGCCATCATCACCGGCAAGGGCCCGCAGAAAGAGTACTACCTCGAGCGCATTCGCCAGCTGAACCAGGAGAAGAAATTACTGAACGTGGTCGTTATGACGGCGTGGCTGAGCGCGAAAGACTACGCTTCTCTTCTTGGATCTGCAGATCTGGGTATCAGCCTGCACACTTCTTCGTCGGGCGTGGACTTGCCTATGAAAGTGGTAGACATGTTCGGCACGGGCTTGCCAGTAGCCGGCTGGAGCAAATTCGAAGCTTGGCCAGAGCTAGTGACTGAGGGTGTCAATGGTCGAGGATTTGGAAGCGCGGAAGAGCTCACGCGGATTTTGGAGCAGCTATTCGTAGGCAAAGGTGGCGATCTAGCAAGTCTGAAGCAAGGCGCGCTAGATGAGGGCAAGAGGAGATGGGACGATGAATGGATGCCTGTGGCTGGGGAACTTTTCAAATTGAAGCCTTAGTGATTACAAAATCCTGTATCGACTAGGAGAGAAACTACCAACAAGAGAGAAGTGAATACAATTAGATTACGAGCCAACTCAACCCCATCCACCCCGCCATGCTACTCAAGCCGATCAGCAGCACGCAGATCCCCATCACCACACCTGCGCCCACACGGTCTCCGGCACCCCTGAAACCTCCGTTTTGCATCATAGAACCATCAGGGTTGAAAGTGTCTGGGTTCATGAAACTCCTGCTCTGCCCGAGTAGTATCCACAACAGCACCGCAGCAACGCTTGCCACAAGCACCAGAACAAGAACAAGCGACAGCCGTAGGATCGACCACGAGAGCACGAATTCAAGGCCTTCAGGCTGCTCGATCTTGTGGACGAGATCGCCATCTGCGTCGAGGTGCCCACCATGCAGCTGTCTCGACTCTGCTGCAGCAAGTCGATGAGCCCAGTGCACGAACGCGTACCTCGACTTTCCCATCGCGGGACGGTAGTAATGCGCGAGGATTTTGTCCTCGCCGAAAGTGTCTTGCAGTCCTTTGAATGCTAGCTCGCGTGGACTTCGTGGCGAGTGAAGCCAGCCGTAATTAGAATCAGCAGCTCTGCTCGCTGTGCCTGAAACCACGATTCTTTTGAGACTTCGGGCGCTGAGGAATCGCCAAGGCCCGGAGAGGCTTGCATATGCTTTCTGTAGCTGCTGGAAGAACTCCTTGTCGTCGAATTCGATGCCGTGGAAGTGTTTCTCCTTTTCTGTTGAGACTGCGCTGCGGACGGCGGAGAAGCCGTTGGTCGCTGGTATTGTGATTGTGGTGACGCGGCGGCGGTTGTTTTTCTTGCTTGGTCGGATGCTCAGAGTGAGCACGCTTTCCACGTGGGGTGAAGGCGTGTTGGGATCGGGAGCACCTTCTGTGATGTGACTGAGGTCTTTCCGGCGTACGCCGTCGGGATATGGTGTGCGGACCAGACTCTGTGGGAGCGAACGTTGAGGTTGAGTTGTGTCGATCGGAGGTGGGAGGACGTGGACTTTCTTGGAAGTGCCCGGTGTGGGCTGCTCATCTTCTGGAGCGGAGAATTTGCGTATAGTGCCTGGGCTTCGTGGATCGTTTGCGAAGCGAAGCGATGCAGGGATGACGGAGGCTCTGTCGCCCATGGGTCCGAAGGTCTCGATAGTACGGTCCAAGATTTTCTCATCTCGCATCAGCGATTGGAGTGTGATTTCATGTGCGATTGCGTGAGCTGACAAGATCTGGTCGAGCTTGTTTGCAGCAGGCGGAGGCATGACGGAAGAAGATCGGTAGGCGGGCTCAGAGCGATGCTCTATTGTGCTGTGTGGGCGCGCAAAAGCAGAGAGTCGTGCAGGTCGAGGATACTCGGGTGGGCTACTGCCATGTTCCCCAGGCAAGAGCTCAGTGACACCGATGAAAGAGGTTGGTGTACTCGGCGTATCAATGCATCGAGAAACCGCTTCCGGCACCTTGACTGGTGAAAGTCTCTGGTACCCGTCTCCTTCTGGTCGAAAAGAGCGACCTCTAGTCTGGCAACGGGTGACGAGAGGCTCATGGACTGGCTGAGGCCGAGAAGCTCTTCTTTTGACTTGCGAATGTCGTCCCCTGTCAATAAGGTTGGCTTCCACGCCGCTCGCTTCCCTGTTAAGAATGCCAGCAATGTCTTCCTCTCCATCGCTGGAGCTGCCGTCGAAGAAATCGGCAGTCCTCATGCCCATGTCTGCTTGGCTGTGGAGAGACTCCATCGGCATATCTGCCTGGCTGTTGAGCGATTCCATGTGAAGCGTCGGATGTAGACTGCGGACTGGACTGGTAACTGTATGTGTGATATGAGGCGACCGACGCGGCGAGTCCGAGATACGCACGCCACCATCGCCGGTAGGTTTGATGACAGAGTCCATCGGGCAGAATTGCTGTTGCCCAGCGGCTGATTGTGGCGCGAGGCAATGTTACAGCTGATCAGCTTGGAGCTTTCCAACCAGTTCTCGACTGTTTCGAAGGATGTTCTCTGGGAGATGAATGGCAAGATTGGGCACCATCAAGTTGCTGTAGTCACAACAGCGGTGCGCAGGAATGCATCTGGAAATTGCACCGAAGTGCAATCCCGACGTCCTGGATGATGCGTTACACAACATCGTCCAATTACCCTAAGCGACGAACTTGCCGCCACACAGGATGCACACATCGCATGCAGCGAACAGTAGTCTTGCCAATGATATATTCGGCTCAACACCATCTTTCCGCGACGCGTCGCTAGCATCTTCCGCTCCAGCGGTCGCGTCTACGTCCATGTCTTCTTCTTGTGGCGGTTGCTCGACTTTGATGGTCTTGGCGTTCGGCTTCTTGAACTCGGGCAGAGCTTCCTCGTTCAAGTATAAAGCGTTGCAAATGCGACAGCTTTTGCTGATTCCTGGTTCCATAATCGAAAGGAACGTCAACGTGCATCTTGAAAATTGGTGGCCTCCAGCACATCGAGACCAGCGGAGACTTTCGAGAACGACATCCTGATGGCATATCCTGCAGGTCTCCACGAAAGATGTGCTGTCCACCATGGCAGGGTCTAGTGCGCTCCCTGAGTTGTCCAGCTTGGCTTGGACAGCGGTGAGAACACCTCCCAATTTCATACTAAGAGCGCTGACCTCGCACAGCTCAAACGGGAGATTCAGTACAGCTTTAGTGACATGCTGGTACTGCTGCTTGGTAAGCTGCAGTTTTGGCTGTCGTTGCATGACTATGTCGGTCAGCCGGTCCAGGCGCTGGGAAAACATGTTGTCATCGTAGTAGAGGTGCGCTCGGATATGAGCCAAGCACGTGTGGAGGTCTTCTGAGGTCATCTCGAAGTCACGGCCATCATCCTCGCTCCACAGCAGAGGCGGCACTGAGACTGGGAGAGATATTCCAAGAGTGTCCATTACTGCTTGTCTCGCGGCTTGCTTGATCTCTTCATCGCCCTCGATCTTACCGCCTCGATTGACGAACTGACGCAAGCCGTGCAGGATTGTCTCGGCAGAGACATCCTCAGATGACGAGCGGCCGCCGTAAGAGGGGAAAGGTTGATCAGTGCTGTTGAAGTCCGACGTAAGGGCGATTACGCTGCGCTGCTCGCTCTGGATGATGTGGGCAGGACTGTCGCTGGGCAGTAGCGAAACACAAGTCGCAACAACATCACCGAGGGGCGAAGTTGCGATGCCCCAGGCGCGCTCTTGAACGTTCGCCCCAAGATCGTATGGGGCGCTGAAATTTGCCTTGCTCTCATGGATTGCGTTATGCCAATGAGACTCTTTGATATCGGTGTCGTCCTCGAGTGATAGAGGTAAGGTCGACGTTGCTGATGAGGCAGTCGAAAGATGTGAGACAAAGTGTAGTGTTGACAATGCATCTGCATCCGCGGTAAATGCAAGGCCGGAAATCTCATCCCAGCGTCCATCGAGGTGGTGGCTTCGTGGTTCATCGCTTGGACCAGCTTTCGTATCGACATTCATGATAGCATCTGACCCGAAGAGCAGTAACGAGAATGTCTCGGGCACAAACCTCAATGGGCCACGAAGCTCAAGGTTTGATAGTGGGTAGTCTTGTGCTTCATCCAGCGTAATTTGAGATTCAGAATCAGTGGAGGGCTCGTACCGTGCATCACAAACAAAGAGACGACCATAGGCGATGAATGCGAATTTGGCGCAATCATTCGTGTCCCAATCGCTGAAAGCAAGGGCAGTAGCTCCAAGAACTGGTGGAGGATTGTTCTGATAATCCCCATGTGAGGAATTCGAGCTTCTAGACGGGACTGGTAAATGGAATACTACCTTGGCTTCCCACTTGAAGTTTTCCGGTGCCAAAACATCGTGAGGTGTAGTTACCCTTAGTGTGAAGATGTCGCCAGCATCAGTCGACACCACAAGGTAATGTTCACGCTGTGCAAGATGCGAGTCCAGTCGTTCATCGACCGAAGTATGCTTTTTGTGAACAGCAGGAACCCAAGCAAAGCTGCGAATTCGTTGCCTGACCTGCCTCATCTCGAAGTCGTCTGCGTTACTACTTCCATAATAGGCTTGAATGGTATGGTTGACGTTCAGACAACGTTTCCATCTATCTCTGACATGAGGCTGCCCGACGCACTCCCATAGCACCAATACGTGGTTCGAGTGCAAAATTGCAAGCGCACATGTGTTGAATCGCCCCAGCCCAGGCGGCGACCAGTCGAGTCTAGTGACATGACGGAGCGACAACTCCTCTCCAATTGACCAGTTGACCGAGCTGAGAGGCTCTGCGAATGGAATCTCGTTTGTAGTGAAAAGATTGACTCGGTGTGCGATGCTGTCCCAGAGCAGGCTGTTTGGACCTTTCGTATTGAGCCGCGGTACCAGAATGGCAATCTGTTCGCCGCCTCCTACAGCGATCAGATTGTCTGCCGACCAAGCGAGGTTGTCAGTGCTAGTTGGCCAGAACGGCACATCAACGCGTGTCGTGGTCATGATTGAAATATGTCTCCAGAATAATGTTTTATCTCTGCCTTGTGCAGATGCACCGCGTGGCTGGCAAGCGCGCCACGATCGATCGAGTGGCTAGTGTGCTCGCGTATCTTGTTGATGTGTTGTGGGATGGTGTTGGGAGCAGCTCGCACTCATAAGAGTGTCAGTGTCAGTGTTTGTACTTGCTCCTACGAGAACAACAAGGGTTGGAGAGGTACGGAGGCTTGAAATGTATTGTGATGTTCTGATCAATGGCAAGAAGTTCTTGAATGCGAGACGGACAATTCCGCGCGCCTTCAACTCGCGCTCCCCCCACACTCTCACGCCGAACCGAAGGGGTCCACAGCGGCCGACCTAGACGGACTGTCTACAATCCACGAATACTGAAGGAGAGTAATCGCAAAGTCACAGCAAGATGGTTCTCTCCTTCATATTGATCCAGAATCGCCAGTACGTACAAAAACCTCAATCCCAACCACCATTCCCACTCGCTGACCTCACTCCCTCACAGAGGCAAGACCCGCCTAGCCAAATGGTACAGCCCCTACAACGACGACGAGAAGATCAAGCTCAAGGGTGAGATCCACCGCCTCGTCGCGCCACGCGACCAGAAACACCAGTCCAACTTCGTCGAATTCCGCGGCGCCTCAAAAGTCGTCTACCGTCGCTATGCCGGACTGTTCTTCTGCGCTTGCGTAGACGCCAACGACAACGAGCTCGCGTACCTGGAAGCGATACATTTCTTTGTGGAAGTTCTGGATCAGTTCTTTGGCAACGTGTGCGAGTTGGACTTGGTGTTCAACTTTTACAAGGTAAGCAGCGCGCGGCGCATACACTAGGGGTTGCGGATGGAGTGCTGACGTTGTATCTTGTGAAAGGTTTACGCGATACTAGATGAGGTGTTCCTGGCTGGTGAGATTCAAGAGACGTCAAAACAAGTCGTGCTTACAAGGCTCGAGCACCTGGACAAGCTGGAGTGATGGAGGAGGGTCGGCCGATCAAGGAGGACATATACAAAAACGAGACATACTCCAGCATGCTCTGGACATGCACAGGCAAGCAGCCGGATACGCTGCAAACTTGGCATGGTAGAGCTGGAGCCGCAATGTGGCGGTACAACGCGCAGGGATGCAATGCATCTACATCCGGAGCTGTTTTTACGACCACAATCGCAGCAGTTTGTGTGGAGGCGCAGGTTGGAAGAGACGTCATCGTGTTGGGGTGCAACGGAAAGGCCTGGACTGGAAGAGGGACCCTTGGAAAGAAGCAGCATATACAAGGTGCAACTTGGTATGCGACTGTGGCTATGCAGTCCACCAGCAGGAGATCACCAAAAGAAGCACACGAGATGAACGCAAATTACGAAATCAAAGGTTATGGTAATCGTTTGCTATTCCTGCAGTAATTTGCTAAGAACTGCTCTCCCGCTTGGTATCTTGTTAGTCCAATGTGCAGACTAATTTGCCTGCTAATGGTGGAGTGGCAAGGCTTTCCTTGGAGCCTCCAAAGCTCGCCTTATGCTTCGTGTAAGCCTCCAGAGAAATCGCCATATAGCAATATCCGTGTCCGTTTCAAGGTTTTGTTTTTTGGTTTTGCAATCACATTTTCGTGCTCCTTGGTCGTTGCCGGAAAATCAATTCAGCCAACTCAGTCGGCTAATCAAGCACCAGTGCTGCAAGCGACTTGGGTCGCCACCAGCTCAAGATCATGCCGTAGTCTCAACTCAGAAGTCCTTAATCGTCCAACTCAATCATCTCGATCTCCTTAGTCACCAGCCCCTCGGTAATGAGCCTTCCCACCGAACCCAGAGTCCCCTCCTTCGCAACCGTGAAGATCACAACCTTGTCGTTGAACAGGTCCAACTCCTCCATGCGGTCCTGGAGGTCAGGCCTCTCGCCACCCATCATGAACACACCCTCGAGCATCGTGGTCGCCGCGTAGATCTTGCTCACAGTCTCCACCGTCGTCAGCCTGTTGCCTTTCATCCACGTGAAGTGCTCCTCTTTGCACGCGTTCTTCGGGTTGTGGCCCGGGTTGAGCACGCCGATCCAGTACCTGTGCGGAGCGAAGTGGACACGAGGACGCAGGAGCGCGACTTTCTCGTGCCAGCGTCCTTCGCGGAGGACGGCTTTGGCGACGTCGCGAAGGTCGTCGGGGCCGAGCCAGACTTTGCCTTCTGATTTGGGCTCGGCCTTGGGCCCAACCTTGGGCTCAGATTTGGAGTTGGAGTTAGGCTCGGATTTGGCCTCGATCTCGGAGGACTGAGCGGCCTCTGGTAGTGGAGTGGCGGGTGGGGTGCTGGCGCCGCGAGTGCCGTCGCAGCCAGAGGCATGCTGGTATTGGGAGGTGGGGAATGATGTCTTGATGGCGGTGTGGTAGGCGGCGGTATATTCCTCGTGAGCGCCAGTTCTGTCCACTTTGATGGTTTGCTCGGGCTTGTGGTAAGGGTTGTAGTGGCTGAGACGGCTGGAGGTGAGGGGTGCGGAGCTCTGCTCGGCCTTCTGCACAGGTGTGTGGATGTACTCGGGTTGACCGCTGAAGGCGAAAGGTACGTAGCCCTGCTGAGCCTTCCGCACCGGTGCGTGGTTGTACTCAGATGTAGTCTCGTCAGGCAAGAGAGGCGCTTGGGTCGGACCAAGGTAAGAAGAGGCAACATTGTAGGCATCGCTGGTAGCTGTGTTGTTCGGAAGCTCTAGCTTGGAGTCTCCCATGCTGCCATCGTACTGTGCTTGATGCTCCACAGCGTCAGAGAACACCTCCTCCACCTCCATCGAATAATCTTGATCGTAGGGGTCGAGGTCATGGCCGAGGTCCTGCATCTCGGAGTGGAAGAAGCTACCCATGTCGTTGGGTCCGTATGTCGCCATCTTTGCGACCTGCTGCTTGTTGTTCTTCTTGAAGGTGCTAAGGTAGGCAATGCTTTCGAGGGAGGGTGGTGGAGCATGGTAAAAAATTATGGCGACTGGTGGCAGGCTTTATGTGTACCGATGGTGAGTGGTATTCACATGCTTCAGATGTTTGCAAGATTCACATGCACTCGAAGAGACAGCCATGTGACTTTCAGTTCACCGCCCTTCGTGCGCGTCACGAGCTTCGCCTTACTTCTTGACTTCTTGACAAAGCTGCTTTTCCCCTTTCACTCACCTCTTTCCGCCTTTGCCTCACTTCCTCACTCTGTTTCTCACTGACACCCACCATTCTCTGCGCACATCCACACACATTCGCCAAACCACACAGACAACAGCAAACACAACACCAACATCAACTACCATGGCCGAGAAGGCTGCCGCCAAAGGTTGGACCGATGCTGAGAAGGTAAGAGAAACCACCACCAAGACTAAGACAATCTGAACTCCAACTCACACCATACAGGTCGGTCTCTTCCTCCAGATCATCACCAGAGCCGGTCCGATTCCGTGGCCTGAGCTCAATCTCCCCGAGGGCCGTACCATGAAGGCGTGCCAGGTCATGGTCGACAAGGAGAAGCAGAAGATCAAGAAGGCGCGCGAGGCCGCAGGCGAGGACGTCTCCGACTTGACTTCTCCGATGGTATGTCAAGCCTTCACGTGTCTACTCGAACCTCACTGACACAGTTTTTAGAAGCGCAAGGCCGCTGACACCGAGGGTGGCAAGGCTAAGAAGAGTCGCAAGAGCAAGGCCGCTGCCGACGAGGGCGACGACGACGACGAGCCCGTCCCGGAGAAGAAGGCCAAGGGTGGCAAGAAGAAGAAGACTTCCCAGGCTCAGGCCGAGGAGGGCGAGCTGGTCAAGGAGGAGAACGCTGAGGACGACGAGTAGGCGGCGACATGCTTGCACGACGTTGACGGCGACATCCTCTACTCTCTTGGATGAGTGTTCTTGGGCATTGGGTGCATCTGCATTCTCTCGACTGCCTACATTGCTTTGACTTACAGATTGATGCTCATGACATTATTGTTTTTTTGATATTCTGGTTAAAAATAACTGTTCAAACACATCAAATACACACGTGAACATGGACGTGAAGTTGCCTCTTCGGCGTTACCTTGATGGAGAGAGACTCTTGGCGTGAAGTCTGATCTTTGAAACATCTTCTGACCTCTGTATCGCTGCACGGGCATAATACCCGTCTTCTCTCCTTTCAATTCTCTCACTCGCCCTTCGGCTCCTTCTCGTGAGCCTGTCTGGATGCTTATCGGCTCGTCTGCGAACCTGAGGATCGCAGCGCAAACCTGGCGCAACGCTTTCGCATCGTCATCTCGAAGTCTTACTGTACTACATTCGCCGTTCAGGCCATCTGGATCACTCTTTGCCCCAGCAGACACCGCGCGCATTACACGGGTACCCACCGCTTTCGCATCTACTGCACGCACCTTCTCTAGCAAACAGTTCAAGGATACTCGCATAAAGCCCGCAATCATGGATCACAACCACGCTTCCAAGCGCAAAGCGTCTCACACGCCCAAAAACGACCGTCCTATGAAGCAAGTACGACAGGACGCACTTTCGCCTCCGCCGCCTATGGCAACGAACGGCGTCTCCGCCGATGTCTCCGCCAATGATACGCCCAACGGTTACGCATCTTCCGACAACGAGGAGGTAGAAGAGCTGATACACGCCGCAACTACAGAGTCGGCGGAGTGGCAAGCAACCATCGAGAAGGTCGTCAAGAACGTGGTCAGCATCCACTTCTGTCAGACCGCCAGTTTCGACACCGACGCGGCGCTCTCTAGTGAAGCTACTGGATTCGTGGTGGATGCGAAGAGAGGATACATTTTGACAAACAGGCACGTGGTCGGTGCTGGACCTTTCTGGGGATACTGCATCTTTGACAACCATGAGGAGTGCGATGTGTACCCGGTCTACCGCGACCCTGTGCACGATTTCGGTATTCTGAGGTTCGATCCCAAGGCTGTCAAGTACATGGCTCTGGACCAGTTGGAGTTGCGACCAGATATGGCCAAGGTTGGCTCGGAGATTAGAGTTGTGGGTAACGACGCCGGAGAGAAGCTCAGTATCTTGTCTGGTGTGATTTCAAGATTGGACAGGAATGCGCCAGAATACGGCGAGGGATACAGCGATTTCAACACAAATTATATCCAGGCTGCGGCAGCCGCGTCGGGTGGATCTTCAGGATCGCCTGTTGTGAACATTGATGGATTCGCAATTGCGCTGCAAGCTGGTGGAAGAGCGGATGGTGCTGCGACGGATTACTTCTTGCCTTTGGACAGACCCCGGAGAGCTTTGGAATGCATCAGGGCAGGCAAGCCCGTGGATCGGGGAACAATTCAAACACAGTGGATGATCAAGGCATTCGATGAGTGCAGGCGTCTGGGTCTCAGCCCTGATTGGGAGGCGAAGGTCAGAGCGGAATTCCCTAAAGAGACCGGCATGCTTGTGGCTGAGGTGATTCTTCCTGATGGGCCGGCGCATACGCATCTTGAGGAGGGTGATGTTCTGGTAAAGGTCAACGGAGAGCTTTTGACTCAGTTCACACGTTTGGACGCAATCATGGATTCTAGTGTCAGCCAGAAAGTCAAACTTCTTATCCAGAGAGGTGGAGAGGATGTCGAAGTTGAGCTCGAAGTGGGTGACCTTCACGCAATCACTCCTGATCGCTACGTCTCTGTTGCCGGCGCATCTTTCCACAACCTGTCCTACCAGCAAGCCCGTTACTACGCTGTCACACTCAAGAACCCGGGTGTGTACTGCTGCGAAGCTACTGGATCTTTCCGGTTCGACGGCTCTGAATTCGGATGGTTAATTCAAACGATCGACAACAAGGCTACTCCTGATCTTGACACTTTCATTGAAGTCATGAAAGCAATTCCCGATCGCAGCCGCGTTGTCGTTACTTACAAGCACCTGCGCGACATGCACACTCTCAACACGAGCATCTTGCTTGTCGACAGACACTGGAGCAAGAGCATGAGGATGGCTGTCAGGAATGACGAGACTGGAACCTGGGACTTCACTGACCTTGCTGAGCCTGTTCCACCTGTCGCCCCTGTCCCTAGAAAGGCCAACTTCGTCAAGATGGAAGGTGCTCAACATCCTGCCGCTGTTGACATTATCCGTTCATTTGTCAGAATCGGCGCCACCATGCCTCTGAGGATCGATGGTTTCCCTAGATCTCGCAAGGTTGGCTTCGGTCTGGTCATCGACGCTGAGAAGGGTCTTGTTGTTGTCAGCCGTGCGATTGTACCATACGACATGTGTGACATTAGTGTGACTATCGCCGACAGCGTCATTGTTGACGGCAAAGTCATCTTCATGCACCCTCTTCAGAACTACGCCATCATTCAGTACGACTCCAGCTTGGTCCAGGCACCAGTCAAGAGTGCCAAACTCGCCGAGCGCCCAATCAAGCAGGGCGAGGACACTATCTTCTTCGGTTTCAACCAGAACTACCGCCCTGTCGTCGCCAAGACCACCGTTACCGATATCACGACCGTCGCTATCCCAGCCAGCGCATCTACACCTCGCTACCGTGCTGTCAACCTCGATGCCATCACTGTCGATACCAGCCTGAGTGGCCAGTGCGGCAGTGGTGTGCTTGTTGCTGAAGACGGCACTGTTCAAGCCCTTTGGCTTACTTACCTTGGCGAGCGTACTGGCCACAGCAATAAGGATGTTGAGTACCACTTGGGCTTCGCAACTCCTGCCCTTCTCCCTGTCCTTGATGAGATCAAGCTTGGAAAGAAGCCCAACCTCCGTATCCTCAACCTCGAGACACAGACCGTCCAGATGTCACAATCTCGCATCATGGGTGTCTCAGAAGAGTGGATCGAGCGTGTTGAGCGCGAGGACCCAGAGCGCCACCAGTTGTTCATGGTTCGCAAGGTCGATGCTGGCAATGTCGGTGGTCTCGCAGAGGGTGATATAATCCTCACGTTGAACGACAAACTCATCACTCGCGTTTCGGACCTTGACATCATGTACAGCAACGATGTTCTGGACGTTGTCGTCGTGCGCAAACAGCAGGAGGTCCACTTGAGCGTCCCAACAGTCCCCACAAGCGAGCTCGAGACCGATCGTGTCGTGGCATTCTGTGGCGCAGTCCTGCACCGTCCCCACCACGCTGTCCGTCAACAGATCAGCAAAATGCACAGCGACATCTACATCACAGCACGCATGCGCGGTTCTCCAGCGTACATGTACGGCCTTGCCCCGACAAACTTCATCATGGCCGTCAACGGCGTACCCACGCTTGACCTGGAGTCCTTCATCCGCGAGACCAAGAAGATTCCCGACAACACATACTTCAGACTCAAGGTGCGCACTTTCGACAACGTGAACTGGGTCGCTACGCTGAAGGCGAATTACACGTACTTCCCCACGGTTGAGTTTGCCAAGGACGACAGTGTGAGGGAGGGCTGGAGAAGGGTGCAATATGAGGATGGTGTTGCGAAGAAGGGCGTCGGTGAGGCTTCGGGCCACGAGGAGATTGAAGCTGGAGAGGATGGCATGGAGGAGTAAAGAACCATCGGACCGGCCGTGTTCTAATAGATTTGTAAACACATTTGTACAAATACAACATTGTGCCTACTAGCACGTGGATCTGACACACATGCTAGTAGGCATAATGGTTAGTTCAGGAACAAGCTCTAAGGCCGCCTTTCACATGTTTCTGCTGCTCTCGAGAGCTGAATCTCACTCATCATGGATCGGTAGTCTATCGTAGAGGGCACACCCCACAACTTCAAGATCTTGAGAATTGTTGCTTTCATCCCCGAAGAGACTCGACATGGGACATCCTATCTTGCCATCCATGTCATCAGGCTACGTAACGAACGTCAAAAGGTCGGCGTCAAAGAAAATCTGTCAAGCCTGCTCTTGCACTCATGATAGGACCAGAAGCCGGTATCCTTCTCAAATTGGATGCACACAACCATGTGCCTACCTCAAAAGATCTGACAAACAATGCTGTTGCAAAAGCAGCCGTAGATGTTACAAACGCCTTGGTTGTAGATGCAGTAAAGGGCTGGACAATCGAGCTGTCGTTTTTCCACAAGCGGACCCACGTCACGAGTGGAAGTCGAGGCCTGGGCGAACGCTTCAAGCTGTGTCGTCGGCTTGAGCTCCTCTGCTGGGGCCAGAAGCTGAGCTTCGGCAACATTCTGGCCGTCGACGCCGGTGTAGAGTTGACTCTCTTTGGCCGCGTCGTCGGCCGAAAGAAGAGGAGCGCGAGCATCAACCCAGGTCTGGATTTGGTCCGATGTCAGACGTGCTGCGTCGACGATAGTGCCGTCAGCCAGGTAGGCGCGGTAGACTCCGTCTGGGTCTACTGATGCAAAGCCCGGGCGACCATCTAAACCAGACAGCTTGGGAAAGTTGGCAAGCGGGTTAGAAGTTGCGATGCCGTCCTGCAACACGCAGTGGTCAGTTCAGATTTGCAGTTGAATCAATCAAGGGCGTTCGTAACGTACAAGTGGTGCTGCAAGAGATCGAGAGAGGAGGATAGCCATGGCGGCTATCGTGGCTGCTGTGAGGTTCATGATAGAAATCGTTCGAACGGACTACGGGAAGATTGGGAGTGATTTGTGTGAGCAGTGTGCCGGCAACGAGTGAAAGATAACACTCAATCAACCGGGCTACGGCGACAGTTTTATGTCCTCGTAGAAGTCACAAGAGACACCATTTGACATGCAGCCAAGTTGACCGTCTTCTGCAGACACATGCATTTTCGGGTGTTTGAATGAACGAAAGCAGACAGCATAGAGCTCTCCCACCAGTGTCAGCGTCGTGTAAGCGACATGCAAGCCGGTGATTGGCTTTGTTGGAAGTTAGAGTTGCCGATAAGTATGATATATTGCAGCACAGTCGCCAAGTACAGTAGATCCGACGAGTATGCGGAGTTTTCGGTAAGAGAGGTGGTCGATTGGCTTGACGTATTGACTTAGCAATTGCATGTGCATGTGTTTTGACCCGTATTGCTGCGAGAGTAACTTATCTGCACATCCTTCGGCAAAGTAGTGACGTTGGCCATGTAAGCGATCTATGTCTGAGAACCTGTTTCGCTCTACGAATGTCAAGAATCATCCTGTGTTCCAGGCATTCACAACGGACGTAACTGCCGAGTCTGGTTGGGACGGGTTGCTTACATATATCAGTTTAGACACTTCCTGAAGATGTTTACGAAGGAGGAGGAGTCTCGACTGCGAGAGAGACAGATGTACCTCATATCAACAATGCGGAGCAATGCACAAGTAGCGTGCCAAGTACCTATGCAGCACGGCCTAGTTGTTGGTGGCGTTAGATTAGATAAGTACAGTATCCAATTTGCAGACGCCCCCATTTCTAATTTCTCCTTCACATTTGTCCCATCGTGGAGCTGGCCCGCAAGGAATCCATTCGCCAACGCAGGTGGAGTTCTTGCACTGGCACTCGTAAGTCTCCTTCTTAATTCGCCACTGATCAAACGGTCATGCCTACAGGATTACTGATCCTTACCAACAGATTGCCTCTCTCCGGGGCAGCAAACAGGATGAGATCGCACAGTATAGTGCTCGTCTACGAGCCGAGTCAGAATCGCTATTGATAGCCTATCTCGTCTTTGGAGTCCTGCAAGACGATCCCAGCCAGTTTGGGGCACCGATACATGATGCATGATGCATTCTTTGTTGGTGGCAGTCAACATTGTACATGGTCACCGGCGTCACATCTATTCCTTGTTTGGAGGGCGCACATGATCTCGTGTTCGCTTAGACCAAACTTCTGTACAGCCCGAGAACCACGACCAGTATTGCGCGCATAGATGACATACTCCATAGTCCATTGATTCGCTCTGGGCATCTACGGTGCATTTTATCCGCTGTGACAAGCGTTACGCACGGCGGAGTCGTTCTTCTGGTTCCCTGACACATCTTTTCGTTGGGATCAATCGGGACGCATGTTCTGAAACTCTGGTCAACGATCCTGCATCCACAATCTAGCGAGCCCTGCCATCGCCGCGTTGGCCGTCTCTACCGACAGTCCAACCTGCGCTTCGGACCAAATACATTGTGTCTTTCTCGTTGATCTACAGCATAGCAGCCTAATCTGGAGTCTGCGGCAGACCAGCTTGACAGAGAGTTGCGTACGCCATATCTTTACCAGCACAAACTATTTCGGCGGATCGATCTTCGTTAACGCTCAACTCTTGATATAAAATCGGCATGCATAAGGTCTGTCGATAAAGCCATGCTACATGTTTGATAGACTGATTGCTATGAACAGGACCCTGAGTCTGGCGGTTTCGCTCAAGAGTTCGACGGCCTCGATGAAGTCCAAGACACACGACCCTCACTCGAGGAGGTCTATCACAGGCCCGGCAAACCTCACAGAGTCTGGCCCAAGCTTGAAAGTCCATCCTACGGCGACTTATTGCTTCGTCTCATCGTCTGCGCTTTTGCGTTGTGGGGCTTTGTCGATGTATTCGGCGGAGCAGTTCGCAGCTTGAGAGGTAGACTTCGCACTGGAACTCCTCACTGCTGGTGTGGCACGACGGATGAGCAAGCTATTGCCATGGGCTGCCGCTATGATCATATAGCGGTAGACTGGCTACCAGACTCCTGCGTCGACAAAGACCTCGTGGTTGAGTTCGACGCTTCAGGACCTGGAGCAGACGGATCCTGGCCATATTTCGAATTGGGAAACTCGACAGAGGTGGGCGGCTCGCCCAGTTTCGTGCACATCAACAGTGCAGACATCGATGATCTCGCGAAGGCAGGTAGATTATACTTTGCAACGAGAGAGTGGCACATTCTTCACTGCATGTTCACGTGGCGGAAGCAATTTCGGGCACGATTTGTTGCCGCTAATGTCGAGCCATGGAACAACCACGAGGAACACATTCAGCATTGTAGCGATTACATTATGCGCACTGTGAGATGGGGGCTCAGTAAAGACATTGTTGATACTCAGATTTTGGGAGTCGATCGACACGCGCGCGAAACCCAGGAATAGACATCACAACCAATTACTAAGATCATGAGCCTGCGTAAAACATTCAGCATAATCAGATTTTGAAGCAATGTCTCCTGCCTAAATTATGCAGTCTTGCGAGATTAGCCAAGCTCGTTGACTGGCCCGGAAGGATGACAAACTACGTCGCTAATATGCGGGTGATCCATGGCTTTATATTAGGCATGCGTCCACCTCTGGAAGGCCATCTTGCACTTCCCTCGTATCCATCGTACCTTTTCTGACATCACGCATAAGCCGTACGCAGAATGAATACCCACAACCATCACAGTCAGGCTCTTGAGCTGTGGAAAGAGCACACAAACGCGCAGAGGCAAGAAACCGATTTCGCCACTCAAGATCTGCTTGGGAAAGCGTATCCAGAACACCATGTGGTTCGCACAAGTTCCAAAATGTCTGATCTTCTTGCTTTCGCCAAAGCCGGACATGCTGCAGCAAGACAAGTCTTCGAAGGCGGCCAGGACGCGGCTCGTGTGTACCGAGCGCCTGCATCGCGTGTCAAAGGCCAGACCGGCAAAGTCGAAAATGCTACATCTTTTGGACGATGGGACTTTGTGTGGGAGGGGGCCGAGTTCATCGTCTATGAGATGGCGTACATTGATCGCTTCGCTATAGTCCAGAGGGTCCTGTATGTTTTGCATCCGAACGCCGCTCCTCTGAGACCGGGACAGCCGGATGCAGCGACGCTCATAGACCAGCTTCTTCTTTGCTCAGGTCAATGGTCTACACCAGCAGATTTGGGTGTTCGACAACGCCAGATGGGCGAAGGATAAGGCCCTGTGGGAATTCGTTCAAGAGACATCATGGGAGGATGTAATCGTGAGTCCTGCAGTCAGACAGCGGCTGAACCACGATGTACACGGCTTCTTTGGCAATCGCGAACTGTACCGAAAGCTTAAGGTTCCGTGGAAAAAGGGCATTATTTTCCATGGTGTCCCAGGCGTTGGTAAGACGATGTTCATCAAGACGCTCATAAAGTCATTGGCCGAACGCTCGCCATCGATTCCGACATTGTACATCAAGTCTTTGGACCCTTGTGCCGGTCCTAAATGGTCGATTCAGCAGATCTTCCTCAAAGCGCGCCGAGCAGCTCCATGCCTTCTCGTTCTGGAGGACCTGGACAGCCTTGTTGAAAGCAGTACACGAAGCTACTTCTTGAACGAAGTGGACGGGTTGGCCTCCAACGACGGGATCCTGATGATCGGATCAACAAACACTCTCGATCAGCTTTGATCCCTCGGTCACCAAAAGGCCGAGTCGCTTCGACCGGAAATATCATTTCAGTCTACCCAACGACGACGAACGACTTGCATATTGCCGTTATTGGCGCCAAAAATTCGTCGACTCGGATGACGTCGACTTCCCAGAAGAGATCTGCCACGCAATAGCCAAACTTACTGAAAGATTCACCTTTGCGTATCTCAAGGAGCTCTTCGTCAGCTCCCTGCTCTTACTTGTCGGGAGCGACACGGATGAGTTGGGAGGGACCACGTCCGAGATGGCAGCCGACAGTGAAGAGAGCACGCCGAGATCGACTCTGCCAAGTTTTCCAGTTTCACAGACCGTGCAAGACAACCTGTTGTTCAATACGGTCAAGTCACAGGCGCATGCGCTTCTCGCAGACCTGGAGTCGAGCCCCAGTACCGTTGTTAAACAACCGGACGCTGGACGTCCTCCACTTCCTCGATTCAGCGTACCTTCGCTTATCGACGACAATGAAGAGTAGTGATTGGGGTATTTTGAGCGCGGCCTACCTCCGCAGTCAGATTATTTTCTGCGGCATAGGCAGTTGCGTTCTTGCTGTCGTGTCGATGCCTGAGGGTTATTTTTGCCTCCGAAGGCTTGTCACCCCAAAAGCCGAACAGAATTCATCCAGGCAAACTATCCTTGCGCATTGAATAAATTGCTCAAATGTCAGTCAGGCTTCACAGGCACATGCCTCGCAAAAAGACAAAAACATACAACAGGCGGGATTCCCAGATGGTCACCCACTCTAGTACTAGTCGCCCGGTTCAGTGCTTATGTATGGCAGAGCGGACGGGATGCCCAGTTTTCACTGACCTATGGTCGTATGCGCAACAATCCCGTGCTGAATACGATACCACGACATCTTTTGCATCTTCCAACTGAAGTTACTTGCGACATGCAGTGGTCTGTTTAGCAGTAGAGTGGAATGGAGGAGTAGCGATAAAACCATAATCAAGCCAAAAAAAAAACACTCCAAACGCCCGTACACAGATACATCATCTCTTAGCAAAATAAACCTGCTCGCGCATCACAACGAAACTGGCGAAACGGACCACCTTCAAGTCGGCACGGAACGGATTTTACTGGGTTCAACGAAACAATTATCCTGGAGTTTTGTGCAGTGTGGGCTTGAAGTGCATGAATGACACACGAAAAACCCATGAGGATTGAAACGAGTGGAGAGCAGGACCTTGGACACAGGCAAAGACGGGTCGTCGCAGGCAACTGCTTGGGCATTACGGTGTACCGTTGTTGAGGATCGCACTTGTTTGTAGCAATCAGCATGAATGGAGCTCATCCATTAAAGTCGGTAACCCACTGCTGACCACGGTATTCATCAATGCGAATGGCGCAACTTCCCATCTGCAGCATCGTGATTGAATCAAATAGCCCGTACAAGCGCCAAAGCAATGATGATGGGTAGCGCCTTGCCATTATGATAGTTGTAATAGATATTGGTTGAAATGTGGGTGTATGTGAACAATTGTATTACAAAGATCCGTAGCTACATAGATCAATTCGCTATGCGCCACGCGCGCAAAGGCAGCTGTTGCAGCTTGAGCGCTTGTGGTCGGATGAAAAGCCAGAAAGTCACGGCGCCAACAAGCACACACATGACGTTGACGAGGTAGTATCCTGCAGAAAACTCATTAGTTAACGTATCATTGAACAGACGACCGAAATGCTTGACATACCATCCTGTGAGATGTTGCAGACTCCACCGCCGTCGATGCAGCGGTGCTTTTCGGCTTCAGCGACACAGCTAAACGCCTGTGTGATGAGATCGCCCTTGAGAGTCTCGGGTTTAGGAGAAGTGATGGGCGGTTGGCAAGTAGCGACGGTGAAAGCGTCAACGAATTTGAGGATGAAGAATCGAGGGAAGGTGCCGCCGAGGTTGCTGACGCTGTGAAAGATGTTAGCAGATGGTCAAATGCCGAGCGATGGAGAAATAAGGCACGTACGTAGCAAGAAGAGTCATGTAAGTACCACCAATCGCGGGATCGGCAATCTTTGCGTGGAAAGCGCTGATGGCGACGAACATGACGGTGCTCATGAAGGTACTGAAAACGTGCTCGACGATGACGGTAAGCAAGTAAGGAGTCGTGGTGCCGCCTGCTGGGAAGGCCATGACCACGAGCTGCGCGAAAACAGCGGCTGCCAGCCTGCCCACGAATGCCCAGCACCATACTCTGACAGGCTGGTATTTCTCGCTCCACATGCCCGCATAGTAGCCAAGCATGATTTCGAAAGGAAAGTCGATAAGAACAGTGAGAGCCAGATCTTCCTGGCTGAATCCCTTGTCCAGCAATTTGAGGTTCGTGACAGCGTCGTTGGCCTGGAATCCGATCTTAGCGATCAGGTGGATGACGATGAAGATCTGGACGTTGCGCAGTTTCAGGATGCCACCCATGACCTTGTAGACATCGAGGATGCTGTCCTTCTCCTTTGTGCGGTCTTCGCGCTTCAAAAGTGCCAGGCCAAGGGTCACAGCCAGGTAAGCCCAGCCCCAGAAGATCAGGTAGCCATCCAAAGTGAACAGACCGGTTTCTTGAGGCACAGCGCGGAAGTATTTGTTGGCGAAATCCGGACTGCTAAGAGCGAGGAAGACTGTGTAGCTCAAGAACTGGCCAGCTGTAAGACCAACCGTTTGCGCAGTCGAGGCGTAAGAAAGGTTGGAGGGTGAGAGCAGAGTGAGTGCCCAACCGTCCACAGCAATATCCTGAGTCGCGCAAAGGAACACCAGCGCGAACCACCAGCCAGTGAAACCCCAAATACCAGCTCCACCGTCTGCGCCGGCTTCCTCCATCATCTTTTGTGCGCCAGATCCCAACCAGATCATGCTCAGCCCGCTGAACACTTGTATCGGCAGAATCCAGCTCTTTCTCCTTCCCAACTTCGGGCTCCATACCGCATCCACAATCGGACTCCAAAGCAGCTTCAAGCTGTAAGGGTAGGACGCAAGACTGTAAACGCCAATTTGTCCGTAGCTCATGTAGTTCTTAAGAAGGAAAGGCACGCTGCCTCCCGCCAAACCCATGGGAACTCCCTGCAAGAAGTATAGCAAGACCAAGAGCATGAAGTTCCTGCGATCCTGCCTGGGCAAGTCCCAAAAGCCGCTGCTGCTTGTCTCGGGGTTGCCGGGTGTCGGAGGTGGGACATGGTCGAGAGAGAAAGACGATCGGCTCATCAAATGAGCGGTCTGCGTGGCACTATCGGGGATTTCAAGAGAAGCAGAAGGCTTCCCTCTTTCCCTGAAGGATCCGTTCATATCGCCGTTAGACGTTGGAGATGCTGAAGATGTCGATCCGTTGGCGTCGTGTACCCGGCCTCGCGGATTGGGCGACCGGGACTTCGACTTCCTGCTCGGCATATGTGAGTGTTGTGCCGGTGTCGTCGCACTATCCAACTGTTCTTCGTAGGATTCGTAGGAGAGATCGGTATTTATCGACAAAGAAGCCCTGTGCCGTCTGGTCTGTTGTGAAAGATCTATAAGTTCGTGGCCAGTATCGTTGGTGCTTCTTTCGTGCACTGGCAGCACAGGCTGTGAAGAAGATGCTGCAAAGGAAGGTGGGACAGAGGAGAAATGCGAAGGAAAAGTGTCACCCATTAAACGCGACGTGGCCGAGGGGTCGCGTTCCCGTTGCCCCCTCGTGGTCCGCAATTGTAGACTGGCCTTTAGGAATGATGCTCAAAGTGGACCTGCAGGCGGTACGGAAGGGAAGGCACGGCTCGCTGGCCCCTTCTTTTGTTCCTTTGAGGCTAGCCTAAGCTCGTTGCAGATGGCTTCTGGTCGGTTTCGAGATGAGATGCTTCAGGCACTGTGATATCACGGCATGTAGTAAGAAACCAGAGAATGGAACGAATACGACACATGATGGGGACAGCCACCGATCGACTGAGACCCGCTGATATGCTGATATCAAAGCCAGGGGGCATGGCCTGTGGGCTGAGACTTCACAGTGGTTTCAAAGCCAGCAGAGGCCACCGAGTTGTCCGAACAGCGCAGGCTACTACTACCTCTGTATCAAAAAGGCATGTGTATACTGTACTTTATTCATGAGCCTCAGGTTCTCAAGGCTGGGCAACCTGAAAGCACGTGTCAAAGCACATGTCAAAGAAGCACAACTGAGCGCGTGTGATCTGACATCTACAGAGTTTACACAACTCCCAATAGTTCGCTCCAAGTCGCCGCGCATCTCGCTTACCGCTGCCGGTACATGGCCCTGGTGGCGTGTGGTGCGCGTCAGCTCGGCAGATACAGTGTGCCATAGACAGAGCGAATGTCACGACACCAGTTGACAGCGTTCTGATGATTCCACATCTCCCTGGTACCAGCTGAGCTGCATGCACACCGGCCGACTGACCGCAGCAGTAATAATGCACCCTGCACATCTGGAGTCGCCGAAGTGGAGCTCAGACCGCTATATCTGCATCTCTTTTTAAACTCAGCTCGCTGCGGCTGGGACTATCGCTGCCAAGGTGGGAGAAGGCGCTGAGATGATGCTGCCGGTAGCCGCACAGCCACGGCGCAAAACCACTGTTCAACGCGCTTTGTATCTACAAAAACGTTGGAGCATGTGACAGTCAGCCACTGGAGCCAATACTAGACTACGCTTTCGCTGCACCGATCGCGTGGCCTCTGCAGCGTGCAGCCTTACCAGCAGCATGCCCCTGCCAACGATCAGGCAACGCTACAAGGCTTAGCCCGCACGAGCTGGACCTTCCGTTCGGTGAGTTCACATCTTCTGATCGCAGTCTCCAATGCCTTTTTTATATATCTCCTCACCTGTCCGACCCATTTCTCCAAGTTCCGTCTTCCCCACATCTTTGAGACTAGTCTCATCTCATCTCATCATCTCCTCTCCACCACCATACACTGCGGACGACAACACCAAGTGTTCAGCTTTTAGCACATCATGACACTGGAAACGCTGGATAAGATTGTCGGACTACCCGGCGAGGCGCTCAAGCATGGAATCAATACCGCAATCGGCACCGTAGGCAATGACGGCATCTTGGAGATTGCATGGAACGTGTTCCGAAGAGCAACTCAAAAGGCCATACTGACCACGGTCGCTGTGATTCTGAAAACAACTTTGAGTGCCATGATAGGCTACCTCGGACCTGTCGACTCCATCTGGAAGGCGATTATTGACAACCCTGCCAACCAGGAGCTGTTTGACACCCTTAAGAAGGACTGGTGGAAGGTCGCCAATTTCCTTGTCGACTTGCTGGAGCCGATGAAGCGTTTCGTGTCCGCGGGATCTATCAACGGTACTCCACCACCAGAAGCTGTCAGATGGAACGACTACAACGAGCTCGATCTCTCCCAGGCAATGAATCGCCACGCTGCATTGAGCCAAATTCAACGTTTCTTCAAGTCTATCATAGAAGTGTTCCGACAGAAGGATCTCAATGTTGGCAAATTCGAGATGAACACAAAATTGGAGACCGACACCACCGGACCTGCCGAGACCATCACAGCGCTGAGGCGTGTCAAGCATGAGAACGACAAGGTTGAGATAGTCGAGACGCCAGAGACGTGGCTCTTCGTCAACGGCATTGCAGGCGAGTTCTATTGGAACCATCTGTCAATCTCGAAACTCCAAGATTTCTTCTTCGATCGTGACATTCATCCAGAGGACAAGAGTGACGAGACCCAGAAACGGCGCACAATCATCAAGGGTGTATTCAACAGGAGCGACGGAATCCTTTGGGACCTGATCGAGTGTGCTGGCGAACGACGACCAGAGGTCAATAGGAGGCTTTCAGACACTCCGCCCGAATCTCCTGTAACCTCTCGCACGGCGAGTAGTCGCGAAGCTCAGGAAACACTCTCAGACGCTCTCCGAGAAGCTCTCTCGGATTCCAAGAAGTCAGGCAAGAACATCATCATGATCGCTCACTCACAAGGCTGCCTGCTTCTCCGCCTTACTCTAGAAGAAATATTTGCCGACAAAGAAGCAGGCCTACGAGATGTGATGCATGACCACTTGCACGTCTACACCTTTGGCAACCCGGCCTACGACTGGAAAGTCCACGCATACACCGCGAGTACGGAGCACTTTGCCAATGAGCTGGACTACGTGGCGAAGCTGGGCGTCTTGCGGCAATACAGCAGCAAGGGCGACGTGAAGAACGATCTGACATACTGCTCTATCTGCAGGGATGGCAACAAGAAGCATCTGCCAGAGCAGCGAATCTTCGTCAACAACAAGGATCAGTCTGGTCATCTTTTCGGCAGTCAGTATAGTCTGCAGTCCAAGGACTATGATTGTGTCAATGGTACGGGGCCGTCTGCGTTATTGTCGCGGTCGGAGCGGAGGCCCTGAGCTACTTGTGTGACTTTTATGATTTTGACGAGCACGCGGTCGATGGGTAATGACTTTGATTTTGGGGTGTGTGTTACTTTCATAGGCAGAGCGTTATGGGCTGTTCAAAAAGTAATGATATTTAGTTCAGTTGGTACGCATCGACACTGACCTCCACGTTTTACATGAATCGACTCGTGCGCATGAAAATCCTCACATTGAATCACGTCACCTGTTCAAACACGGTGACAATTATCAATGTCGTTGAGTCGAAACTATCGCGAAGGAAAAGAAAGATGTTGCATTATTGCTAACTTACCTGGAAAATGACTCAGAAGATACAAAAGCAGACGTCTCGCTCAACAAGACATCTCTACTCGAGCAACTGCTCAGTCGTAACACAAACAGCTTTCTTCCCATCAACGAACGGATAGAACTTCTTGCCCTTCCTGCGCTGGTTGCGG
This sequence comes from Cladosporium sp. SL-16, assembly GCA_002921095.1. Lineage (NCBI taxonomy): Eukaryota > Fungi > Ascomycota > Dothideomycetes > Cladosporiales > Cladosporiaceae > Cladosporium > Cladosporium sp. SL-16. The sequence continues at coordinate 187,174 of PEGC01000025.1, forward strand.
CTGCACTGGCCACCATAGCCAGTACCAGCCCAAAGGCAAGTCTCCGCGCGTTTCAGGTAGTAGTTCCCATCGCCGCGCCAATAGGTGCACTTGTAGATAGCAGTGCCCTTGATACCGTTGCGGCCGAAGAGACCGCAGGCGTAGTCGCCGGCCGGGATGTCTGAGCCGCCGCATACGCCCATCCACTCGGCGGCGCGGCTGCCTTCCATGTTGACTTCGCCGATGTGGTAGAGCTTGGTTTGGTCGTTGTAGGTGTAGGCGGTGACGGCCGCGGGGAGAGCGGCAGCCAGGGCGAGGGTGTAGGTGAGGGGGGTGCTGAAGAGCATTGTTGTGGTTGTTGTTGTTTTCTTGGTGGTGGGTTTTTGGTAGGGCGGGATTGTATGAGGATGGAAGTGAAGGAGAAGGTGGGTGTTACAATAGTCATATACGAATCGTTTACTTGTGAGAGCCGAGTGGACGCCATAAAGGAGAGTACAAAGAAACAATGCGGAGAAGAATAGAACAGGGGCTCGGTTGACAATGAAGGCCTAGACGCATCCCGACACGAACAAAGGGCTGCAGATTCTGGCATTCAGGACCTGCTCGGAGCCCTGTGTGACACAGTAGACTACCCACTAGCCCTCAACTTTGGAACAGCAGCATTGAATGAGTTTGATGGAAACAAGTCTCAAGTCGTCTGCATGACAATACATGGATCACCAGAGCGCTCACACGTCGACATCCGCTCAAAAGCGATCATCGAACTCGTCCCAAGCATAATCCAACTTCGGATCATCAGGCATGGTGTTATCTTCAGATAGCCCAGATTGCAAATAGTCTTCCTTCTGCGTCACAGTCACCCGCCTTCCTGCCCAAGTGAAATGATTGTGCCATTGAGGAGGTATCCCGCCATTGAGTACGAAGTTTTCGACCTCGTACTTGACAAGTGAGTTGTCTGGAATCTCTTTGGCGACTGTGGTTTTTCGCCCCGGCGGTCCCCAAGGTTCAGGGTCAGTTATCCCGTGTAGGGTGACTTTACGAAGCTCCGGTAGTTGACCAGCAATGTTGCGGAAGAACTGTCGGAAATTTTCAGTAACCATGTGGATTCGTGAAAGGGTGAGACGGCGTAAACTGTCCTTGTGCCGTAACAACACCTCTTCGAGATAAGCTGAGGTCGAACCACATGAGCTAATGGCCAGTTCGTAGAGATGAGGAAACTTGAGGTCCCCCAGAACGTTCTTAAGGTAGATCTCTCTGGGACCCAAGAACTTCTGCTGGTAGGCCGTCTGTTCGCCCGCAAATGTGAACGGCGAAAAATGGAGCTTCAATACACGCAGATTCGTAGCGACCGCAAGCATCTCCCGGAACCTGCCCGCTTGGAAGTTTGCAGTGGCCTCGCTCGCAATTATGGTTGATGCAAATTTCTCTTCGGCCTCTGTCATAGACAGTATGGTAAGTCTGAGTCGTCGCAATGGCTGGACGAGCGCCTTGATGTTTGCCACTTGGTGATGATTGCGAGGATTCCACAGGAGATATCCGATCGGCAATTTCCCAATTGTGTCTCTCATCTGGTTCGATCATGGCTTCATCGAAAGTGGTCCGGCATGCGTTCAAGCGTCTACTGCAGCCCGCTTTACATGCCAGTGTAATCTCGCGCAAATAACGACATCCTTGAAAAGGCTCGAGTAAACAGTTGCGCTCATGTTCCCGGTTTTTGGCGCTTGCATAACCTTCACACATCTCCAAGTAGGGCCGCGCAGTTTCACCGTAGGCGTCATGGCTCCCGGAGACGCCACGAGTGTCTTGTCTCGCAGGCCAACTATTCTTCCAGGCGTGGTCGCGGATAGCATGCGGCCGATCACAAATGTAGAACATCGATTTCATGCGTTCAGACAGCACAGGATGCTTCGCGATTCCCGTGAGGGCATAGAATTTGTTGTGGTGTGAGACCAATGGTACCTCCGTACCAAAGTAATCGAGGCCAGCGTAAGCCAATGTGATACATGTTCGACGTAGTGTTAAGACATCTTCAAGTGGCAGGTATTCAAAGATGCAATGCAGTAGCTCAGGCGCTAACTTCTCCAGTGCTGAACGAGGTGGGCGCTCGGTATCACACGCCTTGGTGGCCGTCATGTTGGACTGAGATCTTGCGAGTGTCGCATTACATGGCAGTAGAGCGTCCTCATCTATTTCAACGAGGGTAGTAGACAGCCGATGAGTGAGGTCTGCAAGTACGACAAGAGCGAGAGCGTGTTTATGTCCAAGTTTAAGGTTCGTGTGGACAGGGTCCTCGTCCAAGGTCCGTGAAGTCAAAGTTGAACGTCTCAAAGCCCGCCATCCCTGCCTCAGGCATCAACGCTACCAAATTGACGATTTGAAGTTCCGGCTCTTGGCGCTTTTTCGCACTCCCGCCCGAATTCGAGAACTGGCAAAGGACGACGACGACCCGAGACTGCAGGCGATCTACTAACCCACAGTGACACTCCGGAACCCCCAGACAAAATGAAGTGTATGTACGACTGTATGCGCGCGTATGGATTCATGCTGACAGTTGAATAGTCCTCAAGACTGGCCGTGTGGTACGATTTGACTTGCGATAACCTGGAAAACCGCGAAACCCGAAAACTAACATAGTAAAAGGCCATCATCTCCCGTGGACGCTACGCCGGCAAGAAGGTCGTCCTCCTCATGCCCGTCGACAACGGTTCCAAGGGCCACCCCTTCCCCCACGCCATTGTCGCCGGCATCGAGCGTTACCCTTCCACTGTCACCAAGCGCATGTCCAAGGCCCGCCAGGCCAAGCGCAGCAAGGTCAAGCCTTTCATCAAGGTCGTCAACTACAACCACCTTATGCCCACCCGTTACACCCTCGAGCTTGAGGGCCTCAAGAACACCGTCACCTCCGACACTTTCAAGGAGGTCAGCCAGAGGGAGGAGGCCAAGAAGACCGTCAAGAAGACCTTCGACGAGAGATACCAGAGCGGCAAGAACAGGTGGTTCTTCACCCCTCTCCGTGAGTACACCCGAAAGATTGGACGCGCAGGACATGGCGTACTGACAATCACACAGGTTTCTAGTGGTTGCGCGCAAAGCTATGGATGGAATGCAACAACAGCTGGGATGCGATTCGGAGTTCATGTGTGCTAGCGGAAGTCTAGCTTGAATGCAAAGCCTTTCTTGCCACGTCAAATACCTATGTCGAACGTGTCACAGCAAAAAAAACCACTTACGAACAGATCTTCATCTCAGTTTTTTCTGAATTTCTCACGCGTGCAATACTAATATGTAGGTCCCGGAAACGCCCTCGGATCTCTTCGTCTATATAAGCAACCCACGAGGCTCTTCAGCCGCACTCGAACCCGGACCCGGACACATCTTCCCAACGCAACAATCTTGCAATACCTCGCAGGAGAAGCCCCGGTATGCCGAGAGACTTGGAGCAACATTTGGAGGTGGGTGCACGCACTAGGGCAAGTGGTACGCGATGAGCCTAGAGCGGCTGGGAAGGCGCAGTATGGGCAACAGGTCGTGCAGATCTGTGATTGTGCTGCTGCTTTGGAGTCTCAGGATGGATCAGCGCCTTTGGGACCGCCGAGAACACCGACCTGTACTGGACTGTTTGCACACCCTATTACAAACTTCGACGATGGCTGAGTCAATGCAGCGTGTGAAACATGACGAATGCTTTGGAGGATTGGTTGGCTGGGCTGGCAGAAAAGCTGACGTCGACTGGCCAAGGGCCAATAAATGTCACACCACTGCTGGGTCCTTTAGCCGCTACAACAAATTCTGCGGTATTGAGAAATATCGAGACGAGTTTTGCTCGTACGCGCTCGATACTTGGAGCTCCAATACCCGCCGTCGAGAACAGCGACCGGAATTGCACGAAAGCTGGTTCATATCAACGGCCACTGACCAGTTGCACCACAAAGCACACCTAAACGCCATTGGTAGACAATTCCCGAAGTAGCTGATTGCTGTTCCCGTGTCAGCTCGGAGCTGATGCCAAGTTGATGCACAACAATTCCTGCATAGCAAATAGGGCTCCTTGCTGCTAGTCTACCCCGCCTTGCAGGCCAACAACGCCACCACTACTCCATAACGATCCAGCCTCGGGACCTTTACTCACCCACTGCCCTTGTTTGCACGTATTCACGGTCGACACGGCTCACTGTGCTTCCGGGTTCGCGTCTAGAAGCGGGGTTGCTCTCACTGTGTCGATTGTGTCTATATGTGCTCGAGCAGCGGTGCGCCAAAAAGTTGGGTCTCATGTTTCGTCCCATTAATCAAACTAGCCTTCCCTGTCTATTCCACACGCCGCCATCCAATCGTGCTCTACAACCATGGGTCTCCCTTCCGAACAGAATGCGGCTGTAAAGACTGGTTCGGGACATGAAGCCAGAGCGCCTGTGCAGCGTGTTCCTGTCTCCCAAGAGCCAGGCCCAGGTATCATTGAACTTGCTTCGTAGCACTTGATTGCAGTCCTAACATCTTAGGCCAAATCCTCGTCAAGATCAACTGGACCGGTCTCTGCGCGTCCGACAAGTCCCTCCTGCATGATGAATGGGCTCCTTTCGGCGTGAAGATGATGGACGCCACTCATGGTATTGCTGGGCATGAGGGTGCAGGCGAAGTCGTTGCCATACACCCAGACGTGCAGCACTTGTGGCAGCTTGGTGATAGGGCTGGTGTGAAGTGGGTCGTCAGCACATGCAAGCAATGTGAATTCTGTCTGAACGGAACTGATGAGCTGCATTGTCCAAAGCAGCTGAACTCGGGCTTTTCAACGGCAGGCACGTTCCAGGAGTATTGTCTTACTGATGGCAGATATGCTACGAGGTACTTCAAGACTTCAAAGTTGTCGCTCCATCTGCGATGCTAACTCGAATATAGACTTCCCGATGCGGTCTCCGACGAGGAGGCAGGTCCCATCATGTGCGGCGGTGTTACCGCTTACACAGCTTGCAAGCGCAGTGCAGTTAAGCCTGGCCAGTGGCTCGTTGTCAGTGGCGCTGGTGGTGGTCTAGGCCATTTGGGCTTGCAATACGCCAAAGCCATGGGCATGAGAGTAATCGCCATCGATGGTGGCGAGGAGAAGGCCAAGCTGTGCAAGGACCTGGGCGCAGAAGAGTACCTCGACTTCACGGACGTCAAGGACATGGCCGGTGAGATCACACGCATCACGAAGTACGGCGCTCATGGAGTTATTGTCTTCGCGGCTTCGAAGGAGAGCTATGCTGCCGCTCCTGGATTCCTCAGGCCAGGCGGTACGGTTGTGGCAGTTGGACTTCCGGCGGATCCCACTGTTGTGGCTGGTGCACCGCCTCTTCAGCTTGCGTTGAAGCGTCTGAATATTGTTGGCAGTGTGACGGGCACTTTGAAAGATGTAGAGGAGGCGTAAGTGGTGTCTTCTATATGCGCATGCACGAATGATGAACGCTGGACTGACTGTTACGACTAGGCTCGATTTCACCGCCAGAGGCTTGGTCCATCCCATTCTCACCAAAGGCACACTTGACGACGTCGACAGGTTTTGTGAGATGATGATCCATGGCAAGTTGCCAGGCAGGGCTGTATTGAAGGTATCTGCTTGATCCGCGGCATCGCTGACGCAGTGGAGGTAAGCAGGATTTGGCTCGAGGAGCATAGTGGGTAGTTGGCCGTCGGGAACAGACCGACCTGCCTGGAAGTCAGGCAACGCAGCTTGAGTTTCGTCTTTCCGTACACAAATTGAAACTCTGAGATCGACACGTATGGCTGGTGCGTAAATCGTAAATACTTAGCTACGTGAGATTCTACATCTACAACACTGATCCTGCAATTACTGCTGCTGCTGCTGCTCCAATTGTGTAGGAAAGGAGGGAGACTCTACCAATCTTGACGCCAGCACTGACGGCCTCATTTGCAGGCGTAATCGCTGCACCATCGCCTTCATCCGCAGTGCCAGAGGTCTCTTCGCGAATCTGCAACTCTCTATACCTCGTCACAGGGCCTTCTCCTCCATCGAGTCCAACACAGCTTGTTGTGGACGTCGCGGTGGCTGTGACTTCACCACTGATTGCTGTTGGCGTAGCAAAATGAGCACTCCATAATTGATCAGGCATCTGAGAAGCCCAAAAAGAAGAGATATCGCTGGCCTGAGAAGAGCTCCACTGCGGCGAGCCAGCCACCGCAGAGCATACTTGGCTGACTCCTGGGATCATCGGGCCCACGCAAGTTGTGCTCTCGCTATCGGTCGTTTGGCGTCGCTCGAGCGACTGGGTTGGCGAAGGTGTAATTGATGCTTCGGCCTGTACACTTGCGGACGCGTTGAGGTACATGCTTTCGACGTTGGCGTAGAAGCAGATTGGATCATTGAGGAACATGTCGTATTCTCGCGAATTTAACAGGTCCTGGTATGAGCTAAGACGATTGAAGGGAGGATTGGCCATCTCTGCAACAACATTTTTGCTCATAAGACGGGGATCCGAGAAGAAGGTGTAGGTGGTGTTGTTCTGAGAGATGATATAATTGGCAGTGCTGTTCGATGCACCGTCGCTAGTGCTCGCGACTTGAGTGGGTCTGAGAGATGGCGACAGTGTGTTTGTTGGCTGCCATTTCCCGGTATCGTCCTCGTCGTCGCTGCCTCCAGCAAGATCTACGACGTTCTGCAACACGTCGAAGACTTGGCCTACCACCTCCACAGCCTTCTCGATAAGCTCTTTGTTGCGCTCATAGAAACCAGGTTGAAATGGAGTGGTGGATTCTGGCGCTGTACCACGTCCTCCAGCTGCGATTCCTGCCCAAGCTCCAGCGTCAGATGCACCACTGCCGATGTGAGGTCGCAAGCCGCCAGATCCTGAAGGGATGAAGTCTGGACGCTCAGGAATCTTCGGGGCTCTGAACAAGACCATCGCGCGTTCTTGTATGGTAGCGCCACATGCGACGGCGGGCAATAGGACGAAGGGCTTCAAATAATGCATTTAACATAAGTTGTGTCTCTTGACCGACAGAAAGAAAATCTTTGGAACAACATTTCGAGATACTTACTGCTATTAATTGAGGCTCAGCAGTCTAGTGCTGGGGCCATCGATATTTCGAGACCGCAGGATGCAGACTAAATGAGCAGCGCATGAGGGGCGCCGTTTTTGAAATTACTCGCCTTCAGCCTCACTGCGCTATTCGGACCATATCGACATGGGGAAGATCTTGTTCTTCGGTCTTTCAGAGATTCCTGTAAAGTAATCGCAGGTGCTGAGAGCCAATAAGATATCTGTATATATGATTGAATGTAATCGCAACATATCGTGCGAGTCATGAGTGGGTGTTGTCACGTAAAGATTTATGTGGTGGCGGTGTACTTTGATTTGGGCGCTATCGAGAAGGCGCTAGGCACAAGTTTGCATGCAAGACCGATAACAAAGTACTCGTGGAGTCGCACGTAAACTTGTGCAGCTTGACACTTCGATCGACTTGCCATTCGAATGCGCACTTGTTGGTCGATCAACACAACTATTTCTACCGGAAAGCAGATTGAAGCAAGTAGGCTAGCCATGGGTGTGAGTATGATCAGCACTGAGACTACATGTTGTAAATATGCCTCAGCTGTATGCGGAGAATGTCGTTGCCTTGAGAAAGATTGCTGCCG
>PEGC01000251.1:0-10689 GCA_002921095.1 Cladosporium sp. SL-16
CGGTACCTCGCAAGCCAAGCCACTCCCTGGTGGCTTGTTTACTTACTTGCTGGCCACCCTGCTTATGGACCAGGAGGCGAAAGTTGCAAGGGAGGTCAATCCACAGTCTCGAGACAGAGGTATCCTAGCAAGAAGAATCAGACCATCAGTGTCACTGTAGACGATGTCCGTCAGCGCTTGAATGGGAACCTTGGAAGGCCTTGTGCGGCAGTTGCTTGGGGTTCCGCATGAAAATCGGAGAGATCAGGGGCTTGGCGCGGCCATCCAGCCTCAGAGTACCATATCTTCACGTAGATACATGCAACGTACATACTTACTCAACAACAACCCTTTCATCATCAATTAATGCGCGTCTTGAACTGCAGTGAATGGCACTTCTGTGTCGAGGCTACCAATACTGCCACTTCCTTGTCCAGACGTCCCATGTCAGCATGTCAGCATGCCGCAACCAAGCCCAAGCACCTCCACAACAAACACCCGCTCAAGCGAACCGGACCGTAGAAAGCATGTGTGTGCGCGCTGCGCCAGGGCTTTCGCACGGCGCGAGCATCTCACGCGACATGAGAGATCCCACACGAAGGAGCAACCCTTCCGCTGCCCTCTCTGCCCTCAGGCATTCACACGTCGCGATTTGTTGACCAGGCACAACCGTATTTCTCACCAGGCTGTCGGGTCTTCGCACGAAACAGCCGCCACGGCAGCCAACATGGTCATGCGCCAGGAAGGTCATGATGCCGCCACGGTGTTGAACGAAATCGACACACAAAGCACACACCAACAACTTACCAACGTAGATCAGCTTTCTGGCGATGAGCCGAGTCTCTCAAACACATCTCTGCTAGGTCATTACTTCGACAATGCCTTTCTGGACAACTCGAGTATCATGGATGCCGGCTTTCTGCTACCATCTCTCAATGAACTCTTTCCTCACTGCTCTAGCAACCCGCTCCTACCCTTCGATTTTGCGCAAGAGAACGCCTCCATAACAACATGGCCCACTTACGGAACAGCCAACTCGGTGGCCAAACACGCACCCTTTTCGCCTCAATCGAAGACCAGAGCTCACTTGATTCCAGGTTTGGCGCGCGAGCCAAGCGGGCTTGGGCTTGCCCAGCATGATCACGTCTCGAGAACGTGTATGGAAGGCATAGTTCTCAAGCTCCGGGAATCGAATACGGTCGTGCCACCGGAGCGGACTTTGCCTTCCCGCCACATTCTCAATCGTTTTCTCCGTAATTACATGCGTGGATTTCACAAGCATTATCCAATCCTTCATCCTGCATCACTGAGACTGAACGAAGCACCTGTAGAACTCGTCCTTGCCATGGCTGCTCTGGGCGCGCAATACAGCCGTGAGCGTAGAGCTGGTTTCGAGCTCTTCTACTGGGCCAAAGACATTGCGCTGCAACGCCTTCTCAGACAACAGCAAGTGCGAAACAGGTGGTCTAGAACAACCAAGAAAGTTTGAAAGATTCAAAGTCGCAATTATACGCCATTCAGACTTTCCTTCTGCTTACGGCATCTTCGATGTGGTCTAAGGAGGTCCCTTGCTCAGATGAGGCACTCTCGTTGCGGGGCATTTTGGAGAGGCTGGTGAAACAGGCAGTACCTGAAGATAGCAACAACACACCTGCGGGCGACTGGACAAGGTGGATACGGAACGAATCTGTGAGGCGGGTCAGGCTCGTTGTGTTCTGCTTCTTTAACTTACAAACACTACTTTTCGACATTTCACCTACAATGCTTGCACACAAGCTTCACGACGAATTACCTTGCTCTGAGGAAGCCTGGGAGGCATCATCAGCTGAGGTCTGGCGTAAGCATATCGAAGGAGTTTCACCGAACAAGTCGTTCTCGGCTATCTATGCCGCATTATTTGCAGGTCCATCTTGTGAAGAACTGCCGTTGGCTTTCTCTCCCCTGGGCGCACATGGCATGATACATGCCATCATTCAGAGGATCTGGCTATTACGACAAACTGCTTCTCCGACCAACGTGCACAGCGAGTTGGCAGATCTCGACGTGAGCTCGCTTGAGATGAGCCTGGAGCGCTGGCAGGCGATGTGGGAGAGAGATGAAGAGGCATCTCCAATGCGGTTGGATGGGCAAGCGTCGTTGAACTTTACCTCTATGGCATTGTTCCGCTTAGCTCACACCCATGTTCATTTGGATTTTGGGATGCTACCTGACATTATGGCCTCCTGGGACCCTGGCCTGATTGCAACGAAACTTTTGCAACTACCCGCCGTTGCACGGGATCACACACGTCGCGGGTGGCTCTAAATTGTGCACACGGCTTGTCGATACCCGTCAGACTTGGTATTGACTTGGTAAGCCGGACGCAGGTCTTCTTCTATTCCAACCAATACGCGCTTCTTCCTTGAGATCTGCTCTGTACTTGACTAAATGGCTTGAGATTGTGCAAGCGCCGCATAAATATCAAGATACAACACCCGACGAAGTAAAAGTCCTGGAATTTCTCGCGGAGTTGCTCGACGAGGCGGACTCTTCGTTTGATGCGAAGTCACTGCTCACTAGAACGAATCGACTGGCCGCCGCTTTGTTAAGGCTCCATGGGAAGATTTTCCGAGACGACAGCATATGGGAGTTTGTAGACTTGATCGGGAGCTGGCTCAACGCCTATGCTGATCTCCTCGAGCAGAGCGACATGCTGCAGGAGTCCGTTTTAGTCGACCAGGCTTGAGCAATGCCATCAGAGGGCGTCTCAAGCAGATGGAGGAATTTATGAACAACCTTTTGTTTTGAGGATATTTAACGTTACGTCAGAACTTACGGACAAGTGATGGAAGGTATTGAGACATCATCGTTAAGGCTTCATGTATGGGAGATGGTGCTTCGTTCGATGTTTATAAACTACACGTCGAACAGAACTTTGTGCACCTTCCGAGCGTCGAAAAGCCTGTATGCCTCCACCGCGTCTTCCAAGGGCATGCGAGTATCGCAAAGAAATTCAAGAAGATCCTTGACTTTAGCAAGACACTCCAGTGCCTCCTCGAATATGCCGCGCACAGGACATCTACCCCACGAGATCGTCACATTCTTCGCATATAGTTTTGGCCCCTGGAAGATAACATCTTGCGTTTGAACGCCAACACTGCTGATGAAGCCGAAAGGCCTGACAGAGTCCATGCATAATTGCATAGCGTCCGGAGTACCGACAACTTCCAGAGCGAAATCTGCACCTCTTCCACCGGTCAGGTTCAAGATGGCGGAGACCGTGTCTTTCCCCAAAAGTACAGGCTTCGCGCCCAGTTTCTCCGCTTCTTCCAATCTCTCCGGCACCATGTCGACAGCGATGATGTTTTTGCACCACATCGAGGCGGCGGCTATAGCACAGATGCCAACAGGGCCGCAGCCAACCACGACTGTATGCGTGGTAGCGGCTTCGCTGGCAGGAATTTGCTTGAGGAACTTAGAGGCGCAGAAGTAGCCTGTGGGGAAAATGTCGCCCATCAGCACCGCCATGTGCTCGGGGATTGAGGTCGGACGAATGACAAGAGTAGAGCTTGCATAGGGCACCCGCACAAACTCGGCTTGACCGCCGTCTATAGCGCTGGTCTCAGCGCTATTGCCTACGTTATGTCAAGTCAGCGAGAGTTTCACTTGTGAGTGTCATCTGTGGCATGCTCCCACCGAACAGAAGGCTCTTTTCACAGCGACTGGTCTCCTTCCTCAGACAGTAGAAGCATTCGCCGCATTGGGTGGTGAAAGTCGCCTGTGGAAGATTGGCGGTCAGCGAGAGGACAGAAATCGAATGTTGTCGTCGATTAAAGCTGCACGCAAGCTTCCCGGTAGACACTCACAACGACTTGGTCGCCGACTTTGAAATTTTTGACATCGCTGCCAATCTCATGGACCACCCCAGCAAATTCGTGGCCTGGTATGAAGCCAGTGGGGATGTCTTGATGACCTCGATACCAATGCAAGTCGCTGCCGCACAGTGCGGACACGCTGACTTTGACAATTGCATCGTGAGGGGCTTGTAGTGTTGGCGCCGGTCGTTCTTCGACTGCTACCTTCCCCTTTCCTCTGAACACGACCGCTCTCATTGTGCCTTTTCGATAACTGATGGCACAGTTTTAACTCGACAAATCTGCAATGGTGGGCCGAACGATCATTTGTTGTACTCATCAACTTGGAGATCATGGGCCGAGCTCGGAGCAACATGTTGTGGGGAAATGTCGGCTGCGGGGTGATGCTCTGAACCCGAGATAAACGCCACTTGGAGTCGAAATTGCCTACCTACCCCTCACAAACTAGTTATGTCTATACCAATATCGCGACGGCCTTCCATTACCACACCAAAGCGTCGAGCCTGACGCATCAAGCCACTCCTCTTCGGCCACTGACATCACGTGCCTCTGAGTCCCGTTCAGCACTTCTACAATCTCGGATACAATGCGCGCCGCGCTGGTGGAGGAGTTCGGGCAGGCCTATACGTTCAAGGATATCCAACAACCACCCAGTCCAGCCGGCATAGACTTGCTCGTCAAGGTCTTGGCTGCATCCTACTGCCATACGGATGCGGTCTTCGCCTCCGGAGCAATGTCGCAGGATCTGCCGCGCGTCGGCTGCCACGAGTTTGTGGGAGAAGTCGTGTCTGTTGGCGACAAGGTGTCGACTTCAATGGGTCTTTCTGTCGGTACAAGGGTTGGTGTTCCCGGTCGCGCGTACCGTCCGTGTGGCAACTGCTTCGAATGCCAAAACCCGAATGGAGATGAGCTCGGATACTCGCCGTATTGCCCAGCTGCTGGGAACCTTGGACTCACGCGCGATGGAGGCTTCCAGCAATTCTGTCTTGTAGACAGCAGACAAGTCGCATTGTTACCCGATGGACTTGAGCCATCACAAGCGGCGCCGCTGATGTGCGCAGGTCTCACGGTTTGGGCTGCTCTGCACCACGAGAAAGTACGAGACGCACGCCGCGTGGCAATTTTAGGGGCAGGTGGCGGATTGGGCCACATCGGCGTCCAGTTTGCTGTCAACTTGGGCAAAGAGGTGCTTGCGATTGATGCGAATGATGATGCATTGTCTTTGCTCGGGCGCGTGAAGACTGGTCTCGGGCCCCTGGGGAAGAAGCTACACATCGCCGACGCCCGGTACGACAAGGCGAGCGATCTCTGCTCTCTCTACCAGGATGGAAAGGAACCCGCACTCCCTTCGGAAGCCGGCGTGGACGCCGTTATCCTTTTGCCGGACTCCCAAAAGGCTTTCGATCTGGGAATGGAAATCCTCAGGAACCACGGAACGATGGTCGTTGTGAGCTTTCCCAAAGAAAAGCTTGCGGTCTCCGCTTCCGATGTCGTCTTTCGAGACATTACCATTGTAGGTAGCTTGGTGGGTAGGAACCACCAGCTTCGCCGCATGCTGGAGTTTGTGGCTGAAAAGAAGATTAAGGTGGAAGTTCAAACGTTTCCGTTCGATCAGCTGAACCATCTTGTTGAGTGTTCAAAGAAAGGAGTGAGCGGGAAATTAGTGATCGATATGCAACTCTAGAGTGTCGAAAACACAATCAGAATCATCTAGGTCACTTCCACGGATTCGTTGAGAACGGACAAGAACCCTCGAAACATTATTATTAATGGTTTTGGGTCTCTACAGGAAGAATGCCGGGGGGGTTTCCCTTTGGCTCCTTATAGTAATGGCAGCAATTTCACTGCTGCTGCATCTCGCTGTCGTGGCCTCTGATGACAGGTGTAAAGCCTCGCTCCGCACTCCATGTCACTTCTTCTCCGTCGCGCCATTTGCCGACGATGAAAGGTTCTCGTCCCGGCTCATCCCCCTTTGGCAGATCATTCAGGAATGACCACCGCACCATCTCCTTATATCCCCGTTCCCTCCAATCATTGATCGTCCCTAACGGGTCTCGATTGAATATCGGCAGGATGTCGAAAAGAATATTATCGTGGGCTAGGCAGATGAATATTCCTGGATGAGCATCCAAATCTTGCAGCTTGATAATGCTATGTTGAGCAGATGCTGCATCGGCATAGGCGCTTCCTGGTGATTCGGAAACGTTGTAGAATGGCGAGATTCTACTGGCATGCTGTGACCCAGCATCACTCGACCTTTCAACTGGGTGATTTACCGTGAATGTAGAGTAAGGATAAGGATTTGGGTAATATGGGTCTAAGCCAACATCTTCAAGAAGACCAGGAAGTGGAACGGACTGCGATGGCCGGAACATGCCGGCGAAGTGGCAGCAGTCGCCGCCCATGAAGATGAAAGTATCCGGTGTGGTTCGTGCAAGCCCACAGATATGTCCAACAGCGTGCTAGATTGGGTTAACACAGTGACATAGCTTCAAGACATCCTTGACAACTTACACCTGGAACATCTAGCAGGTAAAACGACCCATCTCCAAAGTAATCATATGCAGGGAATCCGGCAACGTGCATTGTAAAGCTGGGCTCGTGTACTTTATGGCCTCTGTGGTCTTGGTCAGCATTAACAACCAGGGGGATGGCAGAACCTGCCAAGTCTGACTTCTTACTTCAAATCCTTGGCCAACACGAAACCTGCTGGGTCTTCCGGCCAGCCCGGGAGAAATGATTCAGTGAAGCCGGGGCCAACAACGATATCCGTGTGCGCAGGATACTTGGATCCGTCGCCAATGTGATCCCAGTGCCAATGACTCCAAACGATTGCTCCTGGAGAAAGTCTTTAGTCCTTGCCCAACCCAACGTGTATACCATCAGGTGACACGTACTTAAACTGTCCATGTCGAATCCACCTGCGACAAGGACTTCATCAACGCCCTTCTCCACTTTGACGGCGGGCACATGTGCACCAATCATTGACTGCGTCTTGGGAGAGCCGTTCCAGAAATCTTTGCGTGACCCGCAATCAAACATGACAAACTCAGCGCCAGTTTCGGCCTGGTGCTCAACCAGGAAACACATGGTCTTGAAGTTCAGCTTGTCGTGGTTGGTGATATGGGGCTGGACAAATGCCGCAGCATCGCAAGCCATCGTTGTGGTTGTATCGATCGCCTGGACCTTCACGGTGCGATGAGAAGGTGGGAGGTTCAGCGATCCAACCACCTGCTTTGCAGTATCGCAATCTGTAAGCATTGTTGCCTTTGTGAGAGTTTTCGTGCGCTGTGATAAGTAAAGATGTACTATGCACGTTTTTCGTCGTGAGGGAAATTCATTTTGATAAATGGTGCAAAGTGGCTTGGTAGAGATGAGTAGAGATGTTACTTCACCATTGCCCACGCGACGTAGTTCTAAAACCAGAAACCCCGCAGTGTGGAGTTTGCTCGGTTCTCCTGCATGTAACCCTCGGGTGATGACTTGGACTGAGCGTGATCATTTTTGACCCCTCTGAGTTGCTTGCGTAAGTCGATGCAGATGGGCTCTTCTGAAGCGGACAAAGGTCACGGCGACGAGACAGTTGCTCCCAGTCAGACCACATCAAGATTTCAGCCAGGCCAATTAGGCTGAGAGGTCACGTGGCAGAAGGAGCATGAGCAAAAGCAATTGAACAATCTGTAGTCGCTTATTAAAAACATTTTACTTGGTGTCTCAATCGTAGATGAGACTGAGCCGGTCATCTTTAGCTTGAACACCCGCCATCTTGGCTCTAGAATCCCAGTTCAAATAACCATCCCTCTTGTCATTGTTACGCCATTTGCTGTACCAAAATCAGTCAGTAGTGCGACAGCGGATTCTCTGATACCATGGGGGCTCACTTACTACCACCAAAATTCGTCGCCACTCTTCTCCTCATACAGCAGATCTTCGCGCCCAGCTAAGCACTTTTCGGCATAATCTGGATTGTAGAGAAGTGGTCTTCCAATTACGACTGCGTCAATAAGGCCATCTTTTATCGATTGGTCTGCCTCAGAAGCCTTGAACGCTGTGTTGCCAAAGAGAGGCGTGTTCTTCAGAATTGGACGAAGATAGGCGATTGGGTTCCACTCGATACCTCGTGGCTTGCCATCGATCATGAGATCGTAAGAAGACCACCAGCGCATGACTTGGACGTATGCGAGCCCGAGTTGGTCAAGCTCCGTGCAGAATCCACCGTACGTTTCCTTCGCGACTTCGACAGATGGGTTGTTGTTCGCATCAAGCTCTCCCATGTCATTGTACCCTCCACAGGGCGCTAATTTAATGCCAATGCGATTCCACGGAAAGTGTTCGTTCATCTGACGCAAACATGCCATGGAGAAACGCATGCGGTTCTCCAAGGAACCGCCCCATTTGTCGGTTCGCTTGTTGCTGTGACTTTCGAGGAACTGCATGGGTAGGTAGCCGTTCGCGTTGTGAATCTCCACTCCATCGAATCCCGCCTCCTTCGCCAAGCGAGATGCGCGGTTGTAGAGCTTTACGATGGTCTCTGGGTCCTCGATCGGAGTGGGCGCGATATATCCGGGACCGCCGGGGACGTTGCGGAATTTGCCTCCTCTGGCAGCAATATTGGAGGGGCCAGGCACGGGTTGCCCGGACTCTCGCTGTACTCTCGTGCCGGGATGTGCGACACGGCCAACGTGATGCAACTGGCAGAAGATGATGCCACCACGATCATGCACAGCACTTGTAACCTTTTTCCAGCCTTCTACATGCTCTTGGTTGTAGATGCCGGGCATGTAAGTCCACTCGACACCCTGCGGACAGATCAATGCTGCTTCAGATATCTAGAAGCCATTAGCAAGCGTTGAGAGGTGAAACATCCAAGAGCGGCATACGATAAGTCCGGTCCCCGCCCTTTCGGCGTAATACGGGACATGAAGATCCTCGCGAGGCGTTGAATCGCGATTGCGTGTCAAAGAAGCCATGACAATGCGATTTTTCAGAGAAAGATCTCCCATGTCCAATGGTTTCTGGAGGTGGCTGAGGGGCCCATCTTGGATTTGATCGTTGGTCATGGCTGTTGTTGAGGGTTCAACTTGGTTTCTTCCACCACTTCTGTAGACCTGTACTGCGCCTGGGAATCTAATGAATCATGTAGAGCGGCGACAAATGTACGATGTTCGGCGGGAATTTGGGTGATAGGGAACATTAGACCTCCAATGACGACTGGGGTAATTCTTCTCCAACGCAGAGGATTTTGTCTCGGAGAAGAAATTGAGACCCTGCTGCTGACAATTGCGTGCCGCGGTATTCAAAAAAACCTTCACTGTGCGGCATAGCAAAGAAAAGGCGCGCAGCTTCTGTTTGTTCGACGTGCCAGTCTCTCCGTGGAGCCATTTGTGATCCCAGTCAACATGCTATCAAAGGTCAGCTTCTCGTCTCTCGTCGACTTCAATGGACTTTCGCTGGTCCGGGAGGCCGTTGCGAGCCACGACTCCGGGCTTTTGATTACCGGCCTTCCGCCATGCCCAAGAACCTTCGGCAGTGATGCACATCTCTTGGTGGGTCTCTCTCTGCTCGCAAACGAATTTGCGAAATCAATACTCTTTCGCCAGATCCCCTGCTAATATGCAATAGCAGGGCAAGCGAGTACGGAAATCGGAGTTGAACGGTGGAGATTCTTCGTCGATTTTAATGCAACATCTGCACAAGCTCTCACACGCGGTGTTCAAAAACCTCAGCCATGCTCTCGAACTTCCATGGGAGAGATACTTGGGCGAGATGCATGAGTACAATGCTCCTGGTGCGGATGAGATACAGATGGTTTCTAGCAACGAACCTGTTCCTTTTTCGTGGTCAACCTTGGTGAGTAGAGAGAAGATCCTTTGTTACCTCTGCGGACAATACAGATCCATGCGCTAATGCATATGCACTCATGTAGACCATTGTGACATGTACGACCAACCCCCACAGCGCCTTAGTCCTGTTTGGAACTGCATTGGCCGTGTTCTCTGAAGACTCTACCCCTCGTCCCTCGAAAGCGAGTGTGGACCTTGAGTATTTGGAGCAGCTTGGCTGTGATCCGAAGAGCGGTCGGATCGTGTATCATGTGCGTCCAAACGATGACGTATTCTATACGAGGACTGCGGGTGCTTTGATGAAGCCGATGGCTTGTGAAGAAATCCAGACGAGGCAGCGCATCAAAGATTTGAAGTTGGTAATGTAGTACAATGTCAGCAGACAAGAAAGTGTTTTTCTCGCTCCCAATCCAAAACCCGTTAAAAGGCTTCCATTAATAGGCTTCATCTACTGCAAATGGCGATGGAATGGCTCCGACATCGATGCTCAGATGCCGTACAATACCAGATAGTACTGTGTTACTTGCATCACCCCACCCCGGGTCTTTACGCATTCACAAATAACGTTAAAGCCGGATTCTCCCGTCGTTTCTACCCCATCGCTCCGTGACCATGATCTCGAAGCAATCCTCAAATCCGAGAAATCCAAAGCAAGACGTTCCAACTTTCGAGCACTTACTTATATTGTTGAAGAGTTCCCAACAACGAGAAATGCTACTCCGTTATCAACTATCTATCGACTAAAATGGCTACACCTCCTGTGTCATACGGCTTCATCGGCCTCGGTGTCATGGGCTATCCCATGGCACTGAACCTTCGCCGCAACATCGGCCCCGAAAGCAAGCTATACGTTTGTGAACTCAACCAGGCCCAGCGGAAACGATTTCTCGAAGAAGCAGGCGCCAACACCTGCGAACTTGAGAATCCCAAGCTTGTCGCCGAGGCCGCCGTATGCAGGGTGGCCAGCAAGTAAGCCCAAACAAGCCGGCTTGACTTGTTTACTTGGCTTGTCA
>PEGC01000252.1:0-10476 GCA_002921095.1 Cladosporium sp. SL-16
CTTCGCCTGCCTGGCGTTCAGATCCAACTGGGAGGAACAAGACGCGATGGACAGCCGTTGCAGGCAGAGGCCAGTAGCCGCGACATGGTGCAGCTTGTCAATGCCAAGACGACGATAGTACCGCAGCGGTTTCCTAGAGCAGTCGAGATCGTGGCGTAGCGTCTGGTTGCAAAGGCGTCGAGTTGGCGAAGTGGACCGATGCAAACGGCGCAATGTGGGGAGCAATACAGTGCTGTAGAGGAACCATATGTAGACGACAGGCCGGAGGCGACAACGAAATTTGGGCGAAGGTGCACATACGGTACAGTATAGAGAGACAAGTGCGTGGTAAGTGAAGGAGACCTTGGACATGCGTCTCGGTGTCAACAACGAAGCCGAGTCGATGTGGAAACGTCCCGCCCCTGACCGGTGGGGACAGGGCCGTAGCGCAGCACCAAAAAAAAGGCAGCTTCACTATTTCAGGGTCGCAGGCCGAGGCACTTTGATGAGAATCCAGGCCGCACGTCTCAGGATTGACTTGCCAAGAGACTGATTGTAAAGGCCCGGTCTCTTAATTTGCTAATTTAGAAGCGCGCCTGAACCAAACAACAATCATCTCCAATCGCCAAAACTTTCGACGACGAGGGGTCGCCTTCTCGTGCAATGTGCTGCACTGCGAGCGACATACACGGTCGGTCCTGCCAGACGAGGACTAGTGTGCGCAAGGGTCTGCCGGCTCGTGCACGCTGAGATGTCGGCTCCACACCCAGCCACCAGATCCCCAGCCGTCCCCTGCTACGATGATGCACAGCCCTCAAGTGATACGGCTTGGAAGGTCCGTTGCCCAGCTTGTCACGTTCAATTTGCTTTTCTTTTCACGGCTCATGTTACCCAGACAGCATTGCGTACCGTACAAACTTTCGTCGTGTCACCTGCTGAACCAGTCCACGCTATCAATAAAACTCTGGATTTCTGACGATCACTCCCACGCGTTTCACGTGCGCCACAAATAGACGCGCCGTCCGACAAAGTGCTGTCGTTTCCATGGCACAGCTTTAATGCCAAAATGGGGCCTCTCCACGCCGCAGGTTTCGGATTAAAACACTTCTCGAGCTGCGACGCAACATTAGGCCGCTATAGCGATTGTCCAGTAATATTTCAACCTGGCCTCCGGTCCGTTTTCAACCGTGCTATCTTGAGTGAGTATGTTGTAACTCTGATTTTGGTTTACACCTGCATGCGCTCTCACGATCACTGAATCTACAACCTTTTCTAGCTATCCTGCCTTCATCAAGGCGTCACGGACTTTAAGTATCAGACCACCCTACGGTACAACGCGTGAGATCGCGAGCATTCGCCCTTATCTATTGCTCCCCTCCTCGGAACCATCGAAAGACCAGAAGTCAAGAAGCAAGCCATGCACCGCGCCAGACCGAAGGCAGTTGGAGAACGCACTCGCTCGCCCGATAATGGAATCAGGACTCTGACATGGCGCGACATTTCGCATTGGCAGCGGGACAACAAGCACATAACCAGTGGCTATCGCCCTTGCGAAGCAGACTACTCGAAGACTCGCCAGCTTGAAGTTCCTGCACAACGAGACATGCAACATTTACACCCATCTTGTCGGAGCCCTACTCCTGCCGATAATTGCAAATTGCTGCATGGCCACATTCTCCCAGCCTCAGTTCTCTGGCGTACAGGTGATGGACTATGCGATGGTCGGGATTTTCTTCTTAAGTGCGGAGTGTTGCTTGATCTTGAGCACTACCTACCACCTGATCGGATCGTACTCACGTAGCGTCGAACAGATGTGGCTTCGAATGGATCTGCTCGGAATTGTCATTGTCACAGTGGGCACATTTGTTCCGAGCATTTTTTATGCTTTTCCATGCCATCCGAAATTGCAAAGACTTTACTGGACGATCGTAGGTCATCTCAGTCATTTCTCCGCCATTATATATTGGTGCTTGCATTGTACTGATATTAAGGTAGACCACAGCCTTGGGATGTGCCGTTGCAGCTGTGATCTGGATTCCTCGGTTGCGACACTGGAGGACATTGAGGACATGCGCCTACGTTGCTTTCGGGGCCTCGTCTTTTATTCCGATGCTGCACGGCATTCAACTATACGGGCTCGAGCACATGCTTCAATACTCGGGGACGAGATGGTATTTGCTTGAGCTAGCCTTTCATGGCAGCGGAGCTGGGTTGTGCGCGGTATGTTTGCGTTTATCGTCACTGCGATTTTATGTCTCCCCCGAATGATCTGACCTATTCCCGCAGTTTCGAGTGCCAGAGCGCTTCGCGCCTGGCAAATTCGACATCTGGGGAAGCTCGCATCAGATCTTCCACGTCACGGTGTTGTGCGCTATGTACACACATACAGTCGGCCTGATGCAGGCATTCACCGCTTGTCGTACATTGAAGCTGTGCGAAATACGTGCAACTCAACAGGGGGCTTCATAAGCCCACACAGGTTGTCAGCGTCTGGTGTCGCTGATCTGACCGCGAGAAGTTTGCGAGACACGACGATAACCGGCGTGGCCGTAATTTGCAGAAGAAAGGATTGTGCTTCGCTAATGCGACTTTGACTCACAATGTCAATGCGTTATGAGGAAGCAGCAAGAGCTTGGATGCGCGCGTGAAAAGTGCACTTGAACATGACGAGTTCAGCAAATGGCATTTGACGACCGGCACGTCGACTCACTGTAGTGGACAACGTGAGTCAAGTCGGAACGGGACACCTAGCACGAATTCACCGTTGGCTCGGACAATCTCCGAAGCGCGGGCCGTTGATGGGTGGACCCAAGAGATAGGTCGAAGATTGGCCCTTGCCCTTGCCATCCGCGCCCTGCACTCGATCATGCCATATTCCTTGGAAAGTTTACAAAGGCACAGGCCCAGCGTCGCTCTTGGACAACATCCGGCTCCTGGCTCGTGCAGCTCACGAACAATATGCCAAGATATCTTCAAAGAGTCTGTCTCTTCTCTTCGCAGACATTCTTTCTCTTTCTTCCCCTCCTATATGATATCCCACGGGAGACGATTCTGTGCGGTCCACCGAAAGGCGGCGCTTGCGATCGACATCCACCCATTTGACCGTCCTCGTGAAGAACTTGCTCTGTCTCGCCCGAGCAAACTCGCTTTAGGCCTATATACATCTAATGCCATGCCGCACGAGACTGTCAATTCGGATCATTTGAGTTCTCTGGACAATGATCAGACAATTAGCATAGAGACTTTGGCTTCGCGACTGTAAACAGAATTACGAGCCGATTGGTGGCACTACGTGCGGCGCCGGTCGGAGTTGACTGTGGAAGCTTCTCGCTTACACTAACATTTTTTGTGTCCTGTTAATGTGGTTGTCGCCTGACCTTGTGGCTAGGCCCCTCACTCGCCCGACATAACGAGACGACAACAAGCGCTACTGGAGCACCGTCCCATAGTAGACCCGCTACTGTACGTACCACTTCCGCTCTTTTCCATTTGTCTGTGATGACCATAGCGAGCTGTCAGTGACTTATGTCCTGCAACGCTGATCAGTGCCGCCTGCACCCATATTTCGACTCGGGCGCATCATGCTCCAACCTCCGAGAGGCATTTACAACTACCAGTGGCGAAGCTCTCAACCTCCGACGATCCTGGTTCTACCTCCGAGCAATCTGGCCATGGGTGCCAAATTAGCATCGTCTTTATAGTGCTCAACATATAACCTTCACTCCAGCCTTTTGGTCGCTATGTCTGCACAGGCGTCGCGTCATTCCACGATGTCCATTCCTTCAACAATATCTGTCCGCTACCCTAAACTCTTCGTGGGCTTCCTAGACGAGGAACCCATCTTCAATCCTCATTATGTCAAGACCCGGGTCGAGTCAGAGGATGCCGTGTGCAGGTAATCCTCCTCCTAATGACAGCGATGGGAAGCAAGTGTCTGACCGTGACAAGCGCGTGTGAGTTTTCACCGCCGCAGAAGAAAGCAGTCCAGGAATGTGATTTCGCCTACTTCGCGGCCATCATGGCTCCTTTCGCCGACGAACGCAGATTTCGCGCGATTTGCGACTGGGGCAACTGGATTTTTCCCTATGACGATCTCTTCGACAACGGAACAATGCGCAGCGACTACGACCAGGCTGCTGCCGCAATGGACACATTGATAAAGAGCTTTGACGACTCTCACAAGCACCATTCCGAACATACACTGCAGACCAACAGCGTGTCTGTCACCAAACTCGCCCGTTTCCATGGAAGCATTTGGAATTCTATCAAGTCAAGCGCTCCTTCCGGTAACCGCTGTTCTGCCCCGACGTATACTTCATAGGGCTGACGATCAGACAGACACCAAGCATAGGTACACGACCGCGATGAAGC
The DNA here is from genome assembly GCA_002921095.1 of Cladosporium sp. SL-16. NCBI lineage: Eukaryota > Fungi > Ascomycota > Dothideomycetes > Cladosporiales > Cladosporiaceae > Cladosporium > Cladosporium sp. SL-16. Next base: position 4,351 of record PEGC01000252.1, read on the forward strand.
AATATTGCGCAGGCACCCTGGCTCAAGTCCAGCAAGCCACCCTGCTTGGCCTCAAGCATTCCGACGAGGTTCTTCTCAGACGTCGCCAGTCGGTCTGTGTCTTACCATTGTTCGCCCTAGTCGAGTTTGCGCACAACATAGATCTACCGGACGAGGTGCACGACCGAGACGACATGAGAGACATTCGAACACTCGGCGTAGATATCATCGTGCTTCACAACGATCTCATCTCTTACCACAAAGAAGAATTGGAGGGGGTGCCGCACAATATGATCGCTGCATACAGAGAATCCGGCAAGACAGCTCAAGAAGCAGTCGACCTCGTTGGGTCCGATATAGAACGGCGGTCTTTGCTTCTGGAGCGTGCCATCGAACAAGTCTCGCGCTGGGAATCTCCATGGCAGCGCGAGTCCATGCGATATGTGCAAGGCGTTAGGGACGTGATAAAGGCGAATTTATATTGGAGTTTGCATTCGGGCAGGTTCTTGACGGATGAGCAAAAGATCCGTCTGTTTACCACTGACATGGTTGAAGTTTCGGAATCGCCCTTCCACTTCTTTGAGAGCAGACCCGTCCCCAAGTCTACGAAGCCATGGTCTATAATGGGTTTAGGCATTCCCAAAGCAGCCGAGGCGATTCCAGGTCACTATGATATTGTGCAACAGAACGAGTGGAGAGACAAGGACGGAAGACAGGACCATGGCATTAGATGTTTTGAAGAAGTGAAGGATTGGTAAGAACGGAGCGATACTGCGCATACAGTACAGTGTATACATGCCTTATTCAGCCATTCAGGAAGAAAGAAATGACAACCTTAGCCTTGCCATTTATCACTACTATATGGGTCTGTCCAAATAGCTCGAGTTGCCAATCCTCATCTCCTCCGATCTCTCATCGTATCGTCTCAGGGCCGTCACCGTCTCCCGACCCGTCGCCATCGGTTCTGCAGCCTGACTAGTTTTGGACGCGTGCCTGTATTGTTGTCGGAGTTCAATTGGAACTTGGGCGTGCCACTGATGTCAAGGTCCAGGGCGCGCTGTCTGCTTCTTTTGGTCGGAGATATTCTGGGCTCCGTGGGCAGTCCTGCCGATCTCGTTGATCTCCGCCGTCTTTGTCTGGCTTCGGAGGTAATTTGACTGTGTGGTTCGAATGATAGGTCTAAAGTTCCGACTACCCTGCCATCGCTACTTCCGTGTGCTCTTGAAGGTTCAGGCCTCTTGCGAGTCAACTCTTGAAGCTCCTGCCTGTGTCGCGCGCATCGATCTTCGACAGCACCTATCCTTGCATGCAAGGTGCGTGCTTCAAGCGTCTCCCTGGAGCGCAAAAGAGCCGTGCTTGTTCTAGAGAAACTAGGATCCTGCCGTTCTAGTCCGGGCCTTTCCTGCTCACGACCAACATTTGTTGGATGAAGAGGTCCGTTTCTCGTCACTAGTGATACATCTCCAATCAAGTGGCTGGGGTCTTCCGGTAAGTCCGCAATATTGGGTCCACAAGAGTCTGAAGCTAACGATCCTTCGGAATTATCCCTGTCGAGAATGCAAGGATCGAAGACGTCCAGCGACCAGTTCGGCTCTCTCAAAATCGACAGCACTGTGACAACTATTGCAGTCGTCATAACCGAGCTCTAGTACAAGAGTTAGTCTAGGAAGTGACCGTGTAGCGTAGGCGAAGGTAAGAGGAGCGATCAACTGGTATCGCTTTGGTGGCGGACGGTAGAACAAATCGCACAAGCCTCGGAGTGACTTCTGATCTTTTATGATGACAACTTTAACTTATCTAAATCTGGCAAAGTGCTGATGCATAGAGGTAAGTAGGGTCCGAGATTGAGGGGGGGGAGGGGGCTAGTTGGAATCGAAATGCGTTACGTTGCCTACTGAAGATAGGTCACTAGCATTCTCGTCACACAGTAGAGTGCTCTTTTCGTTTCTTGAAATTCTTGCGAGCTGTTGGGTCGCCACCGACTGCACCATATAAAACTTCTTTAGAAAGAGGTTGAGAACTCAATCGAATCCCATGTGCGGTACTGTATGGTCTCGCCAGGTGTCATTTGCTCATAAATATAACGCTGACCGGTCCCCTGCGCTCAACACTCGCGAATCCTATGATGAGCTCTAGTAGCTCACATATATCTCAAAGAACGCATACTAATGTTACCTCAACAGTTCAAGGGCTTCAGCAATGCCATTTGGTATTTTCGACAAACTTCGTTGGAGTGGATCCACATTTCAGATTGAAAATCCACAATCACAATTCGATGCTGCGATCTGCTCCGCCCTTCTGGCTCCCGATGTCCTCCAACATGTATCATCGAGCGGACTCGAGCATGTCAGTGGTGGTTGTTGGCCAGAGGATCGAAAAGCATTAGTCAACACTTCTCATGACTCATCCAGACCTGGCCATCCGAGACCACGCTGTTCGAGTTGGCATCGCTCTCAGTGCTCAAGCTATGGACAAGAGGAGCATGTCGGTTCTTCAGACGTCATGAGAGCAGCTTTCGATGCTGATCTAGTATGGAGAAATTGCATCTGCGTAGAGGCTTTTCGATCCCATACACCCTGCTTCCCTCCAAGGCACCAGCATACACAAAAGCGATATGACCAAGCTTCTCACCCTGCAATGAACAATTTTGCTTATGTGGAGCCTTGCACCCCTTGCTATGGTTCGAAGCACAAACGTCTGGAACGGTCATCGGCGATAGACTGTGGTACGTCGGAACGAGACGACTTGATGCACGATTTCAGGACCCACGAGACCTCAAACGTGATGCGGATGAGTGACAGGCAAGAGGCGATGCGCGACAGCGGTGTGGGCAGCGATACCGAGCCAGCGCGGCACCCACTGTCAGCCGAGCGGGTTTCGGCAAACACATCAACAGATACTCTCTCTGTCACAGCATCTTCGGCCATCTTGAGCCCTGCGATGATGCCCAAAGTTGTCCGTGCAAGAGCGGCGGCAGACGAAAGTTCCGATTGCGACAGCATGGGTTCTAGTTCGGCGTTTTCTGTCGAAGCAGACGAGATGATTGAGATGCAGTCACATGCTTGGAGACATCTTTTCCGAGATGTCTGGCACAGAGCCCGATCGATACGTGGGATTAAAGTTCAGAAGATAGGCGGCTCTTTAAAATATAGATCCATTAGCTGAGCACAACATCTTGCGATGGAGCCAAGACGCAGCCATGTCACGACGTTTGACCATCCTTTTCAATTGAGTTACTGGTGAAAGAAGCCATTCGAATCTTCTTTTGCTTAACCCCTCCTTGTCAATCTTGCTTCGCCATTCGTGCCACTAGGAGAGGTCAGACTTTCGGCTTGTGGCGTGAAATGACACACCCAGGTTCGTATGGCCTCCTGTCACAACAAGACATCATGTAACCATCTTCGTACACTGGGTCTTTCATCAAGCGAAGATCCAAAGGATCACCGTGGCAGTCTGGATCATGATCTGTCCAGGTCCCCGAATCATCGTCGACTTCTAATTCACCTGCCAAATTTCCGAGCAACGTCAGCGTTGAAACGAAATGACTAGGTTGTTGGAATAGTGTGCTATACTCACCATCATGGTATCTACACGAGCCCATTTCGTTCAACTCAACGTCAAAATGCGTGTGACATTTGCGGCAGAGTTCAAATGCTTTGCGTTTTCTTTTTCTGGACCCAGAGATCGGACGGCGAACAGCATTGTCGATGACCGGACGGGAGTCCTCGAGCTCACGCCAAATCTTGATCAGGAGCTTTTTGAGCTCTCCAACGGGCATGCCTTCAATCGCTTGTCGAATGGTTGCCCTTCTAGGTGGTGGAGTAGGCGAGCCTGACGTCTCACGATCGACATCGCTTGGGATCTCTGCATAGGTGGTTAGTTGCAACGACTGTCAATCTTCTGAGCCTAATGTCATGTATACCATAGTCCGAGCATATTTCGGGAGAGTCAACCATCTTGATACAGAGAAAAAGGGACGTATCTCTATTTCTGCCCTGGGCATTGCTTCAGGGACCGTCTCACCATTTAAAGAGAATAGCCAGGTATGACGTCGTTTCCAAGTGCATGACTTCCAGGAACACTGAAAGGTTTCGCAAATCTATAGAGTACCTGTAGCGGTCGACTCGGTCTCCCGACCCCTGTCAGCAGCGAGGTAGTTGCGTGACTTCCTTCTTCGCTCGATGATTTGGTTACTACAGTACTAAATTTACACTATACTGCTGACTGCTCGCTTGGCAAGAGAAGAAGCTGGTCTCTAACATTGTGACAGGGTGTGGTCACATGGTCGCCTTGTGTCAGATTTGCAGGGACGCGCGTCGAGGCGAATCAGGCTGAACGAAGTCTAGGATTCTGAATGTGCCAGGGAAGTGAGCAGGAAGGCTCAGATTCAATGTGCACTTTCTGGCTCCGCTGATAGACTTTGCAGCCACGCAACTTCTGCTTCGCACCAGTAAAGTATATAGCCACCCACGTTGCCAACTGCACTCACGAGCATACTTTGACCTACATTGCTTTCTCATTGCACCCTCCTTACTTGACCTCAATTCGGTAAACACTACTAGAACACCTAAGATGGACTATGGAAGTCTGGCCCGCTGGCTCAAAGATATTGTCTCGGGCGAGACAAATATCTCGTTCTACACCTTACCAGTGGCTTGGATGCTTTGTGTAGTACCGCGCCTATTCGCAATCATCACTTACGCCACTTCCACTGGGAAGCCCTTCGAATTTGGCCATCCTCGGAACCTTCGTCAACTCGCGGGCTCCGATCCTGCTCTTTCTTCTCGTACACGCGGCCGGATAATCCGTGCTGAAGCCGCCGCACAGGACACGGTCGAAAGCGCGCCGTACTTTGCCGTGGCGATGCTCGCCGGCAATCAAGTTGGGCTACCAAGCAGTCTCCTCAACGCCTTGAGTGTAGCCTACCTTGTAACAAGAATCGCATATATTGACGCCTATATATACAGCGAGACTGTCATTGTTGCCTCACTCAGAGCAGCTCTCTTCTCCATCGGCCATATGATCATCTGGTCAGTCTTTATCCTTGTGGGCTTGAGCGTCTGAACGTCGCTGTCACGCATTGATGCCGACTGGGTTCTTCACGACATTTAAAGATGGCAAAGACGGGAAACTGTGGGTGAGAGAGGGTGATGGGTCGAATATGCAAGAGGGCACGACACCTTGTACGTAGCGCGGTTTAAAACATACGGTACACTGTTCTGGCAACGATTCATGAACCATGATACAGTACGCCTTACGCATGTTCTACGAATACTCTCGGCATGAGAACGGCAAATCATTTGAAATGGCAAGACAAAGGACGTTCAATATTACAGTACTGATCTGATCTATAATGCTTCCAAGGTGACCAAATTACTGCTGCCATCGTTACAACGCCCTAATACGAGCACCAGGACTCATACCGCAATTTTCTCTTGCGCGCGTCACGAAAGGCCAAACGAGCGATCGGTCGATCGTCATATGCTGCATGGCCACACGACTCACATCAAGCTAGTGCTGAGCTGAAGCAAGACCCGGCTACACATCGCCCGATCCGACGCTCGAACGAGCTCGTCGAAAAGATCGCCTTGTAAACTTTAGTCTACTGCCCACATGAGCTGAAGTCGTGCCGTACTCACTTTTTGATCCGTTCTCCATCGCACCGTCACCACAGTCCAAGAAAGCCTGTCGTGTCGGGCTGATCTTGCAAGAAGCTTCGCCCGGATCTAACCACATTCGGACAAAGCTGTGTTCTAAAGCTTTTTCGATTGTGATCCGACTGTACATGTTGAAGGTGAGCAGCCGGTCTACCAAATCCAATGAATCCACGGAAGCCTTTGGGAACATGTCTTTCCAGAGCATCCGGGGCCTGAAGGGTAGAGCAGTCCGGATATAATCTATACTCTTCTGAGAATATCTTGCCTTTGTCAAATCGTCATCCGTTGGTGAGCCCAGTACATCGAAGATACGATACAATTGATCGATGTAGTTTCTTCCAGGGAAAATGACGCGTCTTCCGAGCATCTGCGCCAGAACACACCCGCTCGACCACACGTCAGAAGGTTTGTCGTACCTCGAAAGCATGACTTCCGGCGCCCGATACCAGCGCGTGGCGACGTACTCTGTCATCTTGAGCTTTTCAGTTCC
>PEGC01000253.1:0-10471 GCA_002921095.1 Cladosporium sp. SL-16
TCAGAGCCAACCAACCATGAATAGGCCCTCAATCAACCAATGGTTGGTTGATGACAGGGCTGAGCGTGCCGCTTATTGCTAGGATAAGTCCGTGGTGGATGACTTACGCTGCCGTCTACTGTGTGACAAGGGACTTTTGTTAATTCATTGAAGAAAAAGACGTTTATCAAGTGAATATCGTGCCTGTTTGGCATACCTTTCAATGGCTGCCGTTGCGCGCCCACCGTCGCAGCCCGACGATGACGCGCTGTCAGGGACGTCGCGTCCAAGCCGGTCGCGCGTCTCACGCACCGAGGTCGACTATAGGAGATTGCATCGGGGTATTTTGACAAAAGAGGAGGCTTCGAGGCAAACAACTGCGAGGAGTAGCGGGACTCAAGAGGCTCAGCTGAACACGATCCTGAAGGCCGTCGCTGGCGTCCGCGAATCCGTTGACGAGCGCTTTGCGCTTATGCAAGAGGCTATCGCCGACAGATCGGACATGGAACAAATCAGAGCGACCATATCGGAAGAGCTGAGCCACGCCGTGCAAGAGCGACTGAAGGTTAGTGTTCAACGTGAAATCGTGAATGCCATTCGGGAGGAAGTGACGAGGACAGTACAACAACAGGTGAGTGAGGTAGTGCGCTGGGAAGTCAAGAGCATCGTGCAGCATGAGCTCAAAAACTCTATCGACGAGAATGTCGCCGCTATCATTCAGCAGCAAGTCACCAGTACAGTCAAAGAGCAAGTCACTTCCATCGTTCAGCAGCAGGTCACTACTATCGTCCAGGAGCAGGTCACGACAATCCTGGAAAAGCAGCTATCCAGTATCCAGTTGTCGAGTCCGAACCCTTCTTATGCCGACGTCGCCCGTACTCTGCCAGGCAGCCATCCAAGTCATGCCTGTGCGGAGCTGCGCGAGAATGCTCGCCTGTCTCTTGCTGAGGTCGTCGTATATGCGCCGAGTGTGGTTGCCGGGCCAGGCAGTGTCGATTCTGCGTATGGATCCCCCAACGGTCGCCGGCATCTGCTCATTCGCTTGCCTCAGGCGTTCTTGAGTCCTTTGAACCGTACTTCTGGTCAACCTGGGTCGGTCTTTGACCACTCGTCCCTCGTCCGTGGATCGCTGCGCTAGCTGCTTTGCCTCTTGGCCTAACTCGAAGATCGTTTTGGATGATTGTGTTGCTAACACAGTCAAGGATTATCCCTGACACGAGTATTCAGGGTCTGTTACACAAGAGAGGGGTAGAATCTTCTAGAGCTGCTCTTAGGAACATAAAAGAGCAGTCAATACTCTTATGTAGATAGACCAATGTTCGACAAGAGTAGCACTGCAATGCATCACTGTATAACTTAGCTTGGTGTTCAACCAACAGATCGGGCTCACTGGTGCCCACGTGAAGACCACGCGGTTGTGTGACTCTTTCAGACGCTTTACATGTTTCACTATCCTGCTGATCATCCATTGTCCAGACCTTCTGGTGGCAGCCTGCAACGTAGCTAGAACGGTTCGATTGTTGGTGAACATGTAGATGACCTGGCCTTGTACCCGCGCCGACAACGACCCCGAGTACACCGCACTGACAACCATACCAAGTCCCACCTCGATCGAAGCCAGTGTGGCTGTATAAGCATCGCTCTGCCAACTAGCGCCTACCGTTTTGTGGTACTCGCGTTGCTCAGGATTATTGCTTATCTAGTCAATGCCCTCGATGGCGCCACCGATGCCAACCAAACGATTTCTGGCCGAGGCGCTGGTGTCGGTGCGGATGCCCTGCGTCTCCTGGGCCCACGTGGCTGCCTGAGCGCTGTCGGCCACATCGTTGAGCATAGGGTGGTCAGTAATCAATCGATTTCAATCGGATTGGTTGGTTGGTTGCTGGCAACTAATCCAATTCATGGTCCTCAACAATCCAACCAATTCAATCTGTATAGCCTCAGATTGGTTGGATTGGTTGAATGGATTGGTTGGTGGGGTGGTGGACTTGGTGGGGTTGGTGGTATAGGATTTGGCAGTGGTGTAGGAGGTGTTTCACTTTACTAGAACACCAAAAATCAACTTCATCTACAACACCCCCAAACCACCCCTAAATGACTTTGTGCTACGCCAGATAATGTTGTTGTATTAGTATGAAGCTGCTATAGTAGCATGAAGTAGATTGAGGTCGATTTGGAGGTGTAAACTCGAAGAATCCAAAAAAGAGATATCGACATAGTCAAAAAAAACCAAAAAGTACCCCAACCCTGACCCTAGGGAAGTGGACCAATAGGAGGCCTCGCTGGCCGCATCTCACTTCCGCTTTTTGGGACGCGACGCGTGAGATTGTAGCATCTTCAAAATACCAAAAACGCGACATTATCTTCAATAAATCAAGAAGCCACCAACCAACGCTAGTATAGCCCTAACCAATATCATAACCTCTGTTTTGACCTCTGAACTAGAGGATCTGACAGTCATTCATGTAGGATCTGGCCTACCTACCGCCCACCAGACGCGCAGAACAACAGAAGGATTTCTCATCGAAGCGAGCAGACTCCCAAGCTGTATACCATTACCTGCATCCAAAAAGCCTCCTAGGTCATGGGTCTGGGACTAAGGCATTGCCTTAGGTAAGCCGATCGATGGATAGATACAGCGACACTAGCTCTGCAAGATCTGCTATAATGGAGCCGTCCGACATCCTTTGGCACACTACCTACTTCTTACCTCTGAGAACACCACTAAGGTGATCAACCATTTACAACAGAGGTATGGCTTTGACCGGAAGGGAAGGATACAATCCCCTACCGCGAAGAAGCGCAAAAGGAGCGATCTACAAGAGGCGTGGAGTCGATAGGTGGAGGTTCATCACACGACCTTCGATCAAGTAGGGTGGAAGGCAGCTTATATCAGGTGGGTGGTATGTAGTGGCATCTCACTCTGTGAGGCGTCATCATCCTACCATAACGAGCTGCTGGCCTTTCAGAACCCCAAGGTGGAGGCAGCATTACCTTCATCTCACAACACCACGGCTACATGGATACTACAGGCTTACGAGGATGGCAAAGCCAAGGTCAGCGAGAGCCTCTCAAAACGGACCTCTAGGCTTACTATCTCCTTTGACGGATGGAAGGCTAAGAACGAGGTGCTCGAGCTGCTCGGCATTGGAGCTCACTACCTTGACGAGCACTACTGCCGGCAAGCAGTTGTACTTGGGCTACGTGACACATTTGGCTCTCATACCGGTGCCAACATGGCTGATTAACTCTCTACTACGTTGAAGGACTTCTCGGTAAAGGAGGTAGACTACTTCATCGCTAATAATGCCACAAACAACGACAAGGCCCTAGAGGTCCTCACAGGCATGCGGCCACAGTACTGCCAAAACAAAGCGACACAGCGCCTTCGCTGTGTTGGCCACGTGTACAACCTTGTATGTAAGGAAATCCTGTACGGCGTTGATAGCGAGTGCCTCGAAGATGCTTCCCAAACGATGATCAAAGTCAGCTCCTTCGAAGCAGTAATGAACAGCGGCGACGACGCCTCTAAGCTCAAGGCATGGCGCACAAAAGGTCCTATTGGGAAGCTTCATAACACCGTCCTTCACATTAAGCATAATGGCAGCCGTCGGTCATTGTTTGAGAGCAAGCAGCACGATGCTAATGCCAGTGACGGCTCCGAGGACTCGCCAGCCGAGCAGATCTACCGAGTCGTTGTGAAAGGAGGTATTCGGTGGAACAGTACCTACCTAATGATCGAGCGTGCGATGAAGCTTAAGGACGCCATACACCTATACCAGGACGATCTCAATACCGACTATGACACGGCCGACTATCTCACTGCTGAGGACTGGCGCCAGCTTGCTGATTTAAAGGCCCTACTAGCACCTATCTACAAATGCTCCCTGCGAGTTCAAGAGGCTAGCAGCCCTCTATACAACGTCCTTACTACAATGGACTTCGTGCTTACACACCTCGAATCGGCGAAGGCGAAGGCTCCGGATGAGGCAACCTACTACAAGGCGTGTGTCAATATTGTCTGGTCGAAGTTTGAGGATTACTACTGCAGAACCGACCTCAATCCGGCCTACATTATGGCGGTGTTCCTTCATCCTCACTACAGGCTCCCCTGGTTTAAGGCAAAGTAGGAGGCACGCGAGTTTAACAGGGCCGTGGTAGTCATCAACGACGTATACCTCACTGCGAAGGAGAAGCATGGTAGGCCAGCACCGCCGCCGGTGACCGTAATGATGATGAATCACGAGGAGCTAGATGACTTTGACGCCTACAACAGGCTCTCAAGCCCCTACGAGGATAAAGACGATGATCTACAGAGATACATAGCTGAAAAGCCTATCAGATTTGGTATAGATCCATTGGAGTGGTGGATTGCTAATGAACAGCGTTATCCTGTGCTCAAGCACCTTGCCTTCACCTACCTCGCAGCTCCTTCAAGCACAGCTACAAACGAGCGGCTATTCAGTATGGCCGGCAACGTGGTGAACGAGGAGCGGCCTCGCACGCAGGCGCAGTTAGCGCAGGCCGTTCAATGCCTTCGTTCTTGGGAAGGATTGAAAAGGACCTTACGACCCCAACAACCTCCTCACCACAGCGCGGTTTGACGGTGGCGGCAGTGGCAATGACTATAACAACCTTCCTACCGAGCGCGGCGTCACTGATTCGGCGCGATCTCACGACTCTAACAACCTCCTCACCGTATGGCAGCACCGATTTTACGACTCCTACAACCTCACCGCGGCGTACGCGCTCAGCGGCTCGATTTAACGACTCCTACAACCTCCTCACTACGGCGGCGGCACCGATTTGACGACTCCTACACCCTCACCACTGCGAGCGCACGGCATACCAACAATACGGCGGAGCCGGCGGCGGCGCCGGCGAGCATCTACAAAAGCATGGATTGCAACAGGGAGCTTGAGAGGCGAAGATCACTGCAAGAGTTGGTACAAACGGTGCTTGGGAGGCTCAAAAACATGGTATACAACGACCTCACGAGCCTTACTTGAGGCGTCGATTTGGACCTCAGATCTCGTCGATTTGGCTTAGATCTGAGCACTTCGTAACTTCTCAAATCGATGAAAACACAGGCCACCCCTCGGCCGGTATTGTGCCTTAAGCATAAATCTCATTAATTCATCAACATCTTTGAAGTCAATTATCTCAACAACCACGCAACCTTTTGAGGAGCTGTATAGCTGAGGTTGTTGCCCTCGTCGTGTAGATGAAGTTGGTGTAAGGGATAATGAATTGGAGTGGTGGTTACGTCAGCAGTGGTATACTTAGCAATCCAACCAACCAACCAACCAATCCTTCCTAATGCAGCAATCAATCCAATCCACGGACCTCACTAATCCAATCAATCTAATCCCTACTACCGGATTGGTGATTGATTGACTACTGACCACCCTGGGCAGTACACGGAGAGCCGCAAAACTCGTAGACAAGATGCATGATGGACTGAAGCGACTGAGTCTCCAGCGTCTGCGTGAGTTCCGCGCAGTCAATGGAGTGCGCATAGCGGTATGAAGATAGTAGCGGCTCGACGGCGGCGTGCCTTATTAGTAGGGAGACGGAGGTTTGATCAACGACGACAGGCATTTGGATATCGACCGGCTCGCTCGCTACCCTACTTGTTAGCTGTGTGGATTCGATAGGATTAACAAGGACGCAAGCTCGTCTGCGGGATATGAAGAGATGTAGGGCGACTCCACAAGTGTATTTTCCCAATCGAGCCTATGTTATAGTGTTAGCCTTGCTATAGGTGAGAACCCTTGTCACTTTCTATACTCCGCAGCAAGTCCAACGTCACTACCAGCTGCATTTTCCTCTCTGGACTTTTTACTGCACACATGGTGAGCAGTATCGAAGCCCGATCATCTGGTACGATTTCCTAATATGGTGAAGTTCATCCTCACGTCTTGAGCGTGCGGACTCCGATGTGGATCAGTACAGATGGTCTAGACGATCTGATCATCCTGTAAGCACAGTATCGGATATGACTAAGAGTGAGGCGGTGTATACTAAGGTTGAGGCGGTGTATACTAAGGTTAAGGCGGTGTATATTTCACCTTTGTAAGGCATCGGCGTCTCCGTCTAAGAGATACCCGTCGTGTCATTCTGCTCTATATGTACCAACAGGACCGCCGTGTTTGGAGAATGAAGTCCAACAACTTTGCTACGTTACAGTCAATCCTCACCTGGTTTCGTCTCGCAACTTCTGACTTTCGACTTCGACCACTCCTACCTATCCTCACTCTCGACCTTCCGTCTCTCCTAAGACAAGTCGACCTTCCATCATGAAGATTTCGATGGCCTCCCTCGCGCTGGCAATGCTGGCTAAGATTGCCATTGCGAGGACCTGCAATGAGGGTCTCGGCTATTGCGGATTTACCCTCAACTCAATCGGTACTGTCAAAGAAACAACGCTCTCGGATGGAACAAATCTGCTAACACGGTTCTAGGGGAATACCAGAGCGAGATGGAAGAAGCGTGTGAGGCCGCAGAATTCCCGTGCCCAGGCAAGAAAGCGGAAGGCATACTCTTCCAATGCGTGTATGGAGCGATTTCCAACCACATCGAATGGGTGACCGATTGCGTTGACTCTGGTGTTTGTGAGGATGGCGGTACAGGAAAGACCGACCATTGCACTTATGTCTGAGATCTGTCTCATGGGTTTCCACCCAAGACTCCGATCTTGGAGGTTCTGTCGGGGTAGGCGAGACCAGTTCCTTCGGAATACAATACATCCTTTTAACGTGTCATGCATGCTTTTGGGCTTTCCGTAGCTATTCCTGGGAGTGTATTTCCCGGTCATTACTTCACTACTCGTGATACTCTCGATAGTAATTTTTGCAGAACTCCGGCTTACGTATATGGTCTCTCATAGTTGAGGCCGCCATCACATCATTGAGAAGGCCCAGCCCTACTCACACAATTGGTGATCCTTTGCCAATAGACAAACCTTACTGCGTCCATGCTTCGCCTTGCAGATCACAGATGGTCTAGACAATGCGTTCGTCCTACGGGTATAGCATTATCATCTGTAGACGATAGATGATGAATGATATAGTAGGGCTATGAAGCGGTGAATACCGAATAGACTCAATACTCGTATAGTATCGGCATCTCCGCTCGACTTTTTATGTGTACAGTGTAGTCCACCGCACATGTCCAACCCGCTTCCAGGCGATACTTGGCCAGCTCTTCTGGCCGTACACATGTCACAAAAAAGGCCGACAATCTATCGAAGATAGACTCGGTATGATGTATCTTCAAGTCAATCTATCCGAACTCAAACCCTCACCCGAATCCTCTCCGACATTCTCCAGCCATGCACACACCATTCGATACACTCTATTGTCCAGCCCGTCCCCCATGCCCGACGTTCCGTATCACCTTTCGAGAAGCGATCATGAAGATCTCAATGGCTTCCCTCGCTTGGGCGATGCTTGCCGAGGCTGTCGTTGTAACTGTAAGGGCAGTCTCAATTACTGTGAGTATGGATCGACTCTTCTTGCACTCGGTATGATCCCAGGACTATATTCTGCAATTCGGACGTATTGACTACTGACTTGACCTGGGCAACTACCAGGGAGCCGGACGGAGAGCGCACACCTTCACGTGGTGTCCAGTGTGAGTAGCTACTATGCAGTGAAACCAAGTGCGCTACAGAAGAGCGATAAGCCCACGCGGCAGTCTCGCAACCCAGTCATCACTCGATGATCCCTACCCATCGACAACGCCCGACATGGTCGAGGTGGCCACCCACCGCGCCGTCCAGCCGTCAGTAAAACTTTGCACGACACGACAGGGCCTGCGCGCACGCCGCGCCTGCAGGCAACACGAGCCCGCTGCCGCCAGCATGGACAAGGCCGACTCGACATCACAGATGAGCAAGAGTCGGAAGAACACGCAGGGAATGGGAATGAGCTCGACGAGCCTACCAGCTCTCGCAGGAAGACTAATACATAGGCTCATGAGATGAGATGAGTCACACCGGACAAGACACCTAGCACGAGCGCCCAATTGGCTCGACCGGCTGGAGGACAAAGACAAGCACAGTAGACGCTACGCGTCAGCACAAGTGAGAACAAGTCCCTTCCACCTTCTGCAGAAGAATCGAAGGGACGCACAGCAAGGAATCTAACTCTGTGATTTCTTTCAGCTTCGGCTGGCAAACACGAGAAGGATATCGGTGTGTGAGAGAGAGCAGGAGATGAGGGCTAGTAGTTGCGGCCACACGCGAGAATCAGTAGGAGGGCAGTGAGCCCAAAAGCCGTGGCGCCTTGATGAAGGCGGGACGGCGAGCAGGATTGTACAGTAAAAGACCAACGCGGGAGCACAGATAGAAGACCAAGAAATGCCCGGGAGTTAGCCCAGGCCTGTCATAAGCTATATAGCTTGAATACAGTATGATTCTAAAAATAATATAAAAAAAACTACCAGGGAGAGATGAAAGTACACGCACTAGCATGCGCCTAGGCTATTGCAACGGCTGGGATCTGAAGACCTGTTGTCTTCTTCGTCATCGTCGTCGTCGTCGTCGTCGTCGTCGTCGTTCGTCTGAGGCGAACAATTCCCAGAAGAGCGAACCGTGGATTCCCCGATGGCAGGAAAGTGTCGTCGGTGAAGTCTTTCCAACGATGGGCATCGAGCCAGCGTCTCCTCTGCGTCGTCGTCGTCGCCCTTGCCCGTTGACAGCAGAGTGCTGACTATGCTGCTATAAAGATTGCCCCTATGCGGTCGCTGTTGGGTCTCGAGGCGGATTTGGACCGCTCGGTCCCTGGCTTCTTCTGCTTTGGCGAGGGTTCCGAGTTCGGTGTGTGCGGGTAAGATGGCGTTGAGGCTTGAGGCTTGAGGCTGTCGTCGCAGCCGTAATGGAAGTCGATGTGATAGCCGTTCGCACTACATCCAGTCGTCCGAACACACTGTACCTCCAGTATCTCGTAAGCTGATAGCTACCAGCTAAACCTTTTGTTCCTTGTGACACCAATACCAATCTGGCCACCGGAACAACCACTGGAATCCCCTAATTGACTGAGTATCAATAGGTATCGTCACGACCTAAACGACGGCACAAGGCAGCTCGAGGCAATCGTGTAATAGGGTGTACTCAGGATAGGAGACAAACGAGGTACTAAGGGTTTCAGGGTAAGGAAGACTGGTCTGAGTAGCACACTAATCAAGTTGCGTTATGAACAATGACTCCAAATTAGTTACTTAAGTTAAGTATGAGGCTCCTATAAAAGATAGAAACTTTACTATCCTATATACTAAGGAGACTCGTGTGGTATATAACCTGCTCTATATCTATAGAGCATATAGAGCAGCAGAGCAATAGAGCAACAGAGCACTCTACAGGTTATGTGATATAACGCTCTGCTGTCTTGGTAGCTAGCTACAACGAATATTATCGCTATCTAACCCTCTACCTAAGGCCTTATTACACTATCCCCCTCCTGGCCTAGCTTAGTCCCTTAAGTTAGATAAGAGGGTCCCGTACCCTAGACTTCTACTATCATTATAGTTTCGTAAGATGCCTACTATTCGTACTTCTTCTACTAGTACCACCTGCTATCTTGACCTTACTGACTTTATTAACGTATTTAGAGATACTATAGTTCAGAAATATAGCAACTGTGTTAAGCATAGTACAGTCTGCAAGGTGTATCTTCGCTCTAGAAAATACAATTACTATAATTGTAAGAATATTAGATATGATATTAAAGTGATGTAGTTAGAGTTCTATCGCCTTACCTAGGAGAAACAGAAACTTCAGTGCCAAATCGACGAAGCCCTTAGCGCACAGGCTAAGGCTCTAGAAATATTACGTACTACTCGAGCGCATAAGGAATGTCTTTACTAACAGATAGACCTTACGGACTAGCGTGCTATAGAGGCGATTACTATAGAATCCCGGGCATTAGAAGAGTTGGAATTAGAGGAAGAGTAGGAAACACTTATTCTAGACACTTCGGCCGAGGGCCTCGCTCTTCAGTTATCGCCTTTTACTTAGGGTGTACTAGAGGATATACCTCCTAGTTTCTAGGAGCATCCTTTAGATCTAGTGTTGTTAGAGAATTATCTCGCTCTAACCTCTTTATAACCTTATTGTAACCGATAGAATTCCTCGATTAGTCTCTATGACTCGAAGTGTTCGCTGAGCTACTAGGAATCTTCAGTATAGTCATATCCTTCCTATTATACTAGGTACTGTTTCTGACTACGAACAGTTCGCTCCTTAAGGATCTATTCGACTTAGTAGATAGGTTCTTGTATTTCTAGGTCGATGTCCCTAACATCTTGTTATAGTATAGCATCTGGTATTATAGGTTCTAGTAATAATTTATAGAATACTAGATATATACGCATTCGTTTAGGTAGTTCTAGCTCGAAGCTAATTAGTCTCTTGCACTTCCGAATCTTGAATAGTCCTAGTTTAACTACATCTAATTTCTTTATTAGTTTATCGGATTTGATATTACGCTAT
>PEGC01000254.1:0-10380 GCA_002921095.1 Cladosporium sp. SL-16
TCCTGATGCGGTAGTGGCGATGAGGCTTCATGAATCCGCTTCATGAAGCTGAATTCCAAATTATCGTTGATGAAGTGAAGCTGAATTCTTCCAAAAATGAATCTAGGCTTCAATTAATGTATGCCTCATCCTACACGGTCCTCCCTCATGTTACACGTCCACCTACACGTGTAGGCGCCAGCACACAGGCCACACCCCTATGCGTATATTTCATCATGGAGGTACCTTCTGCATCACACTCGGAAATCCCTCGTCATTCCGGACCCAGGCGCTGCCCTTCAGCTGGAGGGTCTCGTCCCATCGTCGGTTTTTAACATGTCTACTGATTAGCATATTCCTTGAGAAACACTTCCAAGCTTCGACATGTCTTTCCACTCACCAACAATTATCCGGGATGTTTTTGTTATTGCACCTCATGCATGTCATGAGTTAAGATGGTGACTCTATGCCAAGACGCCAAGGCTCACGTCCTACATGTCCTGCACCTCATGCTCCATGTCCATTCCTCATGCTACATGACATGCTCCATGTGGTCACTACATGACACGTGTCATGTAATGACAACGCTGCGTCATGCGGTGACGCCTGTAGTCTCATCCGTCCGTGGTCTTCCGATATATTGCATTCACTACTTACAGCTTGGCTCACGGCTGTCATCTTCCCACCGCCAGATCTCTGCATCTGTCATTCCGAGCGAATCCCTGGGGTTTGCTGTATAGGTGCCGCGATCCTATCGAGTCTGATGAGGCTATCTGGTGTGATCATTTGCGAAGGTGATGAAGCTTGAGCACCGTGTGTGCCGAGCTGTTGACTTGTCGTTAGCCACTCTTCGCCGCCACTCTTCGCCGCCACTCTTCACCGCCAAATTCACCGCCAAATTCACCGCCCTCTTGTTTGCTACGCAGAGAAGTGATCTTCATGTGGTGCAAGCTACCTCATTCACTCTCATCGAGTAAGCTGGTTGCTGTAACCTCAAGACATCAAATATACTGCCCTGTACGAAGCAGTCATTTTGAACGGACTTTAACTCCCAAGGCTTGTAGCATTCTATCCGGGGCTGAGTTCATGGCACGCCATCGATAAGGAATCTAAGCAGATGTGGAACCCTTAGACTGCGGTCTCCCAGCTGGTTAGAATTAGGATTCATGTTGGATCTATCAAGCGCACAATCTGTCATTCCATCTACGTGAACACACCCGCCTCAATCTTGATACTCTCGACAGTCCAAGTCTTACCACCATCCGCAGTTACCAAATCACCAGAAGCGCCAGCCATGCCCATAGTATCCGCATAATTCAGATCAGCAACGTCCATAAAGATCTCAGTGTTAATGTATTCGTGAGCAGCATAGCTACCGCAAACAGCAGACTGGCGCTTGGTAGCCGTGCCCCAGCCTTGGGCGACGCCGGATTCTGGGAGAAAAGAAGTGTCAGCCGGGTCTATGGAAATTGAATGGTGATATAGAGATGAGATTGCTTACCTGTGGAGATCCTGGAAACTACCTTGCCGTGAAGTGAGACGGTTTGGTCGTACTCCTTGGTGGAGTCATTGTACTTTTCTACGATTGCGTGAGCTTTGTGAACCACTCCATTCATTCAAGTATCGGAAACGTACAGTTCATCATCGTTACTTGGGCACCAGGTCCGGCGGAGACAGCGTCGCCCATCTTCTGCTCGCCTGGACGTTGTCAGCCATCTTGTCCCCATCACAACGACAAGGCGTTGGACAACCCTTCGAGTGCACTAGCGACAACACACCACCTGCCCTCTTCCGCCAGACAGCCAGCACTTAGCCGACGTAGTCAGCAGAGTCCTCATTGTGTACACAACTCCAAGCGTCTTCAAGCATTCTTACCCGCCATCAGCAACGGATATGGCCAAAGCCTTGATAAGATCTCCACCACTCATTCCCATACCAGGCCGAAGCGCAAGGTTGCCCGTCTGCAGGTTGTTGACCTCCGGCAGGACCAAGGTGGTGTTGGACTCGCGGACAAATGAGTTGCTCGCTACAGGGCCGGTGGAGAAGGCATTGCCAAACTGCCATCCATAGTCAGCGAAGACGGTCTGCGAAAAAGCCAGAGAACAGGCGAAGGCGATGGTTGCAGTTCTCATCTGGGACGGTGTTGTTGTGGAGTTTGTAGCGTTGTAGATGATAATAACGATTGGAATGCAACGGACAACTGGCTGGCCAGCAGCAGTAGAAGAGGTCGGAAACAAAGAACAAAGAGTCGATAGAAGTGATCCCGAAGGGTGCTACAAGTTCGCAAAGACTGAAAGTGTGCGAAATAAGGATACATGTAGCATCTATGTGTAGGGCTCTTCAAGCGCTTTGGTTTTAGGGTCTGTCAAGCATGGCAACAAGCATTTGGTTTCATGTATAAGAGGGCTCGATTGATACATCCACCGCTCTCGCCCTGGCCAACTTCCAGAAGTTCCTGGTAATATCAGCGTGCGCTGTGTTGGCGGAAGGGGATACCCCCATCGTGAAGGTATACGAGATTGTCCGCATCTGCGTTGGAAACCAGTCAACCGACCAGTACTGCAAACGCACTAAGTTATGGTGACCAGAGTGCAAGTCGAGGAGTGGGATGGCGTCGATATTTGAATCAGGTACTACCAACTTTTCCCGCATTGGGTCGATCAGAGGCATATTCGGTTGCGACAGCAGAGTTCGAGCAACAGTGGCAGGTCCACCATAATCGCACAGATCGAGATGATCTCCTTTGTGTATCCGCTGTAGGTGTGACTTCAAAGCATTAGGGGGCACGGTGAATCTGCAGTTTCGACAGATGAGGACTTTGTACCCTGGTAGATATTCGAAGAGATCCATTTCGATAAGATGCCATTTGGCATTAATGTCTCATGGTGCCAAAGAAAAACATTGCGAAACGCGAAACATCCACTCACCAACAAAGTCAACATGCGGGCGCGGGCCATCTCTAGTAGGAACGATGCTTCGTTGTGATTGGTAGAAATGGGACACACAAGAGGATCCCATTGCGCATGGTAGTGAGACCAATAACAGCACTGCTCGAACGTTAGGACAATAAGAGCATTTCAAAATAAATTTGCCATTCTCCGTGGACTTCCAACAATGCTAATCTGTCTGGTCGGGCTCTTTGAAGGTAGACATCGCATCAAATTACTGCCCGCGTACTTCAATTGTCACAGGCTAAATGTAACCTAACCCAGGCATCTCATCGCTTCGATGCAAGCAGTATAGCAACAGTCCACTCGACCATTACCTCTCCCGTCGTTGTCGTCTCTTCTATAGCTGTCTCAACCATCTTGAAAGCTTCATCAAACTTAGACAGATTCCCTTCTTGCATCATGCTCTTGATGAAACCCCTGAAAAACTCTGGTCCGACTTCTTGCCTCCACCCTTCCGCCTCTTTGTCGGGATACGCAAATTCGTGCTTCACCTGAGAGGCTTCCGCTCTGCTGACCGCCATAAGCGTTTCTTGTCCCGGAATGAGGAACGCTCTATCGTTCCGGCCACCAGCATTGATTGTAATCCTCCGAACACTGTCTTGAATGAACAATTCTTTTGGTAGTGGCACGTACTCGAGGCCCGTGTTGGACTGCGGCATTCCACGTTTGATGGTTGGAGCATCGTCGCCGTCTTGTTCTTTCGCGTAGCGAAGAACCTCTTCACCCCAGACTCTGAAAAGGGCCTGTACCGACCGATCCACTATGTCGTTGTTTAAAATTCGACAGACAGGATGGTAATGCACGATTGCCAGGGTGCCGTTGGAGGCAAGCGTTTTCGCTACAGACTGGATCATGCGATCCACGTCTGTCCAGTGTGCGGCCATCATCAAAGAGCTAAAATCCACAGATCCATCTGCAAACATAGTCTCAACTCTCTCCGCAGCACAAATACCAACAGTGTATCTTCCATTCGACCGAGTCTCCTTATGCCAGTTACTCAGCCTAGTTTGTGCGATAACGACACTTCGCGAGTTAGGGTCCGAGATGTGCACATGTTCAAAATACTCTGCAAGCACCGGCGCAAACACTCCAGAGCCAGCACCGATGTCATGCGCTAAGCGGAAAGAACCGCTGTGTGCGCGATGATAATCCATGATCAACTTAATAGTCGAGGGAGGGTATGGAGGTCGATGTGATGTGTAGTTATCCCAATCGGTTGCGGTTTGGTTGAATCCTAGTAGCTCCGTTCGGCTGGTCCTAGATCGAGACATCTTTGCAATAGAAGAGTCCTGGAAACTGTTGAAATTTGAGGGGATGACTCGGATGAGCATATGACTTTAAAAAGTATTGTTTGTTGTTTGTATCATAGCAACGAGGAAGCCGATCTGAGATTTTTCATGCGGTTGCCTGATCCTACAAGGGAATCATGAAGTAGCGGTGTGCTCTGGGGTCGATGGAACTCCGAGTGGTCGCAGGTGCATAAACTCAAATATATCAGCCTATGTGCTAAGTCGGCGTCATCCGATATGACGTAACTAGTTACGGGGATCTTTGGAAGGATCTACATCTATTAAGGCTTCGGACATTGGTGGAGGATTTGGTCAGGACGCGTACTGTGACAGTATGTTCCAGTCATCCATACCTTGAACTGCCACGATCGCAATAAGGAAGGCGCAGAATTGGTTGACTGCAACGCCCGACTGACTACCCCAACAACGACTCTGACGAGCTTGCGCCCTTCAAGTCTACGCAAATTTGAATCAGGCTGAATCTAAGACATTGGTGTAGCAGAATATGCGCAGGCATATGTCTGTCAACTAACCTTGACAGCCCGCGCTAGTGCGATTTCACCGCCATATGTTATGGTTATATGCCTACGACATAAGATTAATTGCTTAGCCTCCTGAGCGGTAGGCAACGGGTGCCATATTATATTTCTACTATCAAATCGCAGTATTGTAGGTTTTAGACAAATCCCGGCTTGTAGCATGTAGCAGCCAGACTATATTTACTCTTTCATCGTGTCGTTCCTTCGAAAGCGTGTAACTTACACTAAACTTTTCGGGGCTCCTTCATCTGCCATTCTCATTGTCAGGAGAAATCTTCAACGGTACGAACATGGGTGAACTCCCATCCCTTCGATTGCTGGTGGAACGTGCGGAAGCAAAAGCCATTCTATCCGCAAATGAAAATGATGGGTTTCTCTCGAAAGAGTTCGGGTTTACGCCATCAAAAGAGCCATTGCAACGGTTTCCGGAGTCTCACAGTCTCTGGGATGAATTATGCCAGCGTTTGCCACAGCTGGTCTGTGACCAGTCTCTACGCGAATACCTTGATCAATTGCCAATACTCTCAGCTAGCATCCAGGAACTACCGGATATCTATCTCCTGCGGGCGGCATGTGTTTTGGGAATTGCTGCACATGCATGTGCGTGACACGACCCTCGAGACCAGAACCTTGTGGGGCCAGAAAGCATAGAAGCCCCTTGGGCTGTCGTTTGTCAGAGGCTTCATAGGCCAAAACGGACACTCTCTTACCTGGATCTCATCACATACAACTGGAAATTCTGTGATCGAAGCTTAAAAAGAGAGGTCGCAAACCTTGAGCTACTGGTTCCAACAGCAGGGAATGCGGAAGAACAAAGATTCTATCTCATCCAACTGGAATTGCTCGTGAAGTCGAGCAGATTGGTTCCCTTGGTAATTGAGATTGAAGACGCCATGCGCGAAGGGAACGATCGTAAGCTCGCTGAGCTTCTCGAGAACGTGAGTCGCGTACTCAACTATGTAACGAACGTTACGTTCAAAAAACTGAGTGCCAGTCCGAAAAGCCGATTCTTTGTCGATCCTGGAGTTTGGGCGAAAACAGTAGCCCCTTTAGCTGTTCCATTGGGTCCAAAGGTCCAAGGTTCTGGCGGAACTGCAAGCCCTTTGTTCCACTTCACGGATGCATTGATCGGCAGGGCCACCTATGATTCATTCCTTGGAAAGGAAGCGAGTCATATCTTCCAGCAATATCCAGCTAACTGGAAGAACTTCATCGAAGAAGTTAAGAAACTTCAGCTACATGCCCACGTCGAGTCGAGCAACGATGGGCTTCTCAAGAAAGCATGGATCACCTTACTGGAGTCCTACATTGGCCGTCATGGCCTTTTGTTCAAACACAGGCGAAAAGTCTATGCTTTCCTTCCTGTCGCTGTCAAAGTCGGCAAAGGAGGGACTGTTGCACGGCTTGGAGGTGACTCAGGCGCGAAATCCTGGATTCAAGCCAACCAAATGTTACTCGACTGCCACAGGGAAAGGCTGCCAGCACTAGGTCACCATATCAACATGTCGAATGGCTTACCCTTGTTGGAAGCTGTCAGCACTGGACCTCCGATATCGATTTCAGAGCTTGCAAGACATTGTTGCCTGCACGAAAGGCCTTGGATCGCAGCTGCAGGACTGATACTTGAGATAAGAAATTACATGTCATGGCACCCGGGCGGTGAACAGATCTTGTTCATTCTCTCCGGTCTGGACGTCACTGATGACCTTCACAAGATCGGTCATCTCGAGGACTCTGCAATCACCGCAAGGATGCTTGTCCAACAAATCGGTCACCTTGAGCATGCTACGTCAAAATCAGATGCTATGATGACGCTTTACAGGGAGTCATGCCACCTTGTCAACGTCCTTGTTGAAAGTACAAATAATCGTTACGTGGAAAAACTCAGTCTGCAAAACATGAGGGGGAACAATGGCTGTGTGACTGCCCAAGCGGCAGCTCTTAGTAGCGTCGCGAATGAACGCGTGGCGTCTCTCATCATCCCCAGGATTGTTGAAGCTACGAAACGGATCGTACATGCCCTTGGAAAACTCGATGTCTTGGCAGAGAAGAGAGGCCAGCTTGAAACGCTAGAACTAGCACGAAGGCTTGGTGCCAAGAAACTGTGCGAATTCGGCAGGAGCATCGGATCAAGTCCGAGCATCGACCAGGCTCAGCATTGCGATCGAGTAATTGATCTGGTTCTTGATGAATCGATTAAGCTCTTGGAATGTGTCGAGAAGAGAACGAAGGTGCCAATTAATGTTTTTGACAGATGTTTCCCCGGAACTTTGGCCTACGCTATTTCCAGCTTGTCTACCATCGTCAACTCTATGTGCGAGCTTGACTACTGATGTGATCTAAGGGATCAATCGAAACATGTGAAGCCCGTGGGGGCACGTGTGATGTGGCTATAGCTCGGCCGACGAGGTCAGCCGTGTCTTCCCTCATTTGGCCAGAGTGGAAGGGAACATGGCCAAGCTCTCGTCTCGCGAAGGTTCTAGAAAGAGAAAAAAGTGCATAATTAAATACTTAACATTTAATGCCTATCTTGAGCTCTATACATTGGCTCAACTTAGCTTTGGGTCAAGCAGTCACTATGAATGATGAGTTGGACGCAATAATAGGGAATTAATCCTGTCTTCCTATGTACTAAGGAGGTTCGTACTGTAGTTACAGTAATGAGTCTGAGTCTGGGGCTGAGGTATCAATGCTCAGCTGCTTCGAATTCGTGACGTGATCCGTGCGCGCTAGATGTGTTTTTTGAAACTGAGATGCTTTGCTGGCCAATGAGGGGGGATCAGCTTCGGGTGTATCCTTCGCGCAACCTTAGCATCCATCAATGCATTTGGAATAACTATCCTCGCTGCTACACGGTTAATCTTGAGAGTGTTGGTAGGTGCCCCAATAAACAAACCATATAGAGGGTGTCGATATGCATTTGGAGTAATCTGATTGGCAACTCGATTCGCAAGGGGGTGCGGCGAGCACAGAAGTGGCTAAGAAGCCCGTGAGGAGAAGGAGGAGTTGCATAATTTTGCAATCGAAGACGAAGACTCGTGAGAGCTTGATATGGCGGTCGGAAGTCTATTGATCTGTTAGTAGAGCTCTACCTCAGAGGTGGTGGAGCTGAGTGCTGGCCATTACCTTTACTGATAGGTCGTGGAATAAATGACAAGGAGCTCAGTTCTCCGAAAGGGAGGACATGAGGAACTCTTATTTAATAGGGCATAGGGGCACGCAGGCGCTAAGAAGATAACATCCTCTGTTAATATCAGTGATGATATCAACAATGATATAGACTGTTATCCATAGTTGTCCTCAACCGCGGCTTCTATTCGGAGGAAGCGGGCGATCGTTTGTGAGTTGGTGTATAGCAGGGCTTTTTATCGATGCTAATGGTCTAACATAACCCGAGGTGAAGTGGACCACGCGGGAAAGTGGATGAGTACGCGCGGCAGCGACTAGCGGTCGTACAAGTCCGTGGCGTTGCTGGTTCTGCAAAGCGAAGCAAGGCTGCAGTCAGTGAGTGACCGGCTACACGAGCGTGTCTCAACCCACATCACCAAGCTATGTGCATCCGCTCCGGATCATCCGCTGCAAAGATGCATTTCGCGGTTTCCGCTACAAGACCCGGCCTTCCCGAGCCCGCTGAGGGAGATTTTTGACGTTTACGAAAAACCACTGGAGCCAGTCACTGGTATCCGGATCAACGAACGCCCGGCGTAGGTGATGCTCCCGTGGCAGACTACCAAAGAGTCAGCCGTGTATTTGGAGCCTCATGCAGCAGTGCAGCTTTGTCGCTCCCTTCGATTTCGAAGTGCGTACTTGTACTATGCCGCCGCAGAGACGGACGGAAAGCGCATCGGTGCCACGAATACGGTGTGCCACGAATACGGTGTGCGACGCACCTTAAGCAATATCGTGGAGCATTAAGATCAATCCGTCCGGATCTGCTCCGTGAGAAATTCTAGCGCAGTGACAGTCGATCGCCCCGGCCGTGCGCCCATCTGTGTGGTAGGCAGTAGGTGGTGTTCTTCCGCTAGCGCCGATATACGCCGGGCAACAATCTTCTCGAGCACCTTTCCGAGCGTGTTCAATAGTGCTGCAGGCCTGTATGCTTTTGCTACACCGTATGCTGCCTTCTGAGGGTTTCTAAGAACCACCGTCTTAGAGTGGCGGAAAGGCGTCGGGTGGTAAGATCTCCGCAGGAGATGGATGCATCGCGTTACCATCACGCCACAATGGCCTTAACGGGCACAGCGATGTGCGACGCGTTCCGATTGATCCTCATCGGTATATCTGGCTTCTATAGCTTGCAACGCAATCCACCATTAATGAACGCGTCGCATTACAGACTAGCGTTGCATTCCCAGCACGCCACCTTCGCTGGGATGGGCGTGAAGATGTGCGACGCGTTCCAAATGTGCCACTTTGTCCCTCACGGGTCTTGCATTCATTCCTGGGTGCGCATCGCATGATTGAGGAATGTGCCGCGTTCCACATTAGCGATGCATTCCAGAGGTGCCGCCTTTACTTGTATGGGTTTCTAGATTTTGATAGCCACGCATTCCACGCCCCAGTAACGCGCCGCGTTCCACATCAGCGCTGCGTTCCGGACGTGCCACTTCAGCCCAGGTGGTTATCTTTTGTCTCGGCGATACGTTCCCTACATGCAACAACGATGTAGCTGGGCGATTCCTCAGAACGTGCCGCATTACAAGACATCCTATTAGAGTAGGTTAGGTCAGCAAGACCGAGATACCAGTGTTCAGCAGGAGTCGCAAAGTCCTGCAAGCGACAAAAGACGCAAGGGTCCGCATCGGACAGCAAATATTCACGGTCAAACAAGAGGCGACCAGGTGGCTAGGCTTCTGGTTAGACTCCAAGCTGTCGTTCAAGGCACACTTCGAAAACAGAATGGCCAGCGCCAAAGGAGCCATTCAGCGCATATCCAGTCTCAGCGGAAGCAATGGCGGCCTGTCCATCAATCTGATGCGGAGAGTGGTCGTAGCCGCAGTCACATCGGTAGCAATGTACGGGTCGGAGATCTGGTGGCGGGGCCAGAAAGACCGATTAGCAAAGGTACAGCTGTTGCTGAACAAGCAAGCAAGGGTCATCACTGGATTGTTGAAATCGACCCCCAGAGTTTTCCTTTGGAAAACATCATGCTTACCCACCGCCCAAGATCTCCTGGACCTCCGTCAGACCAAGTTCGCTGTGCGAGCTCTCAACGCAACGGAGATCATCCAACGCACCAGCTACTACCTGCTAATTTCCGTTTTGGCGAGCTTCATCGCCATGAAGGAGCCACGGGCCAGCTGTCGAGCATCGGCTGGATGAGATCGGAGAAGACGCACCGGTCGTTCGGAAGCAGGCTTGCACAGCAGATAGCAAGGCACATCGACTACGAAACCGAGTACGGATTCGAGCTGCCCTGCAAGACGAACGTCCCCGCTGCGAACCCGGTGATCCGGACTCAAGGATACTCACACATGCCTCGGAGGATGCAACCGGAGGATTCGCAATAACTGACATTGTTCGTGAGCACAAACAAAGACATGAGCTTCGGAGTGGGAGTCTGTTGAAGATCGGCAGCGCCACATTCGCCACCCACTGCTGTATATAGGTCAGGCATGCTCC
>PEGC01000255.1:0-10097 GCA_002921095.1 Cladosporium sp. SL-16
ACCTGAATTGAATTGAATCTGAATACGAGTTTCTGAATCTGAATATTCAGATTCAGACCACTAAGTTAGTGGTAGGATGTGAATTTTATATAGTATGAAAAATCTGTTCTGCCATTGTAACATTGCCACTAATGGCATGCAGCAGGAGAAAGTTGTTCGCCTCCTCTTTGTTGTCCTCCTGACCCTGCCTGCCTCAATTCTCCTGTCTGGGTCTCTTTGCGGTCGTTGTACACCTCGCCAGAACCTCAGTGCCCATCCGCTTCTGTTGAGACTTCGGACAATATTCTTCTCCGGAGGTAACCAGAGTCTGGAGATGTTTGGATGGAGGTCTGCTCTCGGAGAGTTGGCCAGGATAATAGGTTGAGATATTGTGTACGATATGCGGATAAGGCGGCATGATGTTATCGTTTTGCAAATGCACGAGTGTTCTGAGAGGTGGCAGGACTCCAGCAGGATGCATCCCACGGTGTTCATCATGAGCAAGCTGATCCTCCCATGGGTAAGTTCTGTTCCTAGGCAAATCTGACCTGCAAACTGTGTCGTTAAGTGATAGAGCTTCGTTGTAGTGACCACTTCGCAGGTTTTCGAAAAGAAGCGAGCTCCTAGAGCTAGACCATTGTAAAGACCGTATCAGGGACTCGTAAACGTGTATTCGGGTTTGCAGACGTTGCTGATTCTCAGACAAAGCTTGAGTTCGAGTCCGTCCCACTGGAAGTTCGTACTGGCACCCCAAGTCTCTCCTCGTACATGGCCGACAGGCTGGGCGCACTTCGTCGCACTGTGTCACTGAGTCAGACAATAAAGCTTGAGAGTAACACTGGTTGACTATACCTTTGTCTTTCTTCTTCTGCAGTTATAGCAAGCTTGCTTTACTTGCTCTCGCTTGGGCTTCTTTACCATCGCGTCCATCTGTTGGAGAAGTACTCGCAGCACTCAACTAGACAGGA
Organism: Cladosporium sp. SL-16; assembly: GCA_002921095.1. NCBI lineage: Eukaryota > Fungi > Ascomycota > Dothideomycetes > Cladosporiales > Cladosporiaceae > Cladosporium > Cladosporium sp. SL-16. The sequence goes on from PEGC01000255.1 coordinate 948, forward strand.
TCGCTTTCACCCGGCCTCGAATATCCTCAATGTTACGCGATGAATTGTAAAGTATACTGCAACATACAAGATCGTGTACAGGGAGAAAGAATTTGTAACGAATGACAAGACTTCTCATTCATTAGGTGCTTTCAATAACACCAAAACAAATGAGATTAAGCCGCGTCGCCTGCTGACAACTGTGCTGGCGACCTTTTAGCGTTTTTTAATGAACTATCTTTTGCCACATTGTGAGTGATGGGTTAGTTGGTCACGGTACATTATGGCGGCCACGCCGATAGATCTGATGCGACTATGAGTAAACATGTCGTCACCTAAATCGCATGTCGGACCTCGTTCCGATGCTCTTGTACTTCGAGATTGCGGGACCTAAATTTTGTCAAAGCTCCATCCGAATGACGACATACCCACGACTCGTATCAGATTCATGTTGGTCATTGATAAGTTTTCAACTCAAAGTGCGCCAGTTTCCTGGACTGTCACATGGCGTGAAATAGCCGCGATGTAGAAATGGAAGAGCTCACACGGTAGGAAGTCACTCCGGAAAGGGGGGGCTGCTAGCTCTTGCCTCCAGGAAGCCAATCAAAGCCCTTTGGTCTTTGGCCCTGCTGGGATCTGCGACTACGGCAACGGACGGCCAGCGGCCCGTGGATGCAACTTGCCACACCTGTTCTCGTGTTGTTCGTTCGGATGGCTCCGCCGACCAAAGAAGTGCTGATTTTTGGCCCCCTTCCTGTGCTGGGCTGTGACTATGGTTCTCATGCTTTTGACCCTTAGCAGTATTTAGGCGCAAGGCGAACAACGCGTGGATGTCTTTGGAGAAATTCCCACAGCACGTGATCAAGACCGGAACTCTATTTGGGAGCTAATTTAGGAAGCCGACCGGCCACGGAATTGACTCAGGTAGAGCTATCCTCAAAGGAAGGCGATCTTTCGGGGCTGCATCCGAACTTTCAAAGTCGACTACGACCCCCGGAGTCATGTCCGACTTGCCTCGAATCGAATCGAGACCGAAACAGCGTTCTCCGATGACGCGGCTTACAGTACTGCATATGACATAGCAGTAGGTAATAGTGGTGACCCACTAGTGCGGTATCCAAAATATTCATAGAAGCTGCGGAGACGCGTGTAGCATGTAGCTCGTTATCAGGCACGTCATGGGGGTCAAGAGATTAGCATCATGTTTACGAACGGGGCTCTGTACTTAATTATCTCCGCCTAATAGTCTCTCAGCTCATCTAAGTCATCCTTGTTCTTTTAGACGTGACGATTGGTTGCCGACTATTGAAGCAGCTTGTCCAAGTTCCCGCTAATTCAACATCCACTGCACGACCAATAAAAATGGTGTTCTAGCGATAGTCACGTCGTTGCACAAGATGATGGGGAGGCCATCCAAGGAACCATTTGTCAAATGCGGGTCATTGTCAGATCTGGTAAGACGAAAATGCCTATAGAGAGCGGCTACAATCTTCTCCTCAGCGGCCTGGACGATACTGATTGAGACAATTGAACGCTGGATCCGAGGTCGGCAAAGAGTTACTTCATGATATTAGACTAGTCTCACACTCGGGTGGAGTTGCAGAAAGTGAGCTAGAAACTCTTTTGTGTCGACAGCTAGAGGTAAACGCCTCAGGAGACTCTCTATTGCATACTATGTGCTCTGTAGATGCAGACTCTGCAGCAAGGATGCTTGACCGTTTAAGGTCTGGTGCGTATGATGAAGCGCTTATATTGAGAAATTCTGCAGCTCTCACGGGTAGTGCAGACGTAAAAGAGTATCCATGGGAGAGAGAGTTGCGTTTATTTTTGATCACGAAGTAAGGAGAAAAGATGCTTTCTACTCGGGACATGGTCCCGGCATGTACTGTACTTCGCGAAAGATTTTAACGTCACCGTAGGGGAGGCGGATCAGAATTTCAGCTACCCTACTTCGAAATTAATCTACTACTGGCTACGATGTTACAATCACTCACGCTCTCGTATAAATTCTCCTCAATACCTTCCTCTTCCTCGTCCTCGATTTCGGGAGTTATAGCCCTCGTCGTTCGTCTCTTTTTCGACTTTCCCTTTGATACCTCCGCTTCCGCTTCCTCGACGAGTTCGAGGATTTCCTTCGTATTAAAGACGAACTTTCCTTTAACCGCTACACGCTTCCCTTTTTTACGTTCTTTACGTACCCGTAAGAGCTCCCTAGCTTCGGTAAGCTCTTTCCGTAAGATAGCGAATGGGGGCCACGCGGACGGCGCTCCTCTCAGTGAGACCCTTTCACATTCGAGGAGCAGTCATCGGCGAGGATGGCCGAGCCCCCGACGAACACACAACCCTTGCACGTCCAACACAAGCCCTTATGGGCCGTAGTAGCTGAACCACCTACAAATCGCCTGAGTCCGTTGTTACACTTCGTGTGTCGGACACCATGTGCATCTCTGGGAGCACTCGATAACGAACTCATTGCCAAACGTTCCGGCTTGGCAAGGCCATACTACCAGTGAACACCCGGCTCCCGCACACGTTCGCATCATCGGGCGCATCATCAAGGAAGAAGTCTATAAATGGCTCCGAACTGTCCATCGTCGCGACAGGCGTCCTTACCACCACCCTCTCATGGTAGCACCATACCATCCTTCGAATTCATACTAGCTCTACCGACACCTGACTAGAGACATCCTAGTTCGTAATCAATAAATGAATCAAGACTTTCGAGCCACATGTCGGGACAACGACTCCTGCTACCTGCAACGGGTAACAATGAAGTGCTAAGGAAAAGCTCGAGACGCAAAGAGAAGCCCCCGCATCCGGGCGGCGGCAAACCAAAGCGCATGCAGATACAGGATGCTTGCACATCTTGTCGGGAGAGGAAATCGAAGGTGAGTGTCATCAAGACCGACAACAGCAGACACAGCTGACTTCGTCCGCAGTGTGACGGCATACGGTATTGCTCTTACCCTTTTCTCCGCCACAAATGTTACAGGTGACCTAACGAAAGCGCTGATAGCCCAGCATGCTCGCTCTGTCAAGCGTCAGGGAAAGAATGCGAGTACAACACCGTGGAAGGCGAAACCAGATGGGCCGCTCTGCACCGGAAGAATCGTGCCCTCGAGGCAGAGCGAGACGAGGTGCGCGAGCTGCTCGCTCTCATCCAGTCGTTACCTGAGCCTGAGGCGCAGGTGATCTTCCGCCGCGTACGTCTACACACCAACAGCTTGGATTTAGGCGTGTTCGTCCAGCAAGTAAGGGAGGATATCGACTCCGGGATTTGCACAGAGCAAGGTCAGCAGCAGCTACAGCATCAATTTCCGTACATCGGCTCGGGCTCTGAGGCTTCCAGCCCGATAAACCTCCCGCCTCTGCGATCGGTGATCGAGGTGCCACAAGCTGAGACGACATCTGCGTTGGATCGACCGTCAGTCGCGACGTTAGAGGATGCGCACCCGTCATAGAATGACTTACGATCACGAGTGTTGCCAATGTCGCCCAGGTTCTGATGGAACAAAGAGAGGTGACCGAGTTCGTTGCGAAGGGCATCGATCATATTTGGCTGTGGTCGACAGTGACTCTGGCGTGTTGTTTGCTCCAACACGCGAACTGCGCACTATTCCAAGTTGACAGCCGAATACAACCCTTCAGCAGAGATCGTGGGAGCTTGTTCTTAGACATCTGGGAGTACTTTGTGTATCCGGTACTGAAGGTCCCCGAACACAACGAGTGGGCCGAGAAGTGGAGAGGGGGACATATCACGAACTATGTTTGACTGAACCGGTTGTGTCAATAAGCACCACGCTTGACGAATGGAACCACTTGCACTCGAGGACTGAATCTTTGGCGAGAGCGGATTCAGTGTCCCCCCACGTGCTACCCGGTCTGCAGGGATCGGTAACCACCAATCGTTACCAGGAAACAACAAACCCTCATAACATTCAATGACTTCATGGTCAGCGGCCGTAGACATTGCTCCACAACTAAACGACTAATCCGGGTTTGTCCTGGTACGCATCTCCGGCAAGCGTGTTCCAAAGTGAGGCGAGGAGGGCTGAGAGCTGAAACGTAGCTACTCCGGAAGCACTCACACACTCTATTGCGGTTACCCACTCCTGTCTACTTCCAATCTGCTTCCAACTGCTTGCGTCGCGAATATTGACCAAGGCTCTTGACGACTGGCTAGCCCCTACCGCGAAACCCGACTCGTCCATGTTATATTCGTGACTCAGAGTGTACTGGTGCTCTACCCAAAGCTCGGTCACCGCGTCAAACCACCTCTTCACGCCCTCGTGGTTGGTCGCCTTGAAGCGCGCCGCATCTATCTGCCTCGTCCACATGCCTGCGATGTTCGGCATACGAGATTTGAAGCGGGTCAACCAATTCTCGCCGATCGGTCGGAGGGTTGTTGTGGCAGCCTTGGAAAGCTGCACGCGCTTTCGCCGGATTTCTTCTGCCATTTCTATGGCCAAAGCAGGAGAAGCAGGAAATCCTGTACGCGTCAGACGCGTGATCCATCGTGCTAAAGTCTTCTCTCCAGCTGGCGAAAGAATCTGCTCCGATTCGTGAGCTGTGGTACGAGATGTTCGTCCAGACATGCGACCTTGGAGAGTTGTGTTTGGCACGTTGAATGCGACGGCGGCTTTGCGGATGGACTCAAACTCATTGTTTCTCAGCGCACAAATTGCCTTCTGGACATCTGCTTCACTGTACACAGGTTTCGAAGATGGTTCAATGCTCATGGTTGCAATGGTGAAAATGAAGAAAGAGAAATCGCATGACGATGATGATGATGATGATGATGATTCTCATTCAGGCTATGTACGGAGACCGTATGAGCTGTCCCTGATCGCTGCCTGACATTGCAACAAAAAACGCCTTAGTACTCATGATCCGAGAGATTAGCCAACACCTCACCCGACCCTCATGTCCGAAGAACGAGACAGTCTGCCAGTCTGGTAAAGAAAACGGATGGAAGCTCTGACGACCTTCAGATCCGGCTTCCAACTTTCGCGTGGGCCATCCGCCAACTTGCCCGTCCTTGCGTCCTTACGGCCGCTCCATCCTCTCAGCAAGTACGAAGCGTCTCCCCACCTGTCGCCTGCTGCTTCCCGCAAGGCAATCGCATTCGTGCTGACCGACTTCCCCGCGTGACCGACTACCCCGCGGTTTACGTTATGTACGTGCCGAGACCCCGTCCCGGGTAGAAAGCATCTGGTCTTACTACTTCATAGCCAGAACAATCACGATTCCTCCAACCAAGGATATACCTTTCTATCGGCGCCATCCTTAGGAGCTAAAGAACTCTTGAACCCGAGCGCTTCGTCGTATGCACCAGATCTCAAACGGTCGAGTATTTTTGCGGCGGAGCCTGCATCTGCAGAGCACATAGTATGCAACAGTGATTCGTGTGACGAGTTTACGTCTTGTTGCCGATATAAAAGAGCTTCGAGGTCTCTCTCTTCAACTTCATCCAAGCGAAGGACTAGTGCGATATCAGACCGCAAGTTTTGGCTGTTTTCGGATCCGGTATCCTATCACCTCAATTAATGTTGTCCGAACCGCTGACGAAAAGATCCAAGGTGTAGCCGCTCTCTCTACGCAATCTCGTCTTACCGGTATTACACGTGCCTCGTGATTGATATAAGACCAGGCTACTGGCGGTTCGTTAGATTGCCCTCCCATCGTCGGCAGCACCGTAGTCGTTAACAGAACACCTCTCCTCTCAGACGGTATGGTGGTTGTCAAATAATTGAAAACTCGAAAATGCCGCTTCGATGTACATGAGTACTTTGTCGGTGGCTGTACGAGGTAGGACTGTATCAATTTGTGAGAGCAGTTACAATTAGTGGATGGATGTAATGTCTAGAAATAGGAGAATGGACAGCGAAGACGGCGGTGCTGGCTTGGCGGTAATCTCAACATTAAGCCTCATGCATATATATGATGCTAATTTCTGGAGCCTATGACGTGCGCAATGCTAAGCTATATGACTATTACTACTCCGCAGCATTTCCGGAGAACGATTTTATTATCGCGCTAGTGAAGCCCCATATTTGTAAAATGGTTTCTCTGATGCGATAGGCCGGATAGCCGAAGGGACCATCCTTGTATCGAATCGATTAGTATCGAGTCGGACATGGCTCCGGAAAGTCGGACATGGCCCCGGAAAATCGGACGTGGCTCCGGAAGGTAGAATCTCGTGTCTTGTACGGCCGATTGTACAAGCCACTGCTGGCTGCACAAGACAAGTTAGATGAAATAACGATTCATTTAATAGGATACGGATGTCGAGCGTCTCGTTTGTTTCTCTACGCCTACCAACCAGACGACGGTCATAGCAGACCAAACCAGGAATGACTTCCAACCGATTGGAATGATAAACTACTCACCCACAGGCGAGGCCTGCAGTATCCTGATTACAGGATTTGTTGTGCGTGTTTTCCCGGCCGACGTAGTCTCCTTAGCTGACTCACTATGTAGCCATTCCTCGAGCAGTTTCCTACCAATACAGCTTTCGAGGTGTTGAGATCACTACCAGTATCACTTCCACCATTAAGACAATGCCATATTCCCATACGCGTTCTGAAACATGCGAACGCGATTCCTGTCTTTTATGAAGCAGCGACCGCGAATTGGACATAAGTCGTAGGGTCAGGGACAGACACCTTTCTCTGCTGTCCCTATGGAAAACACTTTCCTGTGCTATCCCTGAGGACGGACACGACTCTCGCTGTCCCTGGGGACAGAGACACGACTTTCACTGTCCTTAGGGACGGACAAGACTTTCGCTGCCATCTTTGGTGACAACCTAAACTTTCGCTGTCCTTATGAATCAGGGCCAGTAGAAAATCGGGAGCAATGGGGAGGAATGGGGAAATATTCGAAGAGCCTGCTTGCAAAACGGTGATTTGGCCCCATCACGTGTCACGAGAGAAGAGTCAAGGAGTGGAGCAGTATGGTCGGATCTTCATGTTCAGTATGATTCAACCTGTAGAAGAAGGAGAAGTGAAACGGAGAAGAGTGCGAAGCAGAATATTGATGCGGGATGCTTCGGCAAGATACGTGGTCAGAAGGAGGTTCGGGCCGAGAAGTGTAAATATCAGGAAGATTGCTGGCGGCAGCGTCGGCAGCGAGAGCGTTGAGAGGGAAGAAGCTTAAGATCGGCGCGTGCTCCGCTGGAAATGCAGACAAGCGTTAGGATGGATGGAATTTCAGCGAATGGGAACGAAGAGATGAAAAGGCAGGTCGGTCGGTGGGGATTGGTTGTTGTATGCAGACAGCCGTTAGTGCAGCGGCTACAAGGGTAAGAGGCTACGAGGGTCAGAACAAGTGGCTGTTACAAAGTACGGGGTTGCAACCTGTCACTTGTGTTCCACCGTCATATAACTACAGCTACGTCCTACAGTCTGAACTGGTCGATAGATACATAGAAGATATTCAACGCTCTTTATCAACGCGTAAAGATCTACGTGATCTTCTTGAGGACTACTTGCACAGTCAGATTGTATGCGAAACCACAGAGACGTTTTGGAGTTTTGCTGCGTGAGCAACTTATAATTTAGATTTAGCCAGCGAGTATGAGTTAGGGTTAGCGCGATGATACAGGGTCGGACACACCGACTCGTAAAGGAGTCGCCTAAGGTAGGAGATGATCCTTTAGATGTTGGAGTATGAGATCTTAGATTATGTGTCAGTTGCCGGTTGTGTCTTCCTAAGCGTGTAAGTAGGACAAGAGGTGTGTTCGATGTTAGGTGAAGAGCAAGGGCAAGATGAGCAAGGGCAAAGTTTGGCTTCGGAGAATTAGTAACGAAAGTTCGAGAAGTGCACACGAATGGGAGCGGAGCAACGACAGGTCGTATAATAGCAAAAAGGCTAGAATATGTCAAAACGGGTGCAAGCGGTAGCGCGAGAACATAACAAGCGAGTAGAGAAGCGAGAGGGAAGGTGCACGGATGGTTAAGGCTGATCCGAGACTAGTGGTGACGGAAGGTGTCTCAGAGTCAAAGGTTGGTTGATGAGGTGTCCATCAACCAACCATCAGGGTTTGATGAAGGGTTGATGAGGAATCGACTGACTGCAGCGGTCGAAAATGTGTACTGCACATTCAAAGACACACATACTCTCATTCTTGGCTATCTAGTCTACTGCCGCGATCGTAGCGAACGCTGCTTGGCCATCCGCAACGCCATGTCGGAACCAGCTCTTCACGCATTGATCAGCCTCGATGATATCGCTCTTGAGGCTATATCGTTGGTCCGTGATGAGCCGTTTCGTAGAGCTGAAAGCTCGTTCGCACTCACTGCTCATAGCCGGTATTGCAAAGAGATCGTAGGCCATCACAGCGAGCGTTGGATAGAGGTGTTCGCCTCTTTCACGCCACCACCGTAGCGGCTCGTTGAGTAGGCTGTGTTTGAGGATCTGACCGTTCACGATTGTCGTGATCGATGTGTCGAGGGAGTCCTTCATGAAGCGATCAAGCTCGGTCTCTTGTAGATGTCGCTGCTGTAGACGGTCGTATTCGACGCTCGCAGTCTGATCACCAAATGTAGCCGTCCATTCTCCATCGTCGGCATCTACGTCTGAGCTCACGAACAGCGTAGTAGGTTCCTCGTCTAGCGGTGGTAGAGCGGGCACCAAGCGTGTAAGATAGTCTTCAAACAGCTTACGAGTCCACCGTCGCGCATTTGTGATAGCTCGACGACCGCCATCCTTGTCGGCCCATGCGCTCTCGAAGTACGTGAACCTCCTGCAAGGATTGAGAGCGACTGCGGCACTGTAGAGCCGGCTATCATCAATTTTGGTGTAATAATACTGGAGTTTGACGAAGCCGTGGTTGAGACAGTGCTGATAATGGTCTGTGAACAAATTCGGTCTCGCGGTCACCTCGTCAGCATGCTTTTTTTTTAGAGCTTTGCGAACAGGTAATCCATAGTAGGAATGACCTCCCAAAGAGCGCCGTGGCTACCTTTAGTAGCATTTCCTTCCGCGCGCTTAGTCGCCTTGTCGAACGGCTTCAGTAGCTCCTCAAAATGTCGGAGCTCTTCCCAAGCCTTAGCATCGAGGAAGTCCTTGGAGAGGTCGTAGCTCTCGCCATCTATAGGCGTCCACTGCCTGCGAAGACCTACTACACGCGTCCACGCCGCCGCAGGTGGAAACAGCTCGTGCTTACGA
>PEGC01000258.1:0-10024 GCA_002921095.1 Cladosporium sp. SL-16
ATTTGCCTGCTTCGGCTATGTGTGATCCTTCCAATAGTGAGACATGGGCTGCAGAAGTGCGTACCAAAAGAGAAAAGCATGGCACATGTTCACTCACGCCATGTAATCAGCATGACGATCGCCGATGGCCAGTGATGACCTTGTGACCACCAACAGGAGGCAAACAGGGGGTGACGGTGACCGCGGTTCGATCGAGCTGGGCGTCCAAGCGAGGGTCATGGATCTTGCGTGCTTCGGCCACGCCTAGCGCCCCGTCGGAAACGAAACATTCGTCCTTCTCGTCCTTCTCGTCCTTCTCGTCCCTCTCGTCCTTCTCGTCCCTCTCGTCCCAACTCTGTTGTCATGGGACAAAAGCACAAGGTCCGCCATTGTGACATCTGTCGAGGGACTGTCACTTGCGGTAATCTCGCTCGCCACCAAAAAAGATGCAAGCTCAATGCACTATCCATCGAGCATGCTAAGACGGTAAGAGATGTCTTACGTGCCTGTGGTTTTGATGCGAAAGCCTTAGGCGACTGGGATCTCGAACAGCTTGACTCTCTGCCAAATTTTCGACAACACAAGCCTACGCCACGTCGACATCACACGCAATGGAAAGTCGTCAAAGACGAACAAACGTCGACGATGCCCAGCTTGGAAGAAGTTCTCCTGGATTTCAGATCTCGGCTACAGAATCGAGGACAAAAGTGTAGCGTGTACAATGGCACCGAGGTGTGGCTACACAACAAACACATTCATTTTACACCTCGAGATTTCTTTACATGGACCAGACAGATACTCGAGAGCGAGAAATTAGAGACACGCGTTTTGAACATGCCGATGGACTTCGTGCGGACAGAGGCGAAGCGGGAATACCATCAGTTTGCGGAGGACGCTCTTCGAGAACATTTACCCGACCTGTCAGCACACGGCTTCCAACGGAACCGGGCCGAAGCCAATATCACACCACGCGGAACCAGAACGGAAGTGCACCATGATTCGGAGCATAGTGTTTCACTTGCTGTTGGGCTCAAGAGTCGTTCGGGCCGACCATTGAAGCTGTGGTTGCTTTGGCCATCTACGGAGCTCCGGCACCTTGCTTCATGCTACAGTGACACAAAGGCTGCGCTGGCTTGCATGGATCATGGCTCTTTTCTCGTTCAGATGCCGGGCGAGTCAGTTATCGTGCCACCGAACTCTCCGCACGCCGTATTCACTCTTGACTCTTGTTACTTGTACGGGCACACCTTCTCGACTGAGCACTGGGCCTATGAACCCTCGAGTGTCTTCGTGAACATGAGAGTAGGTGACCCTGCTGACGAGGCATGCCGTGCGCGTGTAACCCAATTACGCCTTGGACTACGTGGTAGTGCCGAGGTAAGACGAGCTCATGTTGGCCAGTTCCTTGAGACGTGGGCTTCAGAGAAGGGATGGTTTGAGGAACATAAGGAGTTATTGGAGGAACTTGTTGCGATCTGGGCATACGATCGCGATGATCGTGGATCATGTGCCTTGTGTGTTGCTGTGGGTGAGCCAGAGTCTCATGGGCAAAGCAGCGAAGAGCACGCGTGGGCTCATCTACTGTCGCACACTGTGAGTGGAACAGTCTGAGCTGCATAGGGAAGAGGAACCAAGAGTATGCCCAATATTGCGATACAAGCTGATTTCCGATCCCCTCCAATGACTGGTCTTCGAACGTTGTATCGTTCGCGGTCGATGATATCAAACAATTATCACAATTTCTTGCATGTTGGCACGCAGCTCGATGCGATCCTGGTTGTACGGTTTGAATGAACCATGGTCAATGACGGATTTTTCGGGTCTTAGAGTATCCAGGAGAAGTAGTGGCCATGCTACCGATATAATATATCTTCCAGTCTGTTGAGGCATATGGACCAGAGGCTGTATCTTTCTACTCTGACGCCAAACTTTCCGTGCAGACCAGATCCCTATTCCAACATCCCGAGGATTGCACTAGACTTTAGTGATTATATAGGTGTACGTGATCAGTCAAACATGATCAGTCTCCACCAAAAAAACTACAGGAACCCTGCCCGAGTCCGATTCGATTCTCTCACCAAGCACGTGAGTGAGGACTGGAAGGTGTTTCGACAAAGAGGCATCTATGCTCGTACAATACAACGTTCATCAACTGCGCAGCATAGGGAAGATGACCCTCTCCCAGATAATGTCGAGATCCCCAGAAATCTTCGATAAAAGCTGCTGGTCCGACGGATCTACGCCACCGTAGAGCTGTAGAATCCAAGCCGCCAGTGCTACCACTTCCCGCAGGTCGGCACCCTGCTTCCATGCACCAGTACCGCCAATTGAGGAATACAGCCTGATTTCCTTGTTCGGCTGACATGGCTTATTGTTCCCAACAGCTTTAGTGGTTATCTCGTATATGCTGCGCTTCTACCATTGATTAGTATGCAGTTGCAGTTGTTGGTGAAATGGTACCATAATCTATGCACCGATAAGTTACTTACTAAAGCACGGAAGAGGAGATCCATGCCACTCATGCTGTCACTTGCCCGAGCTGAATACACTGCAAAAGTCGCGGACTCCTGTATTCGCAATGAAAAACTATGCTTGAATTGGCCATGAAAGGTAGGCACGTACCACAAGTTTATTGAAATCGTTTGAGATCCACATTTCTTCCGCCAGATGTGACTGGGCATGACCAACGCCCATCTGCTTCTGGTTGGAATGGCAGACTGAACGCACATGTACGAGCCGCAGAGTCCATACAATGGTAGGGGACCATCCCATCTTGTTCGACCGTACCTAGTCTGTTAATTGAGGCTGCCGAACGATGCAGGCTTTTGGATGGCAAGCTGTCAATCAAGTTGGTCAGTAAGAACTCTGGGAACAACATATGACAGACATAGTGTCGTGCACAACGAGGTCGGTGTGCGAAGAAGTTGTCGCCACATGGTTCATTGCATGAGACCGTTCGAAGCCAGATATCTCGCCTGACATCTCTAGTGCGATATAGAAACCACTCCAACAGACCATTCGAGGTTCTCAACGCCACAAACGCTGTGGAGATTCGTAATGACGTACCTGGATGACCTCAACGTGCAGTGAGTCGATCTGCCAGCGCGTGACTGATTCTCCGGTCGAGTTGGTTGCACTCTATTCATATAAGTGCTCACTTTGTTGGAGTGAGACTTGCCTGAGGCTGGGATCAAGTGGCTCCACGAAAAGACCTTGCACCCCACCAACCTGTCATAGTGCTAGCCAGGGTGGCATTGAAAAACATGTTCAGCACGTGCCATGAGTTAGACTAGGCAAGGGATTCAAAGTCAACACTGTCAATCGAAGGATCTCACTAGCTTCAGCTCCCTTTACGTTCGACACCGTCGCAGGTACAGTATCGGCTAAGATGGAATATGATTTTCACGGCGGGAATGGCCGATAATCGAAAGGAGAGTGGAGAGGAAGTGCGTCAGCCCAAGTTTGCAGTCCTCGTAGATGTCCACCACTACACTCTAGAAATGGCTGCCGGATGCGAGTCGTGCAGTGCTCGCACGCGGCGATATCAGTGTAGCTGACAGTGTACGAGATCAGGCTGCGTTGTTGACAAGTATAGCGCCTTACTGACGCTTTCGGCGCGGTCCACTGTCCCCATCAGATGAGCAAAGAGGTATGAGAACCGGAGTCTACGAAACTGGGAGGCTTCACGTGATAGCATTGAATCGTTTCCCCGGAGCGGGACGGCTGCCCGCTTTGGGGACTCGGGAGCATGAAAGACGTGGGGCGGGCATGGTTGTCGTGTATCCGAACAGCAGCAACCCGACCACTGCATATGCTCAAACTGATAGCAAAAATATCCTGAAGATCTGGATACAGTATTTTGAAGTGCTGATCACATTCTAGGCGCCGTTGGTAAGTGAAGTCGCATGAAAGATCATCTCTAAATACCCCACACCTCTCGAATTGTTGGTCGCGCCGAAGTCCGGTGTTCCAGTGCCAGACGTTCACCAATGGTCCCTCGCGCCAACATCTGTTCGGCTTTTGCCAGACGCTGTTCCCTCGAATCATCGTTCTCCTCCGAACGGCGGATTTCATTGTTCGTCGTCGAGCTTTCTTCCTGGAGTTTTTGGATTCCGAACTCGAGATTGCCAATTTGATCTTGTGAGCCAACGCCCAAATTCCTGCGGCTGTAGTGCGCACGGGTTGCAGTCGCTTTGCTGGATCCATCGTTGTTTTTCGCATCAAGAGGGAAGTGTGGAGCTGGAGTCGCCAGTTCGATATTAGCATTAGCAATCCATTGAAGCTGGTCACCATGCGCGGTACGAACATGTCTCACAAGATTTTCCTTGCGCGTGAAGCGTTTACCAGAACGTTTGCAGCGTAGTGATTTCGTACAAAGTAGTGTTTCCTTCGGATCACCCCGTAGCCCATGGGCCTCGCGCTCATGTCGCCTAAGTCCTCGTCTTTGGCTGAAGGAGGGGTTGTCGCACTTCCCGTCGAGCTGAAAACAACCAAATTCTCCGCCAGAACCTGTTTGGCAATCATCACGATCTTTTACAAATGGAACTCTGGGCTCCGGGCTTCCAATGTCATCTGGTGACGATTCGTCCGTGATTGGATCAGCTGTCGTGTATATGCCTTTCTTATACGACGACATCATCGCAGTCCAGATCGTGCCAACCAACACCTTAGTACTGGGAGAAGGGCGAGGGTATAGGTGGTGGAGTCAGTGCTGTAAACACCAGATAGGCGTCCACGCTGTGTGGGGAGGGAAAAGCTGAGCTGTTGCGCTAGTATGAAGATTGGTGTTGTCATGAGAGAGGGTGAGGAAGAAATGCTTACCATACCTACCGGACGTTCATATACCCAACATCTGTTTCAGCACGAACCTTGCGCAGGATCTATTTTGACACATTCCCCTTTACCGTACGTGCTACGCTAGCATGGTTGCCTCAAGCTCTGAGGCGTTTGTCGGAGAAAGCGAGATGGATGGACCAGGTGTGTGCCCACTTGGAATATCGCCGTGTCACTTTGCGCCTTCCATACATACGTGCGCCAGACGCACTGCGCCGGTATAGCAACCTAACATGCAAGGTGAGAAGCTGCGGCCGGTGGCGTCGGGTCGTTCTCTACCGCACCACTCGAAGTGTCGACTCGGTGGTTCTGGTGTAGAGCTATGGCAGCCCAAGCTTGTGGTTTTACACTTACTGACCGCTTCGTCTTCTCCCCTTTCTTGAAAGCTATACACCATCGCCGTACATATCATTGCTATAGCCTCCGTTGTATCCACGTTACTTTGAGCGCGTGGAGACAAGCCAGCCGATGACGTCGTTCTTGGCACCCCCACCCTCGTCATCAATTCCGCTGCGCATAGCCAGCTGTCACCCCTCTTCTTCACCAGGACCTGGAATCACACGGACCATATCGCAACTGCATGTCTACGCGCCCTGAACGACCAGCGACGATCATGGCTGATGGTCCCGCGCTTGCTCGGAACCTTACTACCACTTCTGAGGATTTTCGCGGTATCGCCGAGACCGCGGGCTTGCAGCTGCAGGCAGCAATGAAGAAAGATATGGAATCTGTCACACAAACTTCCGGATTCGCCCCCTTCCCGATTGAGGACTACCAAAATGTATTGGAAGGTGTCATGAAGCACTTTGCCACCGAAGTAAGGGCAATAACGATTCGTGGAACGAAAAGTCAGTAGCTCAAACCACCTGCAGGTATTCAAAGACCGGCATCCCGGCGGCAAGCTCGATTGGGTCAAAGTCTTTGTCTCAGTCCAAGACATACCATACGACGATAAGAATGCCAGCAGCGAGATGGTAACCAAGGATAAACGAGAGGGCGCTTGGTTTCTGGCACTGGCTGTGGGGGAACATGGAAGGGGCAAGATCGGCTGTTCATTCAGTCTGCTCAAAAGATTCAATGTCGAAAAGTTCGACACTTATCTTGGTTATAAAGTTTTGTGACCACAGGTGATACAATACTGATGAAAACTGTACCGAGCTTCCCTAAAAACTTTCTGTCAAGTATGCTAAGCTCAACTCATCTGGTAATCGTCTCCAAACTGGGCAAGCGCCTCTTGTGCCGCTTTTTCCCAATCATCTGTGCTGCCATCTTCAAATTGAGCAAGCGTATTTCGCATCGCTTCGTTCCAATCTTGCGTTGCGTAAAGGCCGTTAGGAGTCACGATCCGGTCTGCCTGGTCCAGACCACTATAAAGCGGAATGTTTGGAGTCATCGTGTCTTGTCGCCCGTGAAGATTTATTGTTGACAGATATTGGGCTGGCAGGACGGGGGTGCCTGTGGCCACACTGGCGTGGCAATGTGCAGGTTGAGGGAGCCCCTGCACACCATCATGTGGCATGTGGCGTACAGCCACATGCTGTGGCCAACTTTCTGCAGCGTCCCTCCGCCATGGAGAGTGCATGGTTTGTCCGTACATCGCCGTAAGAACCGGGGCCGCTTTGCCTGACTCTGATGCTTGCACGTGCCCAGTAGTCGTGCCCTCATTGCACACTTCAACCGTATTACTCGTAGACACCTGGTCTGATGATGGTGTCTGGGCCGTTGCATTGACCGAGCCGTCATTTCGCACTCCTGCCACTGGAAGTGGAGGAATTGAACGAGCACTGCCAATGTACGGCCCCTCATCGTGGTCATTGGACGGTTGACTGCGGGCGACCTCTGCCAGTATTTCTAGTGGCGTCCTACCTGAACCCACTGATACTGACGGATCGGAGTTCGTATCGAGGATCGTGAGATTCGGCGGTGCCCTAAGCGCGTCGCTGTCGCTGTTCTCCCAGCGTGTGCGGTAGGCATTGGCTAGGCGGCCCTGGCCCGACCGAAGTGCCTCTTCGTCGCCCTCACAGATCTGGATAGCCCTGATCAAGAGACGTCTCACGGTCTCATGTGTCCGATGGACCATGTCTGTGATATCGGGTAAATTCTTTTCACAGAAGTCCCAAAGGTCTTTAAAATGATCAGGAGAAAGTGCGTGCTCAAATCTGCGACGCGGTCAGTCGTGTCGTAGTACCCTTCTTGCCTCAAACATGCAATCACCTACGCGCGTTGTTGACCAGGTCCCGGTATCACCAAACCTCCGAGTCCCCAGACTCCCATAAACCTTGACCATGCGTTCGCCGTGAGTGACAAACATTTGGTGTTCGCCAGTGATCTTCCTGCAAGCGTTCTGAGTTTTTGCGCTTTCTCCGTCGCTGCATTGCTCGTGCTCCTGCGGTCCTGTTTGCGTTCATGCTGGATAAGCAAAGCTGTCATTCTTCTCTTATATTCACTCCAATATGCCGTTGAGATTGAACTCTCGTATAGCATGGTGAGTCGCTCTGCTGGTGAGCTACGCTTAAATCGATCGGAAGTGATGACGGATTCCTCAGCCGCCCACAGATCTTCGATCTTGTTCTTGACGTTCCACGAAAGTCCATCGCGTAATGCTGCGACAGCTCCTATTACTGCTTCACGATCCACGGTAGCCTTGAGGTCCTTATTGTGCAGCGCTCTTTCTCGCTGTCTCTGGTTGAGAAACGCCAGAGCGTCGCGTTCGATGTCGTCTAGTTCTTCAACCGGTGATTTGCATGACTTTTTGCCCGTTCTGCCAGGTTTTTTCCATCCAGGCAGTATACGACTTCGTGCTTCGTCGTCAAGCCGGTCGATATATTCTCGAAGCGCCGCTTCAATGCGCTGTCGGATTGTCAACAACAGTACCCGCCCAAGCTCCGGCACAACAAACCTCAGACCCCAAAGACGGTTGTGCACTGTGTAGGTACTGGACCACAATGCTTTCTATGTCGTTTGCGAAAGCCATGCTGTGTCTCGGACGTTATGTGTTGGACGTTGAAATCGACGAAAGCGATAGGCGTCCAGCCGTGACGCCAAGAGCAAGATCAGGTTCTCAACCTTGGCGACTGGGGATCTTTGACCCCTTGCACCCGGGCATCTCCGGAATCCGCAACCTGCGTGCCGGGGTTGACTTCACAGCGCTAAGAAACTTCGACCGGGCATATCTCCGTTGTCTCCCCTTCCCAAGCCAATTGAGTAGCTGAAGGAAGATGACGGACATGGCGATCGTTAAAGCCAGTCCGCGTCCACCGGCGAGGCGGAGCTCCAATCTGCAGCAGGGCCACCTTCGCCTATTGCATGTAGCCACTCAACTCTCAACACAGGCCCTGACGATAGCCCAAAACAACACTCCAGGGGGCGATCATAGTGAGAAGTGAGACGATACTACTGCAGAAACATCACAATCTCGGTTCGAGGATGGCCTGCAGCATCACAACGATTGACAGTGTTGAGGAACATGGTGTGCCGTTGACCACATATGTAGTATGACCCCGGGCCGACGTCCCCAAACCTTTTGCACAATGCACCCTCTTCCCGCCAAAATGGACCACCAGGCACTCCTTGCAGCATTACTCGTGGTCTTCATCCTTGTGGCAGCTTTCCTCATCCTCTGCTACACACCGCTTCCGTCGAAGACATCGAAGACCGGTCATTCAGTACAGTTGGCAAAGTGGCTTCGCGTGGCAGGGACGGTACGTCCGTCGGAACGCAACATCCAGATTAGCTCGCTGACCGGTCCAGGACTTTGGCCTTTCATTCGGTGTCCTCTGCCTGTGCCATGAGTCGATTGGCACCTCGAAAACCGTAGGCGGCAGCGCAATACGTCACACAGACCTCAGCTGACGCACGACAGCGTTACTTCACCCGGATCATCCTGCTTTGCAACGTCTATTGTCTGCAACTAGCTTCACTGCTCGAGGTGACTCGAAATTACTCCGATCCAGAAGCCAGCGTGTACTTGGGCGTAGGTATGAGCTCAATAGTGGTGCTCAACACAGCATCGATCGTATTTGCTGCCGTTCCTGACTCAACCCATGTGCGTATGCCGCGATCGCAGCCAGTCTTCGCTCACTGACATCCCAACCCAGATCGTCCGAGCCCTCGCTAAATGGCTGCCGCCAAGCTCCGCCACATGCATTCAACTGCCCATCACGGCGCTGCCAATTTGGAGGCCAAAGCAAGACAAGGGCACCACTTTGACGACGTGTTGGCTCACCGCGATCTTTGTCTTCGTCAATCTACTGTGAGACTCGTCGAGCCGCAAACCCCGTGTGCAGATCAACGACTGACAACATTCAGGAGCATCGTGCCGTTTTGGATCTCTGTGGCGATACGACAAGAAAGCGAGGTCGCGGTGTTGGGATGCCAGGTGGTGCAGCTGGTGCTCTTGAACTGGCCGCCGGCTTTCACGCCACCGATACTCGCACAGATAAGGAGGGGTCCAGCTAAAGATAGAGAGAAGTTCTGGAGTCGCGTGCATTGGCCATGGCAGTCAATTCGGTGCGAGAAAGAGGACAACGATGGAATAGGGCTGACTGGCAGTCCGAGTCGAAGCACAAGCTTAGCCTCGACTGCACAAAGCGGATGGGAGAAGGTCGTCCCTCCAGAAGCCGTTCATGCATGGGACCAGGTCACGTCGCCGTCGGCTGCGGACGCTCGTCTCACTTGAACGAACCATAGACAAGGCGTTTTACGACTATTGTGTTAGCGGCGTCGGATGTCGTGCCGGATATTGCATACCTGTTGTAGATCTGTAGCAATCAACACCTCCCGTCCAGACCATGTCCTCGTGTCCTCCCCGGTGCTCCCGACAGCCCAGCACGCCACGTCGGCGGTGGCGTACTGGCATTAGATACGCACACCCCGCTTCGCTCGGACATGGGTGGCTGCTCCTTCGGATCCTCTGGCTGGGCTAGACACGGCTGTGTGTGGCTGGTCGTCGTATCCCTTTGTAGACCATGTATCGATCTGAACCACGCTTAGGCTAATGTCTGGTCGAGGCGGCTTGCGCATTTGCATCACGGGAAGGACGTTGCTAGAGTTGCTCGAGTCGACCGGCCTGCCTAATTCAGTGATGGCGAACCGGCATCGACCTTCCGGGAGGCCTCTTTTCTCAGCTACCAAAGCGTGTAGCGATATAAGGTTGCAGATGCAAGGGTTCGAGGATCAGCAACACCGCATGTGCCTGATCCAAGCGAGCTGT
>PEGC01000026.1:600000-839968 GCA_002921095.1 Cladosporium sp. SL-16
AACATAGTAGATTCCTGCACTTCTCAATCCCCCAGTGCGGAGCCAACCCGAACGCGAAGCTTACTCGGACTACTTCTTCCTGGATCCGATGCAACAAGGCATGGAAGTGACGTAACGCATTTGCCTTTTCAATATACGGTTACTGTACTTGGTATAGTCTGGTCAACATCGTACAAAGGTCACTTTAGGGTTACCACATAGCCCTACATTGTAGCAGGGTCTCCAAACACAGCCCTAAAGGACTGCAGCTCTCGAACGGCGTACACCTGTCTAGTTGACACCGCAATCGTTTCGCAAACTTGCTCACTACTTTACTGCCACGGCTCCAATGATGCATTGAGATCATTTCCAGCGCGCGCAGACACGCTTCGCCGCTCAGTTCTTGTTCTTGGCATACGATATATATACATATGATGATTCTTACTGATGACAGTACGTCGACTTGCCATATTTCACAAACTGAGCTGGTATCAGTGTTTCCTGCTCACATTCATTCCGTTCATTTCGAGAACTATCTTTCCATTCAATCAACATGAAGCCCCAAACCTTCCTTCTCAGCCTCATAGGCGCCGCCACCGTCAATGCCGCACCTTTGTCTCTCAAGACCAGAGCCGATGACCGTGGTTCCTACGAAGTCTCAGGTCTCGGCTCTCGTAAGCAGGAGATCTTGAACGCTGGAGGCAGTACTCTCGATATTGCCATCGCCATGCTGGAGTCCGACACCATGCAAGCCGACTACGCTTATGGTCAGTCCACATCTACCCGCAGAAACATCTTCGACTGACCTTACTGACTTTCCTCGCTCTCAACAGGCGACAACAAGTCCGGCGACGCCGCCAACTTCGGCATCTTCAAGCAGAACTGGGGCTTGCTTCGCGAGTGCTCGAAAAAGTTCCAGGGCCAGAGCGCTGAGGAGTTCAATGATGGCGCTGTGCTGAAGTCAGTGTGACCAGTGTTCTTCATCGCGAGCGCCGATGGCTAATAGAACCGCAGCACGGACCTAGACGCCGACATCCAGGCTCGCGCTGATTGTGTCGATTACTACGGCGATGCTAAGTGGTTTGCTGGACACCGCAATGGCGCCACCGGCCTGTCTAACCCGGATACTGAAGACATTAACAGTGAGTTGAGCTCTGGCTTGCAGATATAGTGGCAAGCTTTGTTTGCTTGAGGGGATTTATGACGCTAACTTCAAATTGAACAGACTACAAGACCGCAGTCTACTGGATCCAGGAACAGATTGACAGTGATGCGGCTCATAAGTCTGACGACATTCGTTTCTGGGTGGATGTTGTTGCTATCTAATTGAAATGCCGCATAAGAGCGTTGGCGGCGATGTACTAACCCCCTCTCCGACGCACCTGCATTATACCGAGTTTTAGTGGGAGGTAGAACGTTTTGTTGGAGTCTTTGTCAGGCTCGAGTCGAAGCCGAAGGATCTTTGATTCAACACATGGTCTAGAACGCGGCGATATTATTTACAATGATCCAAAGTCCAGAGTCAACCAGTCGCAGCTTCATGGCCAGCAAATTTGTAAACACAGCCTACGTTTGTGTGCTCTGTCACGTAAGGATAATAAGATCCACCCTTCCTGTGCGTGGCCATGCATAAAATCGAAAATCTTTCACAATGCCATACTGTCCCTCATTCTCCTCACCTCTCCTTCAAGCTCTTAAAGATCCCCTTCTCCCATTCTACCAACAAATCAAGAATCTCAAGCGAATCCTGTATCCTCGCCGCCGGCCGCGAAGCTTCCTTCGCACCGCTAGCCAAACACCTCTCCACGGTCTTGACTTGCCAACCAAAAGCATCCAGCGGCGACTCCACAATGATCTCCTGTGTTTCTCCGCCAAAGGTCTTCAGCTCCATGACGCTCCGCCCAGCCGGAGGCAACCAAGGATTCGTTCGGAACTTAAGAGAGCCTTTCGTGCCCTGCACCGTGAACGAAAAGTCATTGCCAAAACTATCCGTTGATTGCAGCGTTGCGAACATCCCATCTTCGAAGCGTACGACCAGCGCGGCGTCGCGGACGTGAGAACCATCCGGAGCTAAGTTTCCCAGAGCTTGCAGCTTTCTCGCCCCGAAAACATGTGATCCAGACGATATCTGCACGACCAAATGCAGCAGCGACACCGGGTAACATCCAAGATTGTAGATCGTGCCCATACCCAATGGATTGGCTCGGCTGGCGAGGTTGGCGGCGTACGAGCCAGACACAGCGCGTATGGGGCCTAGAACTCCCGATCGTAGGACTTCTGACAGCTTTTCCATGAGTGGATGGTTAAGGTACATCAAGCCCTCGAGGAAGAACACGCCCGCTTCTTGGACGGCTGCGATCATGGCGTGGCCATCGGCGGTAGTCGTTGCGAGAGCTTTTTCGGAGAGAATGGCTCTGCCTGCTCGTGCGGCTTTAATCGTTGCGTCTGCGTGGAGGTGGGTTGGCAGGCCGATGTACACCACGTCTATGTCTGCGTCTCGGAGCAGAGTGTCGATGTCAGAGTATTGGCGTGTGATTGAGTGCTTTGTAGCGAACGCGTCTAGGCGTGATGCGTCTCGTCCGAAGACTGCTGCGATGTTTGAGTCATCGCTGGCGTTGATGGCTTTGGCGAAGACATCTGAGATGAAGCTCGTTCCGAGTATGCCCCATTTCAGCATCTTGAGTTTGATCGGCCTGGACTTCAATGTATTGATTCTTGCCAAAGACTGTAAGTAGTGGAGTTTGTACCAGGTTGTTGATGGTTTGCTCTACTCTACATCGCTCAATTTTTTGCCTCGGCATCACGTTTCTCCGTCAACATAAGCTCATGATGCCCTAACACCAAGGATCGCCATCCGACCTACTCTCGCTACTCTACGACAATTTTCATCCTGGCAAAAAGCCTGCATGTTTTGATGCATCTAGGCACTGGAGCCAGGCGAGTCGGACTGGCATTCGTGGGCTGGCAGTCGGCACGTCGAGGCTGGCAACGTGGGACTTGGTGAGGACGGCCATGCGTTCTTGTATGTATCCTCGAGCATGGTCGTACCACCTGTCGGATAAAGGCGGACCACCATGCGAACTTTTTCGGAGCTCCTTTAGCAAATTCGCTTTGGCTTTAGCATTTGTCAATATCGCAGCTCGCCTCGGTAGAAACTTATGCAGATCTATAGTACTTCATGTGCATCGACCAGGTGCTCGAAGCGAAAGACCTTCAGTAGGATCAGTATCGTAGGTACTTAGCGTCTGGCGCTTTTTGTAGAGCTCTCATTCTGGCGAGGCCAGGCTTTATCTATACTTCACACATGTTCATCTTGTCCGACCAAACCTTCCAAAGCTTCGATACGAGATGACAAACCTGGAGGTTAACGAGCGGAGCGATCACTCACATTATATCCACCATGGCCAACGAGGAACAACTGTGAAAAACGGAGAGAACAAAGTGCGAGTAAGTTCCATCTTGGATATAGTAAGGAGTGTAATTATCGACCGCTCACATGCCTACAGAGAGTGTTCGATTTCTCCCAAATCTTCTTCTTCGCACTCACGTACATGTCGAGCTGGGAAACGATGGCCTTGTGAGTTGCGTTTTCTACCATCCGAGGAGAATGCAAGCGGATGCTGACTTCAATACTTCTCAGAAACCTACAGCAACTCTCATCAATGGTGGCCCAAGAGCTCTCGTCTGGGGCATACTCATCGTGGTCGCTGGTGCGTTTGCTCAAGCTGCATCCCTCGCGGAAATGGCCTCTGCACAGCGGATTGCAGGCGCTCAATATGTATGCCATATTAAAGCATCCCCAAGATCGATCCCAGCTGACAATCAGACATAGCACTGGACTCATACATTTGCGCCGGCTAGTCAACGTCGATTTATCACCTGGATGCAGGACTGGATCACTTGCTTTGCCTGGATCTCCACTCTTGCTAGTGTTGCCAACACCACCGCATTCATGCTGCAGAGTCTCGTGGCAGCAAATTATCCCGACTACGAATCACAAGCTTGGCACGTCACCTTGCTCATCTTCGCATTGCTCACTGTGGGCGGTCTCATGAACATGTACACATGGTTCTTGATACCATGGCTCGAAATCCTTGCAGGCCTCTTGCACATCGTGCTATTTGTGATATTTGTGGTGGTACTAGTGACTCTTGCGCCGAGACACAGTGCAGAATTTGTCTTCACGAAGTCGTTGAGCTCTTCTGGGTGGACCAATCAGTTTATATCTTTCAACATGGGACTGATGACACCTACTTGGGGATTTGTTGGTAAGTCGTAGACTCTCGTGGGCATCCCATCACGTTCGCGGCGGATAGCTGATCATAGTCGCAGGTTTTGATGGCGCTGTTCACATGTCGGAAGAAGTACACAAGGCTCGCCACGCAGTGCCACGAGCCATGTTCTGGACGGTCGCTCTGAACGGCGTTCTCGCGTACGCGATCATTCTGATGATTTTATCCTGCCTTGGTGATCTGGACGCCGCCGTGAATGCGACTTTCCCGATCATCAAAATCTGCACACAAGCGACTGGATCCGTCAAAGCGGCCACTGTCATGGTATCTGGCCTACTCGTGGTGTCTACCACAGTGACCTTGGATAGCATCGCATCTGCTTCCAGACTGACTTGGGCGTGGGCGCGCGACGGAGGTCTTCCGAGTTGGTTCTCGTACATCAGCAGCCGTCGCCGGGTCCCTGTCCGTTCGATCTGGGTACCCATTGTTGTGGTCATGTGTTTGGCTTGTCTGAACATCGGGAGCTATGCAGCGTTTGGTGCGTTCATCTCCCTGGCATCGCTGGCGCTTTTCACGTCGTATGCGATCGCCATCAGCTGCATGCTCCGTGCTAGGTTGGTGGAGGGCGTACCACGAGCCAGCTGGTTGCTTGGAGCATATGGCATTCCGATCAATATATTTGCACTGGTGTATACCGGATGGATGATGGTGATCTTCTGCTTCCCACAATACCTTCCGGTCACGGGAGACAACTACAATTATGCCCTGCCAATTTTCGCCTTTGTCGTCATTGTCGCCGTACTCCTTTGGTTCGCGAGAGCAAAGAAGAATTGGCCCGGGCTGAACAAGGAGGTCATCGACACTGTCATGGTGAATGCTGATAAGAATACGAAGGATTGAGGGGGGAAATCGATTAGCTTTGGCGGAGAATAGCAATCGCACTCTGCCACTTGACACATTCTGTCGACGCTAAAGAGTATCCACAAAGGCAACTCCCAAGAGGATGATCCCAAAGTAGATGTTGGCCGAGTTCTACATGTTTTGTAGTGTGTCAAGGCTGTCGAAGCCAACTCGATTTGTGGTCCAGGTCGTCCACTCCGAGATGATTCGGCAAATGGAAAGTAGCATAGATTGGAACATGGTCGCTAGTGCCACGATCTGCTGCGGTTGCCAACATGCCAGCCTCTGTACATGTTGCCTCGAGGGAGCGTGAGCACAAGATCATGTCAACTCGATCACAGCTTTCGCCGAATGATCTTCCGCGCGGGTAATATGAGTATCCCTTTCTGTCTGGATGGAGTGAGCGGAACGTGTCCGCCATGTCAAGACCAGCACTTGGTGTCTCCTCGGTAGCTGTGCCATCACCGGAGTCTAGCTCGCTGGTATCAGCATTGCCGAGGAAACGACGTGTGAAGTCCTGACGATTCAGAACGTGCTGATGCGGAGCAACACGTAGATTTGGATGGCCGTCAATTCTCGCCACAGCGATGTTGATGTCACCTGCAATGATCACTTGGTAGCCATCGGCTTCTAGCCTGCGGACTTCGGCCTGTAGAAGACGGTGAACTGCAAGTTTGCGTGTGTGACGAGTTCCAGTGACGGCGCCAGTAGTCGGATCTTTATACGCATTCTCGGTCCCGTTCACCATGTAGACATTCAAAACAGCTAGCTTTGGCAGATCGAGGATGGGTTTCGTCTCAATAACTGAGAACCTCCCCTCAGTATCCCAGTCGACTGTCCGCATCCGCTCAATATACTTGTCGGCAAAATCTTGCCGGACAATGCTGCAAACGCCATACACCTTGCGACCAAATCCTGTAGCATTAAACTTGTCGGTAGGCAAGCAAAAATGAGCAGTATAGTCTGGATTGACTCCAGGCTCTGAGGCACCACGCTTTATCGCTCGCGAGACAGCGTTGAGGGTGGCGGAATCTGATGGGTTGATCTTGACCTCTTGAAGGAAGAGAATATCTGGGAAGTCATGCCTTTGTAGGAAATTACGCAGTGAAGCTTGTGGCCGACTCTGGATAGCCTTGTCGGAGGCGAAGAAAGAAGTAATGGGCTTTTGGATGAATGGAGAGATGCCATTGATATTCCAGCTGAAGAGTCTGAGGGGGCAGCCTGACTGATTATGCTCGGGCTCCGCCGGCATGTGTGCAAGACGTCGCCGCTTCAAAGGAGGCGGCGATATGTCTCGGTCCATGTTGCTGGTTCGTCTGTAGTATACGCAATCCGCAGGTCACCTTCATGCAATCCGCATATGCTGAATTTCCTTGAGGCTTGTCTAGCTCACCAAGACGTCATTTTGCCAACCCTGATCTTGGAACTGTTGACAATCTGAACCACAGCCTATGTTGAAGATTACAATGATAAAGTTGTTAACGATGGAGCGTTGAACACGTCGCACGAGACAGCCTGGAATGCCAAGCCAGGCTTCTTCCATTCGTGCACATGGCACGACCTCCTGCATCTCAGAATTCTTAACACCATATCATTTCAACCGACAAGCCCGCCTGGAAGCATCCTTTAGATTGCTTCCCACATCACAGCATGCCTCCGTGTGACCTTGATGCAAGCAGTATGTCCATGTAGTGTTTCTGCCTGAAGCCACGGAGCACACATGCCCCATCCGACATGTGCTTACGTGCAGTACCTCCTACCTCCTACATCCGATTCGAGTGCATGTAATTAAGAGCACCCGTGCCACACTGCTGACTCTGTTTCAAGCGCTGGCACACCAGGAAGCCCGCCGATAATGGCGGGATTGCTTCCAAGTTCTTGACTGGCAGACGGCCGTCCCGTGTCTATCCACCAATCTACTCCTGCATCACATCTGCGGCACAGGCGGCCCTATTTGAAATACCGACCATCTCGAAGTACCGTGCAGATGCCACAGGTGCGCTGATCAACACGGTTTTCCGTCGAGGTTGCATCGTTGCCCAGAGGCGGTGCTCGCCGGCCCGTTCATGAGATCTGTCTGTGCGACCATATGACTCGATGCTGTAGATTTCCGGCGACGCCACCTTAGCAGATTACAAGGATGATATCGTCGAAGGATCGCTAGGTCCACTTGTAGATGCCGCAGAACCTAACCCTTGCCCTTGCCCTGCAAACTGTGTACCACAGCGAATCACGGCATCGGCATTGAACATTTCTCGGTCGGCATGCGCAGTAGGCTGCCGAAATTCCCAGGATTCAACGGGGCCGTTGACAAGGTTCAAAGATCGGGTTCAGCTTCCGAAACACAAGATTTGGCTCAAACCTCCGCGGTACCACACGATCGACAGGGACGTGCAACCAATCACCGCAGCCCCAGTTCAAAGACATCGTACCTCCGGACTGTGCCCCATCGCCGGGCGATATGCATCTGTCCCGAATGATCGGAACTCGTCGTTTTACCGACAGATCGCCCTAGTGTGTCTTCAGGTTTCTAGAGTTCGCGCTTAGCCAAAAGATAGATAAGCCTGCCAACCCGCCCTTGGAGTTTACCTCGAACTCCCACACCTTCTACTACATCAGACATCATGGGATCACTTGGCGAGCCTATCGTTGATGACCATAACAATCACTTCGACAAGATACATGTCAATGGCAAGACTACCAAGTCTGCTGTACTCCATCGTTCACTCCATCACAAACCACAGCATGTATTGTCCGCCAAGGGTAATCAACTCTACCTTGATAATGGACAAAAGATACTCGATGCTACTGGAGGTGCGGCAGTATCATGTCTCGGTCATGCAAACCAACGGTACGAACGAGAATTCCATCCCTTGCAGATATATTCCTGATCAGGTCACAGTGTTGCCCAAGCATTGATGGATCAATTGAGCGATGGAGTAGCATACTGCCACTCCTTGTTCTTTGCAACCAGTTCAGCTGAACAACTAGCATCCCTCCTCATCGACTCGACGAACGGGGAGATGTCACGGGCATTTTTCGTCTCCAGCGGCAGCGAGTCTATAGAAGCCGCTTTGAAGATGGCGAGGCAATATCACCTTGAGAAGTGTTCACCAGAACCTCAACGAGTTCACTTCATCGGCAGACAGCAGAGCTACCACGGCACCACACTAGGTGCCCTTGCCGCTGGAGGCCACCTTGCTCGTCGCGCTATCTATGAGCCAATGCTTAGCAAGAACCACACTTTCGTCAGTCCTTGCTTCGCGTATCGGGGGAAGTCCTCGACCGAGACT
The DNA here is from genome assembly GCA_002921095.1 of Cladosporium sp. SL-16. Lineage (NCBI taxonomy): Eukaryota > Fungi > Ascomycota > Dothideomycetes > Cladosporiales > Cladosporiaceae > Cladosporium > Cladosporium sp. SL-16. Next base: position 608,405 of record PEGC01000026.1, read on the forward strand.
GATGGAGCCTATGTGAGACGTCTCGAAGAGGAGCTCGACGCAGAATTCCAACGGATCGGACCTGACAGGGTGGCCGCTTTCATCGCAGAGCCCATCGTTGGCGCTGCTCTTGGCTGTGTTCCATCGGTCTCTGGCTACTTCAAAGCTGCACGCCGTGTCTGCGATAGATACGGTGCATTACTGATCTTGGACGAGATCATGTGTGGATCTGGAAGAGTCGGTCCAGCACCGTCTGCAAGATATCCGAAACCGTTGCATGCGTGGCAAGACCCATCAGTCGGAGTCGTTCCAGACATGATGACCCTAGGGAAAGGCCTTGGGGGTGGCTATCAACCCATCGCTGCAATGCTTGCCAGTCACAAAGTGATTGACGTATTGGCGAGGGGATCGGGCGCTTTCAGCCACGGACAAACCTATCAAGCTCACCCTCTTGCGTGTCGAGCTGCACTTGAGGTGCAACGCATTATCCGCGACGACGATCTTGTCAGCAATGTCAGGGCTCAAGGCAAGCTGCTTGGACAGCTCTTACTGGACAAGCTGTCCTCACACCCCCATGTCGGCAACATCCGTGGCCAAGGTTTGTTCTGGGGTGTCGAACTTGTGAAAGATAAAGCCACACGAACGCCTTTCGATCCTATATATGGGGTCGCCATGGGCATACACGAACTAGGTAAGCTCCCCGATCCATGCTGCTGTGGCTTTGGCTGGCGGCAGTGGTTCCGCAAGGCACAATCGCTGATATCACCATAGGCATGCGTTCTCCTTTCAACATCAGCATATATCCTGGTACCGGAGCCGCCGACGGCGTTAGTGGAGACCACATTATGCTTTCACCTGCATATAATGTTACATCTGAAGACGTGCACATGATCGTCGACACCACCGTGTCGGTGATCAAGGCGTTCCTTGATGAAGGGCATGGCGTTAACGGCTTGTGATCTAGTCTTGTTTTGTAACTGCGATATACCTTTCGGTTGCTGTCATTCAGTTTGATTCCGTCATCTGGCATATTTGTCTTGGTCATACCTTTTCTCATAACGCATTGTTGTGCCTGGTACTAGCATTCTACAACTTGCACAACGAAGGTCTCAAATTACCGCGAACAGTTATAGCTCACGCCAGAAAGGCGCAGCAAGTACCATGTCACTGCCGCTTGAAGTCCCGTGTACTGCAAGATAGATGAAATTATCCGTCCGTTCAAGCGTTTGTCAAACATACACTATGGGCTGGTGGCCGGGCAGCTCGCGATCTATCACGATAGCCATCCCTTGTGACAAGTTAGCGTGAGACTGCTGCACAAACCGCGCATCCCGACAAGTGTGATGGCCAGCCGCAGGTATTGTGGAAACAAATTGCGAGGAGTTGTAGTTGCCCTGATGTTAGCCACCACGTGCAGGGTGGCGCCTGCCGGACCGCGTCGCTGGGATTCGACAACTTCAACCGGGACACCTAGAGATCTGCACGACCCGATCTGCCATGTTGCATGGTGGAGATACAGTAGCTCCAGTAGCCGCGTCTCATGCAGCCCTTCTGCCGCACGCGCCAGGAGACCAAGGTAGCTTGGTATGGAGATGACCTCGACACACCTTGAAGTCGGAAGTACTTCCTTCGAACTGGCCACAGCAGCAACTAAGGAATCGTTCTGCTGCTGCAGTGTAACGTTATCAAAGCCAACAGAGCGATGGGATTGGTACGCACCTTGCAGCATCCCGTCCATGATCCTTGATTCCAGCTCGACCCTTCGTGAGGCGGCCCGAAATGTCATACGGTCCGTCATGCACTGCTGCAGATCTGATCTCAGGCAATGCTGTATCAGGAACACTGCGTCCCGATGATTTGGAAATGTCGTTGCGGTACGACCCGAGCGACTGGTGACATGAGGCTCATACATGAGTGGCACCACCAGCCCTTTTGCGCTCGTGGCATTGAAGGCTGGAGAGGGATCGGCGTTCTGCCGCCCGCCTAGAACATCGTCGACGCCACTATGTGTGAGGTAAATTTGGCTATCCACTTGCATACTGAGGTTGCAATAATTGTTTTTGCCTGCTCTTTATCGGATGTAGGCAGTGCGTTCACGTGCGCACTTTTCGACGATCGTACAAGGAGTATTGCAGCGATGGAACGATAGGTAATCATCCTGGACTTGGCGCCATCCTTGCGACCGATGAGCATGCGCACTCGATATACGGCCACGCACACGCTGACTCAAAAAAGACCGTTTAGGCGATATCTGTAGGATCCAGAGCACTCGGAGTGCCGTATCATCCAGTCCTTGGGGCAATTTCGGCATGCCGGTACACGGACCGGCCGAGAGCCGCGCACGAGGCCGAATCCATTGTGTAGATCCAAGTCATGGTACAGCCGAGAGGTTTGAGAAGGCGAACACGCGAAGCTGACTGCTGATCCGAAAGTCTAGAGGTAGCGGAAGCGAAAGGTGAGGAAGGGCAACGGCACTTGGGCATGCCTTTGTGTTTGCTCTGGAACGAGCGGAGCTGGGTCCGGAACCTTCGATCAGACCTCACATTGCCGTTTGCAAGATCGTTTATGCATGACTTGATGCATCAATTGGAGTTGCCGATGGAATGCCCTGCCGTAAAATTCATCTCGAGTCTTTGTGCTTCGTTGCTGCTGTCCATAATTTGATACGGTCAATCTACGCTGAATAGGACCAGCCCTTGCTTGCTTTTGGTCATATACGTACACTCGATCGTGGACGAACACGAATAATCTACTGCCTCCGATCCCAATGACCTGGATAGTCAGTAGGAAAGATCTCAAGGTAGTCTACTGTTATCATTGTACGACGTTGGCAGAGTGACACATCCTCGCGTGCAATAGCGATAATCTTGCCTAGATCATGACTTCCGTCCATCTTATGGTTGCGAAACAAAACTCCGAGTTATCGTCGACAGCAAGAGAAGGTGAACACGGCGGAGTTTTGCAGTCATAATAGAAGTCTGGAGTACTGTAAGTGGAATGGGAAGTGGACCATGCTCTTCTATTTGCTAAATGCTGTACCGCAGACCGTCGACGAATGCGAAGATATGGCATGCTTGAGGGAGGAATTACACCGTGATGCCGATTGTGTCTTACCACGTCACATACCAGGCTTGCCGTTGTTCAGCATATCATGCGATCAGTCTCTACAAGCCTGCGATACTCACCGGCCAGTTATGGCAGCAAACCAGGAAGATGCACCTATGCCCGAGCAGCCCGAGATACAGGAAACCATACACGATATGCAGCTCTGCAGACCCCCCGGCTGCCAGCTCACCTCCCGCATCAGGCTGAAGAGAGAAGACGGGTGAACGGCAGCAGTGACGCAAGGAATTGCCTCGCTCGCCTTGCTTGCACAGGAAGCTGAATGCACGTAAGAAGAGCGGTATGGTAAAGGATGGAGACCAAAATGCGAGTATGGTCATAGGTGTCTTTCCTGGATCGTTTTGCATCCTCTTACACAGTATACCGCCGCTGAATTCTTCCAGGATCAACAGACGTGCTATCAACGCCTTCAAAGGTGAACAGACTGTGCTAGATGTCTCTCCTTCGCAATACTGACAACATCCAAGTAGAACAAACAACGCAACACTTTCGACTCTGACCAGCACTTTCCGGTCATCGCACCGTCTCGACCACACACGCCAGCATGGCTCAAGAGAGATTGTCCGACTCAATCCTAAAGCTTCACCACCAGAGCCGGGGCAGCAACCGGTCCCGCCTCGCAAGTCTGGCTGGAGACGTAGCAGCATTCATGGTCGCAGGAGCCGCTGCGCAGCAAGGCAGAAGCGACAATACTGAACGTCCGGAGAATGTCAGTGCGCAGCGAAACGAGAATACCAGCGACGAGCGTCCGACCGCAAGTGACTCGAATACCTCGGGACGCAACTGAGACTGGCCGGGCCAGCGGATCTTTCAGCGAAGTGGAAGACCGACGAATGTGGAAGTAAACAGCTGCTTTGGCATGCCGCTGTAATGGTGTGCACTGGAGTATATGTTTTCGAAGCGCACCCTTTGATATGTATCTATATTCTGTTTTACATACTATCCTGAGACCATAATTCTTGATCTTTCCGTTCCGTGTTCCAAACTCCTGCCTATATGCCTCATCAACGACAAGTTACTGTAATGTCCATCACTTTTCGAACTCCGTACTCCATTTACAAAATTAACGCAAGAAAACTAACGCAAATGTCGTTCATATCGTCTCATTACTTTTGGGTCAAGCCTTCGTTGCCGTTCGGCTGGTTATTCCCGACCGTTGGAGAGCTGCTCGAGAGAGGATTTGCATCGTTCACCCATGATAAATGTTGGTCTCAATGTTCACGTCGCCACCAGCGCGGATGCGTCTCGCCATGGTGCTGCTCTTGCTCCCAGTTGCTGCTTCCATGCGACTCATCGCGATTGCTCATCGCTTTGGACATGGTATGTATCAAACATGCCGCGCCAAGTACAGAAGGTGCCGGGCATGCAGCACGCTTGAGAAACGAGGTCATGCACCCGAGATCCAGGTTGAAGCTGTTGGCGTCTAAGCTTGCTGCTGTGCTGTCACTTGAAGGGTCTCGAACCTCCACGGTGTTAGAGTCCGCGAAAATACTCTTCCCAGAATGCGCAGCCGAATTCAAGATGAGCCGGTGTGGTTCGCCTTTGTTGTGCTCAGAAGCATCGAGATGGCTATTCGACCCTGACGGCGCCGAGACCGCATCCATCTCGTATCGGCTGTCGATAGCGCAGTGCATCCATACCTCGCGCATGAAATCGAGTTTGCTGTCCTGTTCGAGATCTCTCCTGAGAGCATCGATAGTGTCTTGCCAGACGATGGTACACACGTAGCTGTTTCTCAGAGCACCAACCAAGCCATCCCACCTGTTGCAGACCTTCTGTAGAGCTTCGCGCGCAGCTTCGCACGAGGCTTCGTGGGGCACGACCAACTCTATACGGCGGGTTGGCTGGGCCTCGTAGATGTGTCGAAGACACCATTGTAGGGAATACCGTGCAGGAACCGGATCTGATTTGTCGACCTTGACGAGGAAGTTGTCCATGAGTTGTCGGCGGACATCTTCGCTAACAGCTGCACTTGTCTCACCAAGGCGCCGTAGCACCGGTACTCGGCTAGCTGCGCGATGTCTTTTGGTATGCAATCTATGCTCTTTTGGTCCTTGCCATGGAGAGAACTGGCCGTATAAACGAGGACGTACGACGGTAGGGCGGAGCGGCGACAAGGTGGAGTGAAACGGCGAAGACGCAGATATACGAGACGATGTTGATGATTGTCGAGCAATGGGCGATAGGGTCATGCGGGCATGCCTCATCCCAGCGGACAGTTGCATGTCGATGGTTTCACGGCCTCCCTTGCATACATGAGGCGGGTATCGGCAGGTGAGAATGGCAAGATCGCCGAAGAGATGGAGTCGGTATATGCGTTTCTCGTGATGAAGCCACTTGAATGTCGTTCAGTTTACCACCATTGATCGCAACAACCCTTACCTATAATCGCCCTATAACACGACGTCAATAACGCAGGTACCGGTGGGGGCCGGGCCCCATTGAACCCTAATCGCCGGCATCGTGCCTCAACGGGTATCCTCGTCTTCTCCATCATCGAAGGTGTTGTACCCGTGCTATCGACTGGCGTATCGTCTGAGAAAGTTATCGAGTAGAGCGAAAGGCCTCGATGCCATCCAAGCATGCTGCCATGATCCGAAATCCTGTCTGAACATTTGGGTGAGCCTGTGTACTCCGTCTGATGACACGCCCGGTTGTACGTGTATATAACAATAACCTCGAACATGTCTGGAAGACGAGAGGAAGAGTGCACACATACATCCAAATGCCTGGAGCGAGGCTGCCCAACCCATGCCCCTGTACATCATCATCTGTGCATACTGGTCGCTTGTGAACTGCCGTCTCATCAGCCGTTCAGTACCTCCAAGATCCTCCTACCTTTAGCCGCGACGTCCGAGCGACGACCATCGTTATCAAATGGAAAAATGATGGAGAAATGAGAGCAGATGGAATGAACAAGGTATGGCCACCTTAATACATGCGAACAACCTCATCACATCGAATGATGCATCAGCCTCGCCTATCAACCAACCGCATGTATTCAATCCTGCAGCTTTGTGGCTTATCTGCGGCGGCTATGCTGTGGGACCCTCAGGCAGTGTCACAGAATGATTGTGAACCGCGACGGATCAGGTATTCGGTAATACTAATGATGACTCGACACTGAAATACCCCGATGACCTGTTCTTCTTGATCAACGGACAGAACGAAAGGCGGAAGCTACAACTCTCATTCACTTTCACTTCGCCCAGGAGTCTCATCGCACACAAACCTTCATCTATTCCCAACCGACCATGTTCATGCTATAGTAGAGAATCCTGCGGCGTTGCAGGCTCAATGCTGACACTCTGTCGGACCTTGTCCGCTGTGAATCGATCTTAGGGTGTCCCTGTGCCTCGAAACAATACTGCAAGTCGAGAAATATGTCGAATGAGTTTCGACCTTACCATGCGGGAGACCGTGTCATCAACAAGAGCATGCAGCGCATAATGGTTAAACGATTCGTTTTCTGCACTCCATAAACTCACTTCTTCTTCCCCTTCCCCTTAATCTGCCCAGCCGAAGGAACCTGCGGCGGCCCACCAGCACCCGCACCAGCACCGCCTCCCATACCACCCATCCCTCCCAAACCAGGAATATTCGGCATACCACCCGCGCCGCCCAACTCCTTCATCATATCCGCCATCATGTTGTCGCTAACCCCACCACCCGTAAGCGCAGGCGAGTGCAGAGGCAGAATGCTGCCCATTTTGAAACCCCGCGGGACCGCAGGCGCAGGTACCTTGTTGTCTTTGGGCATGGGTAGGCCGGGCACGCGGAGTTTGAGCGGCGACTGTTCGGTCGTGGGGTGCGATTTGAGGTATGAGGCGATGAGCTTGTAGAGGTGGTGTTCTGTGGGACAGGCACTGTTAGTTCTCTTTTCTTGCTCCTTTCCTCACATCTTCCTCATCCCGCAGTCCCAATGGAATCAAGATACTCACTGTTTTTAATCCCCCCCGTAACCCCCTCCCCACCCCTCTTAACCTCCACCCTGACCCTCCCGGGGTTCGCCCAATCCTTCGGATGGCATTTACTCGGCTCGAACACAATCTGCAGCGCAAACCCCACCTGCCCAGCAACCCACTGCAGCGCATCGACAATATCCCTAGCGAGCGGATTGCTCACCGCGTCCTTCTTATTCACCCGTCGGCCTTCTTCGCGCGACCGCGAAGCGTCGAAGTAGATGGGGTAGATACACTGGTAGGATTTGGATTTCTCTTGCTGCTCGCGCTCGAGACGGAGGCGTTCTTTTTGGTCCATTTGAGGGGGCATGTTCATGCCGGGCATGTTGCCGCCTTGGCCACCACCGCTGAGGAGAGCTTGCATTTGCGCCATCATATCTGCGTTTGGCTGTTGCTGTTGCTGTTGCTGTGACTGCTGTTGCCGTTGTTGGGGCGCCTGGGCTGATGAGAGACTTGTTTGGCCGGGGCGGGCGAAGTCGAAGGCGTCGAGGTCCATTTCCTCTGGGTCGGAGAAGTCGTCCTCGACTTCTTCAATGCGTGGATGGGACATGACGGGTAGTAGTAGTGGGTGTCGTGGGTGGTGCTCAGTGGCAGGTAGACTTCGTGACGATCCTCAGAGGGCGTGATTATGATATGTAGCTCCGCAGGTCTTCACTTTTGCTGCGTCTGGAGTCCTTCGATTTATAGGGCTGTGGGCGTAAAAAGTGGCAGTTGGTGGTATGCGCCAGAGCTTGGAGCGGCTCAAGCCAACGTGGTAAAGTCCAAACCCCATAGATTTCCAGACCAAAGCGGGGGACAGGTGCGAGAGCGGAGCACAGTCCATGTCCGCCTTATCAATCAGAGGGACATTTCGCCTATTGACAATATTAGCATAGGCGCATTGTAATAGAGCGTAATCGTCGTCGAGGTGGATCGAATGCGAATCAAAGGTGTGCGGCAAAGTGGCTAGCAAAGGAACGGACTCAGAACAGCAACAGTGATCAAGAACAGCACGATATAAAGTAGGATCACCGACATTTGAAAAGTAGTGCACAATCGCACAAGAAGATACAGTAAACCCATCCAGTACATAATCATACGTAGCGTATAATAACTACCTCTGTACGTGTACATATTTCATGCCCGCCTGCCTGCCCGCCTGCCTGCGAGCCAGCCTCGAAAACTCTCGCCAATGGATATAATCAAGCCGAAACCAGTCGCCGAGAGAAAAACCCAACACCTTTCGCTATGCTATGCAACCAAAAATCCTGTGTGTGATAGTGTGTGTTTGGCAGTGGTCGTTCTGCCTTTGTGCCCTTTGACAGCGCCGAAGGATCGTCCTTCGCTGTTCGCAGTCACCTTTTATCGTGTTGTGTAGTGACTGGAGGTACTTTGCGCGCCAGATGGTGAGGTTAGAGGCGTACTGAAGTGAGAGCGTCCTGAGCATGCTGTTGCTCGCAGTGATAGTCCGTATCCTACGATGGACAAATCGCGTGCTAGACGTGTGGTTCAAAAATGGAGTTCAGCTGCATTGCGCGCAACCGTACCACATCATTCGCCTCATCTCTTGTTCTCGATTCTCTCATGGCCTCTGTCGCCTTCTCGCTCACTCTGCGCGCGAAGTCGCTCCCTCTCGACCCTGATGCGACCGGCTTCCGTGCCATCGTCTTCGACCAGCTCGCTGAACCAAGGGTGCTTCAATGCCTCTCTGGCAGTGATGCGCTTCTTGGGGTCGTAGACGAAGATCTTCCTGAGCAGATCAAGGAACAGCTTGTTAAATTGTGTAGTTGGCGGGATAATTTCGTCCAGACGCTTCATGGCGCGAACGAACTTCCTCGATTGCCGCGGGGTGTCGGAGAAGGGATATGCGAGATGTTGGTTCTTGAAGAAGCGGGCGGCGCTGTTGCGGTCGCTACGCTTGCTCTGCTTCATGACTTCGCGAATCAGAGACTTGTCGATTTGGTTACCAGTAACAGCCTAATCAATTGTTAGTCAAAGCAATAGCGTGGTGGATTGAGCAGATACGGACCTCCATCATGGCAAGATGCTCTGCGCAGTCATGAGTCTGGAAAAGAGCATCTCCTGTCCAGCACTCGACCAAGATGCAGCCAAGTGACCAGAGGTCGATTGGGTGACTCCAGCCTGTAATAAAAGTTAGCACAAGCTCTGAGTTTCCCTTTGGCATGAAAGCACTCACCAATCCCAAGGATGATCTCTGGTGCTCTGTAGTGGCGCGTGCTCACCACAGAGCTGTGATACTCATCGTCGAAGGTCGCTGAGCCGAAGTCAATCAAGTTGATCTGCGGAGCTAATAGCACCCTTCTGAACTTGGCGCTCCTAGCAGTAAGCGTCGATGACGATGGAATGTTCCTGTTGTATGTGAATGTCTGGTAGGTGTGGTTGATCAAGAGAATGTTCTCGGGCTTGAGATCGGTGTGCACGAGATTCAGGTCGTGAAGGAAGGCGATGGAGCCCAAAAGTTGCCTGGCAAAGGCTTGAATGTGTGAGCCGGGGAATGGCACGAAGCCACCTGATTTGAGGAAGTCAAAGACACTGAGACCGAGGAGAGGTGTGACGATGCAGATATGGCCTCGCCAGTCGAAGGCATCGATGAGCTGAATGCATCGGTTGCGATTGTCGCTGTCGGCTTGTCGTAGTGTCTGGAGCACACGAAGCTCGATGCGTGATGCATCACGGTACTGTTGGTTTTGTTAGATGAGCCGATGTAACATACGTTGCATCTCTAGAAGTACCTTTGGCACCGCACGAATAATCTTCACGGCGAACTCTTTGTTCTTGCTGTCGCGGGCGCGAACAACTTTGCCGAATGTGCCCTGTCCTAGCAGATTCACCAAGTTGTATCGATTGGCGATACTGCTGCCCTCTTGCACGATGTAGTGACCGTCTTCGTCGTCAATCTTGTCGTTGCTCTTGTAGCGCTGCGAATAAGTCAGTGATCGTTCATTGTACGTCAATGAGCTCGGATGAGTGGCACATACATCGTGGAGCACGGGCACTGCCAGATCGCGGATCTTCTTGTGCTGCTTGGGTGGCGGTACGTATTCACCGTACTCTGCCAGATAGCCTCGCGGGCCAAGTCGCTCAGTCTCTTGCTTCTTGCGTTCGATCTCCGTACCGCGTGTGGTCCTCTTCCTCTTCTCGCCGACCTTGGAAGCTTCGAGCCTGCTGCTAGTACTTGAACCAAGACTGGTTGGTGCTGTTGTGTTCTGAAGGCTTTCCGTGGATGTGCCGTTGGAGTAAGAATAAGGCGTTCTGGAATCACCATATGCGGGCACGTCGTCAGCGGCAGCGTTCACGCGCCTGCGCTTGTCGACATGCTGTGAAGGTGCCGCGTAGGTGCCATTGGTCACTGATGGAGCAGCTGGCGCTGGTTTGTGAGTTGTTGCCGGTGGTGCAGGGCTGTCGTCGTCGTGGATGGTGATGATCTCGGCGGGTGGCTTGCCGCCAAAGTACTGAACCCAGTCAACCTCACCTTTAGACCTGCGCCTACGGTGTTCAGAGCTCTCGCCTCTGGCGCTATCATAGGTCGATGCCGATGCCATTTGAGCTCCGGCAGTCGCTGGCGGCGCACGCGACGAGCTTGCGGCTGCGGGCTCTTGATATGGGCGTTGGTGCAGGCTAGCACGACTGCCTCTGCGCCTTAGCTCATCATGCGCAGGCTGTTGTGCATGGCCGTTGGTATACGAGTATTCGGCACCGCCTCTTGACTGCGAGTGTGCCTGGGTGGAGTATCCGTTACTCATGCCGCTCTGTGTGCGTGTTGGCGGCGCGAATTGCTGCGATTGAGAGATGTTGCTCGGAGGTCTGGCGGGGAGATTGTGATAGTGTCCGTTGCTCAGGTTGCTGGACGGTCTGGGAGGAGGTAGATAGCGCTGGTTGTTAGGACTAACGAGGTGACGCTGGCGGTAATCCAGACTGTAGTGAGGTGCCGCCGCCTGGGTGAGAGTCTGCGGAGTGGACATGGCAATGTCTCAAGACATCTGATCAGCAGCACGAGCTGGCTGCCGGCTGTCAAATGCCTGAAGTGGACAGCGTGTGAAAGTGGGTTTTGCGTTTGCCGGAGCGTGTGCGGTGTCTGGTGGTGGTTGGACGAGGTCACTGGCGGCGGGCGGACTCGTGAGAGAGGTGCTGGTGCTGGCGCAAGCGGAGACGTGAGGGCTCGCTCGCAGGGCTTGACGATGGTATATCGCGTGTCACGGCGGCGTGCGAGCGGTAACGGAGCGCGGGCTGGGCGATTGATCGAGTGGAGTGTTCGGTGGAGGAGGTGTCTAGGCAGGCGGTCTGGTATGGTTCACGGTGGTGTCGGGTGTGCTCGAGGTGGGCGGACGAAGGCCAGGGCGGTCGGTCGGCCTCTCGCTCGTGACGAGAGAGTACCTCACTAATTCACGCTCGGCGGGACTCGGCTGTGCGAGAGCTGGTTGGAGGACGAGGATGAAAGTTATTTACAGGCACTGGATGGATGATGAGAGATATTGCCACTGTCGAGGCAATTCACACATCCGATTGTCCATTACTATTGTGTGCGCATATTCACACTACTCAGCCGTGGAGCGATGAATTCTTGCACAGCCAGCCAGCCAGCCAGCCAGCCAGCCAGGACCAACGGGCAAGGCGCTGCGACGATTTGCCTCCAGCCTTCAAGGTTCAGTGCAGTTCAGTTCAGTTGCCCGGCGAGCTCACTCCGCATCGCAACCAACCCTACCACTATTTTGCCCTGATTTTGCCAGTGCCCTGATTTGATTGGGAATCCATCCGATTTTTCAACGTTGATGTCCTGCGAGAATTTACTGAACAGCTGAGCAGTCTTTCTACCATTATGCACGCGAAACGCGTGACAAGGTGATGCTTCCACTTCCAGACAAGACAAGAGACCCGTGCTCTCCTCCCTCCAAGAAGAGGTCAGTTCGTTCGTCCGAGCGGTGACGCTTTCAACGAGAAGCGAAGATCGAATCACGAGTCGTGCATCACTTCCCGTTTCCGTTTCTCTCCTCCACAAATCGCGCCAGCCCGTTGCGTCAACGGACAGAGAAGGAACCTACTATTTGCTTACATGCATGCGCGTGCATATCTTGTTTTCGTGAAAAGAAAATATAGTCCTGATCGATGGCCACTGACTACGATCGCATACTGTTTTTCCGCCATCATAATCTCACGTTTTGAACCTTGCGCGTCCATCGCGTCTCACAGCCTTAACTTCCATTCTGCACGCCTGACATGTGTCACTTTGCCAATTTTGGAAAGCAAAGCGTTTCAAGGCAAGCTTGTTTGTCTCAAAGATAGCATCGCTTACAAATTGAAGGCACGTCGCTCAAATCTTTCCATAGGCGGCGTATTTACTACTGCAGGTCCGTTGCTTGTGATATCATGCTCACAGATATCACATGACAATGTTGATGTACGTCAAGCCATCACTGTTCATTGTTATCTTCAAGTAATCTAACAAAATCACGGGTGACGCTTAATAAGTAACATGTGACACGTAGGGCAGAGTGTCGCATTCTCTTATTCAAAAGCGAGGCAACTTTAATCCTCCTGCATTTGTTTGGGATGCGTTACCTCACTGCTTCATTGGCAACTACATGTGATGGAGTTTTGGATGCGTAGTGGCTTTTATGTGGTATCTGTTTGATGTTCATGTCGCGTCTCTTCGTCTGTGATGCAATCTGCCAGCTACAGTATTTTGCAGAGATTGGGCAAGAATCAGATAATTACTTCTTGGCTTTCGCCACGCTTCGAGGCACCATACTGAGCGCAGACATCGAGCTAACGATACTGTCCATGTCGACCTTCGCGGGCATAACAGGCGCGCCATACGGTAAACTTCGAGTCGAACCAGACCTCTTCTTGCCCTTCCACGGAGAACTTGACGGGCTTTCCTGAGAACCCTTCCCTTGCTGCGTTGACTGCACTGTCGAACTCCCTTTCGACAACGCAGACGAAGGCGGCGGAGGACTAACAGAAGTCCCCTTCGTCGAAACCGTCCCTTCACTCCCATCACTCCCTCTCCTCTCCCTACTACTCGCCCTATGCCCACTCCCATCAACCCCACCCCTCAACATACTCCTCTTCCCATCCACCCCCGAATCCACAACCAAAAAATCATAATTCCTCGGAAACCCATGCTTGTCAACCAAATGGCTGCGCCGCTTCTTCCAGTCAGCACAGACCTTCTCGCAGCCTTCGACGAAGCAACCGAAAGTTTTATCGCCGCGATCGCGTTGAGCGGCGATTAGGGGATCGTGGTTTTCGGTTATGTGTAAGTTGAGGAAGTGGGCTGTTGGGAAGTTGGCTGCGCAGGCTGAGCAGCGGTTGCTGTGGGTTTGGGTGTAGTGAGTTTCGTATTCGGGGTATGAAGAGAAGGTGAGTGGTTTGTGGGGTGGGAGGAGGCAACGCATGTTGGAGGGTTGTGGTTGGGGTTCTGTTTGGGAGTATTTTGCTGGGTGGCCAAGGAGTTCTGATTGGGTTGATTGAGATTCCGCTGTTGACGGTGTGTATTCTTCAATCGAAGAGATAGATGCTTCTCTAGAGCGCTTCGCCATGTTTGCCAGACGTGCGGTGTGCTGTACAGTGCCTGCCTGCCTGCATGCGCTAGAGGATGGCTTTGCAGTAGCAGCAGCAGCGCCCGGCGAGATTTGCGGGCGGAAGGAGAGAAGTCTCACTCATCATCACTCACGGCAAGTGAAGTGCAGTCGCGATTTTGGCAACATCGGCAGTGAATCCTTGAGAGTGTATGTTCTTGTCACTTTTTCGTCAACATTGCGCAACAATCAGATCTGCTTCCACGTTGGCTCGTTGGCGATCTCCCGGCGCGTTGGCCTTTCCGAGTCCCGGTCGCCACGAGGCAGAGAGCAGGGAAAGTTAGTTAGCTCGCACTGACTGACTAACTACTCACTCATCCACCACGAGAGGCCCTCTCGACCACCACCGCCGCCGCTATCGCCGCGCCTCGCGCCACCACCACCACGACTATTCCACCCACCGCTCTATCACACGCCAGACCTACCTACTCCTCCAGCATTTTGCTCGTGACAACGCCCGCCGCTTTGTCGCCCTCCGCCTATCACCCCACCTCCGCCGCGAGACACCCAAATGGCTCGCACCCGCACTACGATTTATCCGACAAAACACACCTTCACCTAACCGCCGACACTGATCGGAACCGGTACAGTCCATCCAACACCATCACCGCAGGGCCAGTGTGCCTATGCTGTGCGCCACCCTACCCTGAGCCTTCCATCACCAGCATGGATGATCTCCTCGCCTATGTGCGAGCCACCGAGGACACCGTCAAGGGCCTTTTGAAGAGTCCCGACGAGCCCATCAAAAGTCTCATCGCCGCTTTCGATGCATACAGAAGCGCTTGCCAGGCTGTAGTCTTCACCGACTTCACTCTCGCGGCCAAGGAAGAGGCGCGCTTGTGGAATGCCCACGTCGAGGGCAGGAAGTACTTTTCCACCCAGCTCAGACACCTTCGCAAAGCTACCGGTAGTGATAAATCACACGCTGCTATCCGTACTCTTATCGACCTCTACCTGAAATGGCTCCGCGCAAGCGTCAAGTTCTATCGCAACCACGTCTACAAGTTGAGCACGGCGTTCGGAGTTCCTGAATTGCAGGATGTTGCCCAGCAGATCAAGCCGGAGGCGCAGAATGCTCTACCTGCGGCCAACCTTCTTACACCGGAGCTTCACGGACGGGTATTGAACTCTTGCCATCAGACCCTGATCTACTTGGGCGATCTTTCGCGCTGGCGCGCCTCTGAGAGATTGGACAAGAACCCCGACTTCGGTCCAGCAACAGGATACTACGGACTAGCATGCACCATCCGACCCGAGTCTGGCATGGGCCACCACCAATTGGCTGTCGTCGCGCTTGAACAGCGCCATCATTTGCAGGCCATTTACCACCTATACCGCTCTATCTGCGTCGCTGAGCCACATCCGAATGCTGTCAGAAACCTGACTGTGCAGTTTGAGAAAACCAATGCTGCCTGGGACAAGGGCGAACTCATTCAGAAAGCTTCGCCCAATGACCCCGAGGCCCCGAAGCGCGCCTTGATCGGCTGGTTTGTCCGTCTGCACAGCATGTGCTTCAAGGGCGAAAAGTTCCGCGGTTTCGATGAGCTTGAGCGCGAAGTCATGGGCCAGTTGTCTACTGAACTTAAACTGCGTTCCTTGGGCGCAACACTGTCTCGTATGGTACTTGTCAATATTGCTTCGCAGCACACGTCCATCGAAAACTACAAGGGTAAATGTGATGATCACTTTCCACTTCGAATTGGAACTGACTGAATACAGAGAAGCAAACTCCCGGAAACGAACACGCCTTTTACTCCTTCTTGCGCATCAACTTGCGCACCTACACCACTCTTCTTGAAACACTACAGGACGATCTCGTCAAAGTAACCCGTGCGACCGCAGAGATGGGCGAAGTTGAGCTCACGAATAAAATTCTTGTTGCCTCTGGCCGCGTGCTTCCGGCTCTGCGCGTGTACAGCTGCTGGCTGTACCAGAACTATCAACTTCTCTTGGGTTTGAAGAGCGACCCCACTTTGGCCACTCCCATTGAGAGTTTCTGGAAGGGGTATGGTCGCACTTTGGATCTCGTCGCATCAAACTTCTCGATCTGGGAGCTGGAAACCTACTCCCCGGTTCCTTACATGCTTGAAGAGGACGTTGGCACACTTGGATTTGAACCTTTGATTGATCGCTCTGGTGGAAAGGCCAACAAGGTGTGGAAGTTGATGCCGAGTGGGATTACCAAGCCTCGTTTCAGCGATCGCGACATCACCCGTTTCTCGCCTGCAGAAGAAATGCTGTGCCGCGTATACGGCTTCCTGGAGGATGGTCTCTACTTCGCACACGAGCTTGACGAATCTCCCATTAAAATCAAGGGTGATCGCGTCTTCTACGGAAATGGCGATGAGATTGAGCAGCTCCTTATGCCAGCCACCATCAAGAAGCCAGTGACTAAGGTGGTCGCTAAGGCCAAACCAGCGCCTGCGAACAAGCCGCTGAGCTACGCGAAAGCTGCGGCCAATGGCAAAGCTCAGGCGTCAAAGCCAGTCGCTCCGCAGACTCGTGCCCCCGCTTTCACCCAGTCGCAGTCTCAGGGTACACAAGATGCTCAACTGAGCCGCATGGTTGATGACCTTGTGGACGACGATGAGACTAAGGACCCTGTCACTCCTCCGCAGCAGTTCTCGACCAACCCAGCCGTTGTGCAGACTTACGGAGAAGCCGCTGTCGATACTACCCCTGAGTTTGCAAAGGGAAACGGTGCAGGCTACCCTCAGAAGTCTCGATCCAGCAGCAAGTATGCGTCTGTTTCCAGCCTTTGGCCGACTTCCCCGGTCGTTCCGGCCACCGTGAGCCCCAGGATCCCGACTGGATTTCCCGTAGGGTCACTCGCCTCCCCACCCCTCGAACACGGACACACTCGCGTCGGCTCTGTCAATAGCGTTCGCAGCCGCACTTCGCAGAATGTTGGCGATTCCTGGAGCTCGCTTGAAGGTCTACCTCAAGGCACCGGTATGGTCCAGGCCCCTGTCACCAATGTTCCTCAGCTCCCCGGTCTCGGCGGTGCGTACGGCGACGGCCAGCTTCTCTTTGGTGCCGGTGGCGGGATGTGGAGCTCTGGTATGGGCGGGAGGAAGAGCTTTGGAGGTGTCAGCCAAGACGGCGGCTTCGGCGGCTGAGTTGTACAGCATGTTGTGCAATCTGGATGTTGCACATATGTTTAAATCGACTCCTTGTGAGCTTTCTACGCTGGATCCTTCGACTTCGACCGTTGGGACCCTTCACAACTCGACGCACACGTTCAATCCTTCTGCGCGCGGATACACTCTGGAACCCCTTTTACACCCTTCGCATTACGTTGGTACGGATACGGTCGAAAGACTGCCGTCCACCTCCGTCTGCTCCAAAAGGTGTTTCCGACTCTGGAAATGGTCACGACACTGGAAAGATGCCGTCACACACCTGTGCACATGGGGACACTGGCTGCTTCTTCCGTTCGTTTCGTCTTTGCGACGCGCGAATTACACTCACCGGCATCACGTAAGTTTCATCCTGGAGGACCCCTTGTCAGATCGGATTTGTCGAGAGAGAAAAAGAAGATTGGAAGTTATGTTTGTTTTGAAAGAATGATATTCGGAGAGAAGAAAGCGGGGTCGATCGTTTGAGTTTGGTAAACAGGTGATAGTGAATGAAACTGCTTTTGTTGAGATCTCGATTTATTTGACTTCTAGGTGTGATACTTCCGCCGAACGGTATATCCGCGAACTCGACTATAAAATAAAGTGCGGCAAGAACCATGCTGTGTTGGCCGACTAGCCATGCTGTCAAATGCCCTTGAGCGAGCGGAGATCTTGAACGGCAATTTTCCACTTTCGCCGTCATACAACATCCGTTCTCGAGTCTGACTGGAGCTAGCAGGGGTATGGATATGTGTGTACTGCCCATTGTTACCAGTTCATCTACCACACATACTTTGCGTGATTCTTACACACCATCGAAAGTGGTCGGAACCGAGTTCTTGACAGCCCAACAAAGTCGAATTATGGCAGAGGCTCACACAAAAACGAACGGGGAAACGAAGTTCGGTGAAGTAAAATGCATTGATCAAATTTCTATCGTAACGCTCTAGCTAAAAAAAAAACATTCCTCACTGAACAATCTGTAACGATCTTTGGAGAACCCTCAACTACTGTCCAGGGATCACAGCTTTGAGCAGCTTCGCCGAGCTGACAGCAGCGTGGATCTCCTCCTCAGCACCATCAGGCAGAGGCAACAGCGGCGAGCGAACAGTAGCATGGCCCAGGATGCCTCTCGCAACAAGCGCATGCTTCAGCGCCACCGTGCCCTCCATGTGCGAGCCGCGGTGGTAGATGCTCTTGGTGACAGGCAGCAGCTTGTCGTGCACGGCGCGCGCACGCTTGTAATCTTTCGCTTTGCCGGCATCGATCAACTCGAGCAGAAGCTCGGGTGCAACGTTGCCGTACCCAACGAGCATGCCGTCGACGTCGAAAGCAGTGTGCAGAAGGTACTCGTCGTGGCACGTCAGGATCTGCAGTTCTGGCCTCTGCTCGCGAATCACCGGGATCTCAGTATCCCAGCGCCTCATATTGCGCACGCCGTTCTTCATCGCGAACACGCCGGGCTGCGCCGAGATGTCCAGCATCGTCTGCAGATTGTACGTCGCGTGCGTGTTGTCCGGGTACTGGAACAAAATCAATGGCAACCCGCTCGTCTCATAAACAACCTTGTACCGATCCTGCGGCGCGCCAGGCTGGTAGCCGAAACGCAGCCAGCCGTGCGAAGGGTACAGCAGACCAGCTTTGGCGCCTGCGGCTTTGGCCCGTGAGGCTTCTTCGGCGGCGACGGCGGTGCCTTCGCCGGTGATGCCGGCGATGATGGGGATTCTGTCGTCGACGGATTTGACGAAGGCCCGGATCACGTCGGTTTGCTCGGCTTGGGTGAGGAAGGTTCCTTCGCCGGCGTGGCCTAGGACGACGAGGCCTTTGACGCCGGGGATGCTGCCGAGCCAGGAGCCGAGGCGGTGGATTGCTTCGAAGTCGACGTTGCCGTCTGGGTGGAAGGGGGTTACTGGGGCGGGGACGAGGCCAGAGACGTCGAAGCCGGTGAGGGTGGTGGTGTGGCTGGTACCATTGGAGTCGCCGTTGCCGTTGGAGTCGCCGTTTGAGTAAGTGACCATCTTGGGTGGTTGTGGGTAGTGATTGGTTGGAGGTGTGTTGGTTGGATCGATTTAATTACAAGATTCCAGATGGCGAAGCGGTTGTGATGAGAAGATGTTGATTGTGTTGGTGTTGATGATGATGAGGTTAAGTCTAATACATCGAAGAGGTTGCCATCTTATATATGTCTTCTTCGGAGGCAACATGATGCTTTCGGGCCCTCGTTTGGCCGTTCTCCCGACATGGTTCTGAAGGCATCATACCAGTATCGCCCCAGGTTCCATAGCTCTTTCTCCGCATGACATCCGCAGTCAAGAGATGTTGTTGGATTTCCGATCCGTTTTGAGCGATAATCCGGTGCCGAGCCAGCCGCGAGACCCACTTGGGATATATCCGGGACATCAGCAAGACTCTTTTGGGACATCCGGAACCAACATTTTCAATTACAGTCACATGCGGTCTCGACAACTCTCCACAATCTCCTCACTTACCCCGTACATTCGACCCCAGAGCGGAGACGACTCTAACTCCAGACTAATCAAGACGGTGGCTTGTGCCGATGTACCGGAGAAGCGTCAATGCTTACTGGGCTCTGAGGTAGTGAGGTCTACACGCGAGTATCGACGACTCTACAAAATGAGGCACGTGGACGGCTGTCGTTGATCTTCAAACTCGCTTAACTATTCGAGCACTTCTGTTGTCTCTACTTCTGCAAGACTATCAATTCACAATGTCACCAAGACCACCGCTGAACGACACCAGCCACCACTCCGACCACGACGTCGAACTCGACAAGACCACCGTCGTACAGCTGGAGCAGATCCACAATGGCAGTCTCACGTCAGAAGAGGCCAGTTTCCTGGCTTCCTTCTCGGACGAGCAGAAGAAGGTTGTGCTGAGGAAGGTCGATTGGAGGCTCGTTCCGATGCTTCTGGTGTTGTATCTCATCAGTTTCATCGATAGGGCTAATATTGGTATGCTTGGTTGCGTGTGGTGGCTAGAACAGACTTTGGAAACGTCGCTGACGGTAGTAGGCAATGCAAAGATCGAAGGGCTTTTGCCAGATCTGAACATGAGTGGGACGCAGTATAATATTGCGTTGGCAATTTTTTGGTAAGCATCTCGAAGACCGTTCACCGTGGGTCGCGCTAACAGTCGTCTAGTATGTACCTTTTCCACTCGTGCGGCATCCTGAATGGCCGACTGTTGCAGCTAGAATGGAGCATCTTTCAAAGATCGATTGGCTAACTTGTGAATCACAGTCATACCCTATACTCTAGCTGGTACGTGGAGACACGAAGATTGATCAAATAGCAAGAGACACTGATACAAGACACAGAGGTGCCCAGTAACGCCATCCTCAACATGTTCGAAAGACCATCGTTGTTCATGGGAGGTATAGTGACAGCTTGGGGCCTGGTCATGACATGCCATGGCTTCGTGCACAACTTTGGGGAGCTCTGTGGTGTCAGGATCCTTCTCGGATTGTTTGAGTATGTTCTTGAAATCATAGCAATGAGTTCACCATGCTGACCGCTTGTGCAGAGCTGGCTTCTTCCCAGGTGCAATTCTACTCATCAGCAAATGGTACATGCCTCACGAGAGTCAAACCCGTATTGCAATATTCTTCACGGCTAGCGCGATTGCGGGCGCTTTCTCTGGTTTGCTGGCGTTCGCGATTTCGAAGATGGATGGTGTGGGCGGGTACGAGGGCTGGCGATGGGTATGTACTCTGAAAACCTGTCTTGATGATATCAATACTGATGCTTGCAGATCTTCATCCTCGAAGGTATCGCCTCCGTCATAGCCGGCGTCGCTTGCTTTTGGCTCCTCATCGATACACCCAAAAACTCACACAAGTGGCTCTCTCCCGATGAGATTCGCTACCTCGAACTTCGCCAAGTCGCGGCAGGCCGCGTCAAGCCCAAGGGTCACATAGAGAAGGCATTCGACTGGCGCATCTTCCGCTCCGTCCTCGTCGATTGGAAGATTTACCTCTTGATCCTCATGTTCTGGAGCAACGTGACTCCGAACTACGGTCTGAAGTTCACGATGCCGCAGATCATCAAGAATATGGGATACACCTCTGCCAACGCACAGTTGTTGACAATCCCTTGTTACACGACCGGTGCGGTTGCAGCGTATGGGTTCTCGGTCATCTCGGATCGTTTCAGGTGGAGGATGCCGACCATCGTGGTCCCACAGCTTTGCGTTGTTGTCGCGTACAGCATCTTATGTGCGAAAGCGGACGATATTAAGAACAACATTCCCGCGTGTTATTTCGCTATCTGTCTGGCATGCTTCGGGTATGTCGCACCTTGCCAATGATAAGTAAAACATTTGCTGACCCCAACAGCCTTTATCCGATCGGTCCCGGTGTCCAAGCCTGGAACATGAATAACCTTGCTGGCCCTGCGAAACGCGCTATGGGCATTGGCTGGATGACCGGTGTCGGCAACATGGGTGGCATCACTGGCAGCTTCATCTTCATTGAGAAGGAAGCCCCAAGATACCCGACTGGCTTTGGGTCATCACTCGCGTTCGCTGCAGCCGGTGTTGTCGCGGCTCTGTCTCTCGAGTTCCTGCTGTGGTCGATCAACAAGAAGAACGAAAAGTTGATGGAGGCCGATGTACACAGTCAGTTCTCTGAGGAAGAGCTGGATAAGATGGGTGATAAATCGCCGTTATTCAAGTATACTTTGTGATATGCAAGGCTGGGGTTGATAGGTAGCACCAATATCAAAAGCTTTGATGAGATAACATGTAAAGCTGCCAATGCCGGCCGAATGATACTTTGAATGTAGCGATAGCAACAGTAGTGTAGTAGCAAAACAGTATGGCCACTGATCGACCGTACATGGAAGACCACAGTAACGGTTCCACCTTGTATCAAGACTCGTCCGTTTGCTCGATCTCGAAGGCGAGAACGATAATCACAGCTAGTGCCCTGAAGACGAGTCCCCTTGTTCCCTGCAAACTCTCGCAACCGGCAGTCAACGGCAAAGGTGGCTTTGCACGTGTCCGTGTGCTCCACTTTCTCCTCATCGGACACTCTTCAGCCCGGATAACCGTGCCACGTGCGGAGTCAAGACTCGGATTCCCAAAGCAGACAATTGGCACTTACGGTCTTCCCCTCATGCATCATCTAGATCAATCAACGATCTCCATGCTATCAGTGCTCATACAACCGGCTTGCAGGTCAGGAGAATGTTCAGCACGTGGAGCGCTACAGACGCTTCATCCACAGTAGCGTCCAGCGAATCGCCAGCTGCGAAGCGACGCCGCATATCCGAAAGCACGCACGGAAGACGCACGTCGAAGGCTACGCGAGCGTGCGATGTTTGCAAGGTAAACCCTTTTCTTCCTCCTTTTGTCACGCTGTGAGATTTCGTGGTTCGCGTGCGAAGCAGACGTTGCCCACAGTGCAGATGGGCTACTACCATTACTTCTACACATGCCATGCTTGCTATGCAATTTATGTTGACAACATTCGAATATCTCGATGGCTATCAAGGTAGCAGTATTGGTCCTGGGCTTCAAAGCATTCGTGGACATCATGGTGACGCTACCACAGCTTCAAAATATCGCTAACGCTCCGTAGGCAAAGAAAGCTCGATGCTCAGGGTTGAAACCGTGTGCTACGTGCGTTGGTAAAGGTGTCCACTGCACCTACGACACTCAGTATCTCCGCGGCCGTCCTCCAACACCACCATCGTCTACTCCAGAGAGCAGCATCAATTCTGGGGAGCGGCAAAACCTTGATGCTGCCGTGCCCCAGCATGCCTCTCCCGCATCACAATCGCAGATGCCATCTTCATCGACTACAGGCTCGGGAGACAAGATCATCGTCGCAGAGTGTACGGCTCCTGGTATCGTAGCTGGTGATCTGACGCAGAGTGCTTCGCGAAGTTCTCCGGAGCTTGACACTGCTGAGATGAACGGAGAGTACATCGATCGTACCTCGGGTTTGTCATTCCTCCAGCGAGCGCGATCACGCCTCAAAAGCCGTGGTGGACCATCTGCGGACCCAGCAGAGAGATCTAGGCAGCCGCTGACAGCGGCGGGAGACAAGCCACTTCTTGGTGTTTTGTCGGATGGTCTGACGGTGAATCCCGTCATCCTACCAGCTATTCCCGACAGTGCTCAAGCGCTCGAACTGCTCGATCTTTATTTCGAAGTATGCGTTGCTACGTACAAGCCTCTGCACCGACCAACAGTGGATGCTTGGTACCGTGTTCTTGCAGCCAATGTTGCTCAGGGCCTGCCTATGACGAAAACCTTGGGCCATGCCAGAGTATCGACTATACTCAGTATCTTCGCAGTCGCTACTTTTCATCGGCAAAAGTCACGAGGTTTCTCAGACGACGTCTCTTCGCTCTCAGACAGCGATGCATTCTTCAGGTGTTCTATGGCTTTGACTGAATCTGAAACAGGCGGGCCACACCTCGAATCTGCTCAAGCAAGACTAGTGCAGGTCTTCTACCTCTTGATGACTTGCAGGATGAACCAGGCTTGGTACATCTTCGGGAGTCTTCTACAGATCATATCAGCCCTCGGTATGCACAGACGAGACAGAAGAAAGATGTACAGTGCTTCCTCAAAGCCCGATTACGCACATTCCCAGTGCAGGAAACGCACCTTCTGGAGCGCCTACATCTTGGACAAATACATGGGAGTGGTGATGGGCCGACCACGCCATTTTCACAACAAGGACATTGACCAGGATTATCCCGATCGCGCGAACGATGAGAACGTAACCCCACTGGGCCTGATACCAAGTGACAGCGACGAAATCGATGACTGTCACCTCGATGGCTTCATCTGGAACACACGACTAGCTTCGATTGTGGGTGAGATCTCAGACGAGCTCTACCCTATCAATCCATTGTCAGAGTCAAGGCGCGTCGAGGTAGCCAAGGGTCTTGCTTTGAAGCTTGATGATTGGCATGCTTCTTTGCCCGTTTTGTTGAAAGCCAGGCCATCAAGCTTGGTCCGAAGTTTCCGCCGGCAGTGTGTTGCACTTCGTCTGGCCTATAAACATGCAGTAGTGCATTTACACAGACCATTCCTCCTTGCTCGCTCGAGTAGTGATGTCATTTCGGGGACAGAGCCCGCAGAACACTTCCGAGATGAAAGTATCAAACTCTGCATCGGTGCAGCTCGAGACGCTCTGCGCACAATCGATGCCTTGGCACAAGAAGGACCTTTATTCCATGCCTTCTGGTGGACACACTACATCACGTTCTGCGCTTTGACAGTCACTTACGTGTGGAATATGCAGCGTGGTAGCGACATAGAAGGGATCGACCGGCAAGAGCTCATGTCCCTGGCTGAGCGATGCCAGATCCACCTTGCGAAAGCAACAGCCACGAACTCGCCGAGTCGACGGTATAGCATCATACTGGAGGAGCTGAAAAGTGAAGCCACTACCCAGCGTCCAGCAGACAGCCGAGTGCTGGATCTTAACAACCGGGGAGCACACACATGCCTTGATAATGCTGCAACTATGGATATGGCCGCTCTTCCAGCGTCAAATGCTTACGACACCTCCGACATCATGCAGGCCGGACTGGCCGACCCCGGTTATAATCCGTTCATGGATTGGCAGACTTCAGACTGGCTCGAGCTAGACGCGTCTGTATGTTGACATGTTCTTGTGTTTTTTATCATGGCGACTGACTGACTCGTACCACAGGCATTTGGAGCGATTCCAGGGCTCAGCCCAGACCTACAATGGTTTGCAGGCGTATAGTAATTTTTCTTGCAAGCGGAATACAGCATTGCCTCTGCTCTCTGAAGAGTCACTTGACAACACGGTACGAAAATTGATTTGGTATGACAGCCATTTGCTCAGTTCTCCCATTGATGTCATTTGTGATACGATCGTTGACTTTCACGTTCACGCCCTAGGCGGTGGTGGTACTTTTGTGCAATTTCCGATCCCACTGTAGACCAATTGTTCGTTGTACACTGCTATCTAGTGTCAGTAATTGATCTTTGCCAACAGGATTGATGTAAGTGTTCACACATGCATCTGTGGTCATGAGTTCAATATATGACAGGGTTAGGGCTTTGGGGTGTCATGAAGCCCGGACTACACATACAATGTTCACAATTAGATATCGCTATTGTCAATGTGGGTATAGATCGCGGCCGACGAGCTTATTTCTAATTTTGGTCCGTAACGCCATTCCCAAGCGAACCTCTATGCTATGACATGGAAATGTTGACCTGAGATCGTTGAACAGTGGAGCGCCAACAGCCGAACGCCGCTCGCCTGCAGGGTAAATTAGAACGGATATTATAATTGAGGCGCAGTAGTGCCCGATTAGAAGTCGGCACGCACGTCCGTGAGCCGTTGTGATGGGAATTGATGACTACAGTGACGCGTCTGGAAAGCCGGCAGTAAGGCGCAGTTCAATTCGCAAGTTACGCCGCAAACATGCATACAATCCTACCTCCTACACCGCAAGACCAACTGCAACCGATGAGGCGAAGCAAGCAAGACTACGTTGCCGAATGCGGCAGCTTCTAGCGATGATCAGGTGCATGGGGCCTGCTGGCAGGGTACAATGTGCCATAGTGTGAAATCCTCGAGAACTACAGTAGGCTCGAAGTCGCTTAGGCCAGCCGTTGCACACCTGCGCCGTGGTGTGGTCGCGATTGATGATACAACATCGTTCAACGACGATGGAATTAGGCCGTGATGAATACACAACGCTGATCGGTTGCACAATGCTGTAAAGAATTCGACTCTACTAAGGTGTCGGGGGACTATCGGAGAGACCGACCCTCCTACATGCAGTATACCGATATGATCATTACTCTACGGCACAACACTGTAGTCGCTATTGCTCGAGGCGCAGCTCGATATGCAAACCAACTACGCTACCGACACCGCTACCAACACCCACGCTGCTATTCAGAGGCCTGTGGAACTTCGCCGCCAACATGTAGTGGGCATTGAGGGATCATATTCCATATCAGACCCTTGTCATCGCTACGTTCTAACTGTTGGCCGTGTTGGTGACGGATCCTTCTCACTATGGGGCAGGATACTTTGTGGTCTGTTGGAACGAACAATCAGCTGCTGGTCCGTCTATAAAGCTCCGTGTGTCTTCTCAAAGCTTGCCAATGAATGCATCCACACTCACATCGACTCAGAACCACTTCTACATACAATCCCAACACCACCTCAACAACACATCAACACCGCTATCATGTTCTCGAAATCCATTCTCGCAGTTGGCTTAGCAGTCATCGCCAGCCTTGCTGTTGCAAACCCCATCCGAAAGAACACCATCTTTGAACGACAAGCAATTGCAAAACAAGATACTCCAGATTTCTGCCAAGTCATCGGCAATGAGCGAGCGGCTAACGGATACTATTACTTTGACAGGAGCAAAGGTAAGTCATGTGAAGAGCTGTTCTACAATGATACATGTCTGATCGTATATCGCAGACTGCCAAGATGCTGGCCTCGCCAACGAATGCTGCCTGACCGTCATGAAGAACGGCCCTTATCACGTCTGGACAGAGCAAGACAGAAACGACCTGATGGTCTCCATCGCCGAACAATACAAGAAGAATGGCAGATTCGATACCTCCGAACACGGCGCCTGGTCTGCATCCTACGACTGGAACGTCTTCGCCTCCAAAGACCCAGTCGACAGCGAGATCCTGCAGGTTTGGTTCAACGTAATCAAAGGTTTCAATTTGAAAGACACTAGCGGCCTGGGAGACGTCGTTCTCCAAATCCACGGTGGCAACGGCGATGTTAACAATTACATGGCTGTCTCCAACCTAGGTCATTGAGCCAGCTGGATGAAGCACGGTCGGAGTGAACCTATGGTGCCCTCCTCGATCTCCAGATAGCTCGACAGACCTGAAGATTATTTTTGAACGCAGAGCTGCCAGAGCAGTAGCGTCTCGCAGGTTATTGCATTACGATTAAGATCGTCCTTGGGATCGTCGGGTGGGTTTTGAAAGCTCGTTCAGGTGGATTTTGGGACTAGCAAGTTAGACATACAATCGTTATGATGATGGAAACAAGGAACGCTCACTTCATGAATATAAATTGTTTCGTAAACTCGTGTCATCATCAAAACTGAACAATTGTCGGGAAACGCCTCACGCCTTCCCATTCTCAATGTGCTGTGGAAGCTCCAACTTGTCAGGAATCTCGAAATTACTTGGCCCCATCTTACGCTCCCACAACTTATCTAAGACAGTCTTGAAGTCGTCGAGAAAGATTGTGTCCGTCAAACACTTGAAGACAAAAGCGAATTTCCAGAATGGGTTGATGCCACCCATGTCAAGAACAGGCGTGACCGATAGCACGTCCAGTATGACAAAAGCGATGCTGAGGGACATGCTCAGCAGCAGGACACCGAATCGCGGAGATGCCCAGATGAGCTCTATGAACGAGAATCCGTAATGGCACTTGATGTTCCATAGGAGGCTAACAGTTGTGAAAAGCCACCAGGGATCTCTGTGTCCAAAGAGTCAGTATGATGCGAGTTGTTGCGTGTCTGAGGTGGTTTGAAGGAGTCAAATGCTTACCGGCAAAGCGCTTCGTATGGTCTCGTCCTGGGAAACAAATATGCATAGATACCATTAAAGTAGGCGAAGTTGGCATATATTTCCAGCACCCAGTACCCTTGGGCAAGAATGATGGTTCCAATGTAAATGCGACTGACAGTGGTGCTTAAGAACGGCTTGTTTTTAAGCCACGCGACGACGTTGTGAAGAGTCCACGACATGATCATGCCAGTCGCAGTCGAGGAAAGATACCAGCCGTATCGCGGAGGTTCAAAGAAGATAAAGAAGCCATTTGGCACGGCGATGATAAGCTGTTGTTGCATCACTAGTCAGCGAAAAAGCAAGATTGATCGATCAAGCAGCACATCGAACCTCGATCAGAATGAGTTTATGCAGAAGCACTTTTCGTCGCATATTTGCAATGGTGAGCATGATCATGAACACTAAAGTGCCCACCATCATGCCTTGCGACCATGCTTCGAGCGTCAAGTGTGCTGGGTCCGAAGGTTTGGCTGGCCGTGGCTTCTCCATAATGGCGGAGTCGACTCCGCTTGAGTGAAACCGTCGCACGCAAGACCCGTAACAAGAGCGAAACCAAAAAATGACCCGATGTTGAGCGAATAGTAAATCGAGAATTATTTGGACGAGAGCAATTGCGATAGCGATCTGCAAGCTGGGGAAAGGTTGCACTAAGTACCAGACGATATCCATAGTCTGGTCGAGCCCTAGCGGGGTTTACGCCACCAGTGCAGGGAACATTCGATAGTCACGCGCTTAGCCTGAGCCATGCCGTGAGATTCAAGGCTACAACTCGTGTGGGGTGGTGCCACCAAAGACTTGGCTCTTCGAGATGATGTACTATTTGATGTGTACACGAAGCGACTTCGACAGCAATATACACGAAGCACAGTTCGCCTCGCTTGCACGATCTGGATTTCTCACGATGACATCATATGCTTTGGAGTCTTGCGGAAGTTCTCAAGTTCTGTCATGTAGACATGAAGTTAATTACTGCTGTGATCTGATCGGATAATCCACCTCATGCTCTTGAGATTCCAAGCATCTACCACACTGATTCCACCGAGCGAACGTTCAGCCTGACATTGTTCACATCACCTTCAGAGAACAGCCCTACCTCGAAGTCGGGATCAAGAGGGAAGATCTGTGCAGTGATAGTCGACTCGCCTTGACCGCCAAACACCTCGACCGATGACCAATCGACCAAGAGTCGGAGCTTGATCTGGCCATTCTTTTCGGCCGACAAAGGTGCATAGTAGACGCCAGGAAAGAGAGGGTTGAAGGTCGTGTTGCCGGACGCGGTTCGATCAAGGAACATCTGCTCAGTCGCGGAATCGTATCCGATACGGGTGCCGGTTCCGTTGGTGCCTGTCTGGAGATCAATACCCACACGGCTCGATCTTTTGCTGGGGACGAAAGTTATCTCAAGGTCGAAGGCCTGCGACTTGAATGGAAGCTTCTTGCTTCCGGTGTCCAAGCTCTTCCACGAGCGCTGGTACAGGGGCCTTCCACGTTCGAGAGTATCCAAAAATGGGTGTGGCTGTTGTACGAGTTGCACTTTACCCTTGATCGTCTTGAGAGATAGCTTGCGGGGAATACTCATAGCACTTCGCCAGGGTGAGGTAGGAATTTGGGTCGCGTAAGCCCAATCATTCATCCAAGCAATCGTGACGTGCTCGTTTACAGGTAATCCATTCCATGGGACAGCAGCATAATAATCAGGACCCCAGTCCGCCCAGTTGGCCTGCGGCGATACGGTGCTATCTGGTCCAGTGACGTTTGCGCCGGCCTCAGGATCGCGGATGGTGTCTGCATCAGGCAAGAATGTAGTACCGTTGAAAGACCCAACCAGGTATTGTGTTCCCGAGCCTTGAGGGAACGCTGGACCACCAGGATTGAGACCCAGCATCAATACCCACTTCGATTTGCTCGAACGGTCGTCGACGTAAAATTCAGTGACACTGGGGCACTCCCAGACACCTCCCACTGCATTGACAGGACCAAATTCGCTGACAAGCTTCCACTGCTTCAGGTCACTGGAAGTGTAAAAGAGTACTTTATGCTTCAACGAAAGCGCAAGAGCCATGACCCAATGCTTCTGCGGTTCATACCAGAACACAAAGGGATCACGGAAGTCCTTCCACTGGTCCGCATATTGCTGTGGCGGGTCCGGAATGACAGGGTTGCCTTCGTATTCGTTCCAGGTGAGACCATCGTCGACGCTGTAGGCGATGGACTGAGCTTGCTGGCCTCCACGGACCGTCTTGCCATTGGCAAGTGTGAGATCCTCCGGGTAATAGGACGTATACATTGCGACCAGTGGTGGGTTGCGTGGGCTTCCCCATCCCGAGGTCCGCTTGGAATCGGTCACAGCGCTGCCAGAGAAGTAAAACTCCTTCAAGGGTCCCGCTGGAGAGTCGAAGGCGCTGAGGGCAACGGGCTGCTCTTCCCAATGCATCAGGTCTTTGCTTAGGGCATGGCCCCAAGACATGTTGCCCCAGACATCACCCGTCGGATTGTGCTGATAGTACAGGTGGTAGGTGCCTTTGTGGTACACGAGGCCGTTGGGATCGTTCATCCAGTTTTTAGCAGGCGTGAAGTGATACTGTGGCCGGTATTTCTCATCGTAGGTGTCTGCGTGTGCCGTAGAAAGCGCACACAAAGCAAAAACGGCAGCGCAGGCAGCGCTAGTCTTGCGGGAAATGGTGGCAATCATGATGATTACGTGGAAGCGGATAGTCAAAGATCTGAAGATACGATGCCAGTGTTGATGTGTTGGGCTCTTCTACGAATGCTGGAATCATGGCTACTTATACCATCGCAGGAGATAATGTCCAAGACCGAAGGAAGTTGCGATCGCTTGACAATACAATGTCGTCGACGGTATCCAATTTCTCCTATCGGTCCGAACAGGTCATGTTGTTGATGGCCTGCCCCTTTGATGTCCCCTTTCGTCACAAATACGGGACGTAGCAGGGATTGCGAGGCATTTAGTGAAGTCGAGTTGCATGTGTAGTACAGTTCTATGGTCCATGTCTGTTAGGGCTTCCAGAAAGAGCGTGGAATGATCAGTCATCGCCGGCGCTGACCGTGCACGTGCCATGGTGAGAGTGTGTTGTTTTCAAACAGTCCCACGAGACTTCTTGAGCGGTGATTGTATTCTTCGGTAAAGGGAAGGCTGGTTTGATAGGCATAAAAGCCATATCGGCCCGATCTCAGCAGCGTGTCGCCTGTAGAATGAATGGTAAGTCCCATACTAACAGAGTCTGTCATTTTAACGAAGACTGTTATTTTTTCTCTCGAACCCACAGCGCAGCACGGGACCCACTCACCTGCCATGCCCCCGCAAGAACTCTCATCACGCTGTGGAGTCGTTTGGAGATTGTGGAGTGAAGATGAGGAGAAGCGGCTGGAGAGGCTTGAAGAGGCGTCCTTGGCAGAGCGATACATCCCTTCTAGCGCTGCGCACGGAAGCTCTCAACCTTCTAGCTTGCAGGCACGGAAGCACCTCACCTTCTAGCGCGCACGCAAGTCAGCCTCCTCATTAGGCTTCACATACGCGATGTGACCATCAAGACTGCCGTACCCGAGTATCAACCGGTTGACCCCACTCGCACGGCGGCTATCACTTACAAGACGCATGACAAGGGCCTGATGTCTCGACACTCTCAAGCCAATGACATCAAGGCATTCCTTCTGGAAGAGACACCTTGTCCGTGCGTGGTCGTGCATGTCTCAATGCAGGCAGGGTCAGGTTCCTCCAACATGCAGCAATTCGAGCTGAACGTCATGCACTCGTCGTCTTCGGTCAGGCCGGAGCCATCTGATGAGGACGTGCACACCTCCCATGAAATGGCTGTGCGGTTATGCATGTGTATTCGACCGCGTCGGCATCAAGAGTCACTTGCACAAGGAGAGCGACGTCAACCGGATCGCCTCTGGCAAACGACGTAGTTGTTGATGTGTACTACAAGCGACTGGCATCTTGTTACAGGATTGTAAGAGCCTTCTGCGCCTGGCAACCAGAGCGACGCATGGCTTCGGCACAGCACATCCTGGTAATCTCGCAGACTACCAATTCAATATCCTGGTCATCTGTTCGATCTACAGTTGCACGTCGCCGCAGAAGCACCGAACTCGTAAGACCACTCGACCACCAATCTTTCGACCTGCAGTAGCACCGACGCTTGTATTCTTTCAGAGGTGCCGCATGATCCGTCCTTACACCCTCCGGGGTCGCGACTAGCTCAGGCCAACAACGACTATCCGAAGCTGGTTGGGTATCACACCTGTGACATTGCCATTCGAACTGCCTTGCCATCTCCTTGTCACAATGCCGGCTAACTACAGATCCCCGTTGCCCACACTTCGAGATTTGACCTTGTTCGTCGAATGGGCATTGCACGCATCCAAGAAAGATGGCGAAAGCATATGCGCGGAACTCTCTGGCATTCAAAACGAGTCCTAACACATCTCAGACGCCTCCAATCAGCCTCGAAGGATGCAGCGGCTGGAACGCTAGCAGATTTAAACCCCCAAATCACAATGCATCCGGACCACCGACCCGTGTCGTGCACATGCATGAGGCATTTCATGGATAATAAGCCTCCTACAGTCTGGCCGAATGCTTACCTGACTCGCTTTAGATTATTGAGGTGCATTCTTGTATAAATATCTGCTGCTCGACTGTGGTTTCGAGGTTCGCATCAACCACGAGGCATTACAGAGCTGAGCGCTTAGCCAGACACAACTTTTCACTTACGTTGACCAACTCCACGAGCGACAGCCGATATGCGCTTGGCGATTAAGAAACCGGAGGATGTCGTGGGCGCAACATGGCCAGCCGTGCTGGTCGGGCTCTTCGTAGCCTTCGGCGGTGTTCTCTTTGGGTATGGTTGACAATAACCTCTGTGTTGTCTTCAGCAAGACCCAACAAGCTGACAATTTGCCACAGATATGACACCGGTACTATCGGTGGCATTCTAGCCATGCCTTTCTGGCAAAAAACCTTTGCAGACGACGGTCAAGAAATCACTCCATCCCAAGTCTCGCTCATCGTGTCCATTCTGTCCGCTGGAGAGTTTATCGGTGCTCTCCTTGCCGCGCCTTTTGCCGACATCTTGGGCCGTCGCTGGGGTCTTTTCATTGCATCTGGATTCGTCTTCAACCTCGGCGTCGTTTTGCAGACGGTTTCGGTAACTCAGCCAGTCTTCGTTGCCGGACGATTCTTTGCTGGACTTGGAGTTGGTATCATTTCCGCCATAGTTCCACTTTATCAATCCGAGAGTCTGCCCAAATGGATTCGGGGGACGATCGTGGGGTCCTACCAGCTAGCCATAACGATTGTACGTGTCCGGCAGCGATATCGCCGCGAGAATTCACTAACAGCATCCCAGGGACTCTTTATAGCATCAGTGGTCAACAACGCGACGGCCAACCGCAATGACACTGGTTCCTACCGCATCCCCATTGCACTCCAATTCGCTTTCTCAATCATCATCTGCGTCGGCCTGCTGTTCCTCCCAGAGACGCCTCGCTTCCTCGTCAAACAGGACAAACACGACGAAGCTGCAAAGTCACTAAGCCGTCTCCGACGTCTGCCTCCTACGCACCCAGCACTGCTCGAAGAACTCAGTGAGATCGAAGCAAACCACCGCTACGAAATGACCCTCGGGAAGGCGACGTACCTCGACTGCTTCAAGGGAACCATCGGCAAGAGACTACTTACTGGATGCCTTCTCCAGGCGCTGCAGCAGATGACGGGTGTCAACTTTATCTTCTACTATGGCACTCAGTACTTCCAGCATGCTGGGTTCAAGGACCCGTTCATCATTTCTGTTGTCATCAAGTGAGTACCCTTGCAGTTTTACAAACTCTTGCAGACACACCACTGACTACTCAAAGCTGCGTAAACGTTGTCTCCACTTTCCCCGGCCTCTACCTCGTCGAAAAGATGGGCCGCCGCAACCTCCTACTGATGGGTGCGATCGGCATGTGCATCTGCCAGTACGTCGTGGCCATCACAGGAACCGTCGCAGGCACCGATGACCAGTCGGCCCAGAAAGTTGCAATCGCCTTCGTATGCTTCTACATCTTCTTCTTCGCAAGCTCTTGGGGCCCGGTCGCATGGGTCGTCACCGGCGAGCTGTTCCCTCTGAAAGTCAGAGCCAAGGCTTTGTCCATGACAACAGCCACCAACTGGCTGCTCAATTTCGCTCTTGCTTACGCAACGCCGTATATGGTCAATGAAGGGAAAGGGTATGCGAACCTTCAGTCGAAGGTGTTCTTCGTAAGTCGACCTTGTGAATCTGGCTCTTTGGCAATTCAACTGACGTGAACGCAGATCTGGGGCTCTTTCTGCTTCATCTGCATCGCCTTCGTCTGGTTCATGATCTACGAGACCAAAGGGCTTACCCTCGAACAAGTCGACGAACTCTACAGCGTCGTTCAGAAAGCGACCAAGTCCAAAGACTTCGAGCCGCAGATCAGTTTCCACAACGTCGAGCAGACGGGAAAGAGCGGCGTCAGTCTGCAAGAAATCAGGCGCATGAGCACGACGTAGATGGGGACCGTGGTGAGCTCACGAAGTCGGCAGCAAGGGTGAGACTTGTTGGTATGCGCATGACAGAGTGAGCTTGAGGCCTTCGTTTTCATATCTGGAAGAAGGGCAAGAATGAATATGCATGCATTTATTACATAGGTGTTATGTCCCAGGGTATCCCAATCGATAAACTCCGCGACGATGCCAGGTAATGCCGCTAAACCCACAATGCCAATATAAAGAAATGCTCGCTCAAAAACTATAAGAACCGCATCAAAATGCGAAACGTGCCATGCAAAATGAATGATGCTCGCTCAAAGCGCAATCAAATCCACGTTACTAAAGTCAGGAGGGCTGCGCTCGAAAATGACTTTGCCCTTTCCGTCCAGGCCTGTTCCCTGGTTGCTGAGCGCCAAAAATGGGCTGGCGGCTTTTCCTCGTCGGATCTCGTCGTCACTGAC
This sequence comes from Cladosporium sp. SL-16, assembly GCA_002921095.1. Taxonomy (NCBI): domain Eukaryota; kingdom Fungi; phylum Ascomycota; class Dothideomycetes; order Cladosporiales; family Cladosporiaceae; genus Cladosporium; species Cladosporium sp. SL-16. Next base: position 642,725 of record PEGC01000026.1, read on the forward strand.
TCCCAAGACATCTTCAGGGAACCACACCACCGGTCTTCGTGCTCTCAGCGCAGAATGTTGGAAGGCGTAACGGACTAGCAGGTTCCTCTCATCGGGTGAGAGATCTTCCAGCTCGTCTGCTATGCCAGCAAAAAGAACGTCTCCCACGGTTCTTTGGCCCTCCTCATCACCTTCGATGTTGTGCGCGCCGTTCGCTCGTGCCATACTGCGGTCTAGCTTTGCGTTAGCAGAGGCAACGGTGCGCTCCACTCGCTTCTCGGCGCGAGATGTCAGGTTGATGACACCTTTGACGGGCTGTGCTGCCTTTCTCCACGCGCTCGTGGCCCCTTCGTCACGTTTGGCCCATGAGTTCGAAGGCGTGCTCAATTGGCTGATTGTGCCGTCGAATGTGCCATCGGTTCCAACCCTCGAAGGCACCGCCTTCTCACCAGCCATTTCGTCCCTCTCTTTGTCCTTCAGCTTCTGCTCGAAGTTGGCGTCGCTTTCATCCTCCTCTCGCTCCGCGCCCGGCGTCTCCCATCGAGCGGCTTGTGCACGCGCGAATTCTTCGTCTCGAATGACGGCATCATCCTCGAGAGTGATTGGGAGATATCGCAAGAGCGGCGAAAAGTTGTTAACCAAGATTCGATGGAAGATGATAGTGAGGATCAGGACCACGATCATGATCACTGCCTGAGGCAGACACACTGTGTTGGCGCCGGATGAATCTTCTGCTGCGAAGAAGAAGGCGGCTAGGCAAGCCTCCATCACGTAGATGCCAGTAAACAGCTGATAAACAGCAGTGGGGAAGAGGAGACCACCTGTGTCGTTTTTGAATTGATAGACGTAAAGCACGTTGTATCGGTTGACAACCCAGAAGAGCGAGAATATGATGATCATGAAGACCAGCATGAGGGGCGCAATGCAGCAGTACACAATTCCGATGACTGCGAAGTTAGAGAAAGGGGCATAGAATGAACCCCACTTGACTTGCTGGAGGTCTGTCTGGCGCTTCCACTTTTGACGAGGGGTACTGTCAAGCAGAGGCCCGAGAAGGAACCACATGATAAGTGTGCCGATCTGAAGCAGTTCTCCCGCAGCACTGGCAAAAGACCTGAGCATGAGATACTTGAAGAAAAAGTATGAAGCATCAGGAAGATTTTGGGAAAGCTCCGTGACAGCGCTCACAACGTCCTCAGCAGCTGAGGTGAAAAATTGAAGAAGGCCGTTACTGATTGTGACAACCAGGAAGACCTAGATAAAACATTGTCAGCTTACTCCGAGTAGTCATAATCTTGCGAGTCGCAGACAGAACGTACCTGTATGAACAGGAAAACAAAATACCATTTCTGGACCCCCATTTCTCTGTCATTTCCAGTCGGAACACCCTGGAACTTAACCAAAGCTCGGTAAATGATGGGCACCAAAATAAGGCACAGTTGCAAGAAAGCAGGAGGCAGGACACCCTGAATGATGGATTTGGCGATCTCAGGGAAATCATCTAGCCATCCGAGCCACTTAATCTGCTTTGCAAGTTCCGCGATGTTGGACAAGAGTGCTGTGAATGTTACCGGGACAGCGAAAAGGATAATAAGACCGCCACTTATTGCAACCACGAAGGCAATGCGAATGTAGCGTTCCCACCATTTGATGGACATATTGTCCCAAAGGACATCGTTGGGACTGATTTCTACAATGCGTGGCGCCATTGTGTGAGGTGTGTGGTGACTGACTGACTGACATGCCATGTGTGCTGCGACTTGGTGATTGAACTGGATGAAAGCGCTGTTCATGTACGGGAACGATTCAGCGTTTGCCTGATCGGCCTCGATCTCTGCGTTGAGTCTGGCAAGTTCTCTGCGACAGTGATAGATGCGATCGACTTTCTTGCCAACCCATGGAAGAGCAGGGAACCAGTCCTGTTTAACAACAGGCAGGCGTATCGTTTCTCGTTCCTTATCCGTGATATATTTGCGCCAGGTTGCGTTCTCGTCTCTGTCGTCGTCGAAGTCTTGATCCATCGCGGCTGGATATCCGCCAGCAGGTGTAGTTGGCTGTGTGTTCCAAAACATAAGCTTTTCGTACCATTTACTACCAGATACGGCTTGACCAGGAGTCTCTCTGGGCTCAGTCATTGCATGGACTACTTTCTCGACTGCTGTCTCTTGACTGTCACGAAGAAGCTCTTCATCAGAACGCCTGGATTGTGGTCGCGCTTGGCTGGCGGGAAGCGTGTTTGGCGGAGTAGGGATCTGCCCGCCTGCTTCGGCGTAGTTGGAGGGAATCCGTGGCGGATCTGGCCTAACGTCAAGACCGCCGCTCGCAGGGGTTTTCCCTTTCTCGCTTTTGGTACCGTCCATGAATGACATCTCTTGTCCGTGGTTGCCGTCCGCGACGCCATTCTTCTTGTTCTCTTTCACCTGCTTCTTCATCTGTTTCTCATGCTTTTTCCGGCAGCGTCTGATCAAGTTGGTCTCGGCCTCCTCAAGCGATTGTACCATGTCGTCACGCTTGGATATTTTGTCGGCGATTTCATCGTAGTTGCGGTTGATCCAGATATTGCGAATGCCGCCGGGGAAGACATCATACAGGCCATCCAGCGCTTGAACAGTGAGCCATTTGGCTGGGATACCAGTGACCAGTACGGTGGTAGCTGACGCGCGAATTCGGTGCTGAGGACTTGTCAAGTAGGCCTGTCGGACTCTAATATAGCTGCGCAGCTCATAATAGATGTTGTAGAGAATCCACATGATTGACAGCACTGCAAGTACCAAATGAGCCCACAAACGATCACCCACCACTTTCGAGTCGACGTTGCCGATGGTGAGCCTACTAAGACCCGCTTTCGAATTGCCTTTAGAGGCGGATTTCGCGTTGATGGGAAGTAGAATGGGCAGTATGATGATCAGCATTGGCGCGAAGACTTTGAGGAGCATGCGAAGGTAGCGGATAAAGAAGTATGCGTCCAGTCCACACTTCTGAATGAGCTGAAGGCTCGGAGTCGCAAAGATTGGCTTGAGCCAGCCGATGATTCCATGCGGAGGTATCGCGATACGCTCTCTTTCGGGCACGAGGTAAGTCCTAGGGCGGTAGATGCGTATCAAGCGCCATCGAAGGAGGATGAAGACCAGTATCTGAACGAGGGCGGTCGGCAACGCGACGGCCATTGTAGCCCAGAGCGCATTCCAGGTCTGTGAACTATCACTAGTCGTGGCGGCACCGGCGTTGCCAATAAGCCATGAATTAAATGTTGATGTATCGACATCTTCGGCGTTCGGGGTGGTTGTCGACATTTCGCGGGACAAGGCTGCTCAGTAGGTGGTGGTGGTGTGTCTCCCTGGCCAGCAGTGGAGGAGGGCGAACATAGGGCGGCGGCGTAGGTGAGGTGTAGCTTGCAGACAAGCAGGCAGGCAAAGGAGGCAAGCAGGTGCGGTTGTTGTCGCTGTCGAGCCGTGTCTTGGCTCAAAAGGGAATAACCTTTGCTGGCGGCAAACGGCAAACGGCTGTACCAATGACGTCTTGTACGCGTGAAGCGCAAGCCACGGCGCTCGATGGCGCGCGTGGCATCTCGCTTCTACGACAAAATGCTCGTGCTCGTATCCTATACGGCCACCGGTCTTCATGGATGTATGCACTATCTACGGGGACGTGTTGATAGGAGAGAATTCTGATGTATGTGTACTCTACTGAGCGAGGACACCAGCTTCACTACCATGATCATATCTGTTTAATAGCTCGCAACTCCCACGCCTCTATCAAACAGCAAGATTAGCTCTTGAAGGAGGCGGTCCGTACTGCCGTAATCGATAAGGGTTTACCACTCACAGCTTGCAGACAGCCTCAACACACGCACGATTCTCTGTCCACGAACGGCTCCTTCCGTCTCAGATTGCTTGAACAATCTGACTGCATGTAGTGGCGGTGGACGACGTAACAAACCAATATCGAAATCAAGCTCGGAGGATCTGAGCAAGGGTGTTGACCAAGGTGGATGTCAGGGGCTGCATGGCGAACATGGGTGCTTCGAGGGCGGAAACTTGGAATCGAAGCTGCAGGATTCATGGAGGATCGCGTGCACATGATTCTCGATCGCTTGGTGGAAAATATGCTTGACACGATAATTCAGATATCGCGCCAATGATGCTTGTCATGCTCGCCTTCCATATGTTGTCGGTTGGCTCAACTTCGCTGTAATAGGGCCGCTGTATAATGAGACGCTTTTGCTACCACGATGTCGTCTTATCGTATATGCCTTGGGACGCACTACTTCTGATTGTCAAGGGCAGCATCGTGTAAGAAGCGTTGTTGCGCATCAGTCACACATTGCAGTGACACTCATCATACGACCAACTAGGCGCACGCAAAAGGTACAAATGCGGCCAACTCCATCAACCACCAAAGCCAAGCAAACCTCCCCCAAGCCGACGTCCGAGCATTTGATGCTGACCTCACATCGGGCATCAACCATGTGAAACGGCGCGCGCCCGCCCTTCTGCCAATGCGGGCTCTTCACTTGTCGCTGTGTCCTATGAACCATCCTATCCTCAGCGACATTCTTCCGCTTACCACGACATCGAATTCCTCTAGATAGTGACATGGCCAGCCACCGCCCGCCAGCTATCGTACCCACAGATTCCTACACCTGGCACGAGTCCGTCCTCTCGACTCGCACCCTCTCATACATCAGCCAGGCCGACGCACTAGGTTCGCCCGGACACGCGCCGACCTCGCCTTTCTACACTCACTCGCGCAACAACAGCGCCGCCCACGCATTTCGAGCGCCCACGCGACAGAGCACAATGGACGACGGATCGGAGTACGGCTTGGAGATGGCTCGAACAAGACGCTTGGAGGATATCAGCGAGCTACCGGACAGCGTCGCAAGGAGCAGACTCTTCTCGCTGCCGCGCGAGATCAGAGACCGGATCTACCTGTTCTGTCTGACCGCGCGCGCGGGCGAGTGCGTGGAATGGCCCAATATGCCGCAAGCCAGGCCTTTACACATGGCGCCTCAACTTCTCCGGACTTGCAAACTGATTTATGCGGAAGCCACCAGCGTGCTCTACACCTCAAATCGGCTCTCTTTTGCGCATCCCAGTGATGCTAACATGTTTGTCCGCGCGATGTCGTCGCCAATCGGAACAGTGACTTTCTTGAATTTGCACATCAAAGCCCAGGACACTCGCCTGTGGATGCCTTACCTGACCTCTACGGATAAAACTCGCAGCCTCAAAGCCGACTTCCCTAGTCTCAAAGAGCTCGTGGTGCGATACAAAAGCAACAAATGGCAGCACGCCCTGCCCGTAGATGCCAACCTCCGCCACTGGGCAGATGATCTCCGTCTGGACGAACTAATCAAAGGCCTCGGCCACGTCTTCTACCCAGTCGAGACAACAGAGCTCCCAGCCTCCACGCCCGCGACGCAGGAAGATTTCCAACGATATCTCGAAGCCAACACCGAAGCCTTCTCGACCGAAGAAGCCAGTTTCAAACAACGCCTGCTGCAACTCCACCGCGCGCAGCAGGCGTTTGCTTCCGCGCGTCAGCCTCCCTCGCCTCCCGCAATCAGAATCATCTGCGCGTGCCGCATCTCCCATGCCCATTTCACCGCCCTCACATCCGGCAGCCAGGATCCTCAGCACGGCCATCCCGCTCACGGAAACGGAGCGCAGCACGCCGCTGGGCCTGCCGCGACTGTAGCAGGAATGCTCCCGGGCATCGCCACCTTACAGGGAATTTTCACAGCAGCTCCTCACCTGCCGCCCGCTCAACAACCTGCGGTGCAAGCAGGCGATGAGTTCCGTGGCTTTTCGCCGGCCGATTTGAAAGGAAATGTTAAGATTGTTGCTGACTCGTCGATTGAAGGATGGGGAGCTGTGGCGAGAGTTGCGAGGACCGTGTTCGCGAAGAAGGGAAAGATTGACCTTGCGCTGGAGATCTTCAGCGTAGAGACGACGGGGAGATGATGCTGCTACTTTACAAAAATTGGAATGATTGGAATGAGCTACGACGTTACGAAGGGCTACGAAGAAGAAGAATGAATGATCCCAGCGGGATCCAAACGATCATTTGGCCACCCATTTTGCCTCTAACGGCCCAAAAGAGAATGAAAATTGAAACCAACCCAAACTCGTTTCCATCACACTCTACTTACTCTCAGGCCACCCCGGCCCACCATGAGCCTTCAACTCCTTCTCCGTCCACTGCCAAAGCTCCTCCCTCTTCTTCTCATCCCGCGCCACACTGCTCCCCGCCTTAACCACCCCAATAGGATCATAGTACTTCCCACTCTCCACCTCCGGCGCCACACCAGCCCAAAGCTGGTTCTTCGTCCCATCTTCCACACTAAGCCCAACCCAGCCCACGATATTCCGAATCAGCAAGCCAAGCCAGAACGATCCACCACCCTTGCCAGTATTGATCTCCGTAGCAACGAAGCCCGGATGCAGCGATACAGAGGTGATGGAAGGGTACAGCTGCGCGAGCTTCTGCGCGAACAGAATCTGCGCGACTTTGCTCTGGCCGTAGCGCTTAGTGCTGTGGTGCGAGGACATGTCTGTCTTCGTCTCTTCCAGCGCGAGGCCGTTGGGGACTGAGCGGATATGCGCTTCGGAGGAGACGTTCACGATTCGCACGGAATTCTTGGGTGCGGAGGCGGCTGTTTGGAGCATTAGAGGGAGTAGCAGCTGTGTGAACAGCGCGTGGCCGAAGTAGTTGACGCCAAATTGCGTCTCGTAGCCGTCTTTGGTCAGAGCAGGGGCGACGAGGGCGATGCCGGCGTTGTTGTAGAGGATGTCGAGGCGGGAGGTCTGGGATTTGATAGTCTCGGCCGCGGCTTTGGTGCTTTCGAGGGAGGAGAGGTCGAGCTTGATTGGGATGATGTTGATTTTGGCGGAGGGGTAGGAGGATTTGATGGAGGAGATCAAGGGGTCTGCGCTGGCTGGGTTGCGGGCGCAGAGGTAGATTGCTGACGGGGAGTGGGCGGCGAGGCGGCGGACGGTTTCGGCGCCAAGGCCTGCGTTGCCTGGAGGGGAGGTTAGTGATTTGTTTGGTGTGGTGATGTTCCTCGTCTGGTAATTTCTGCAGCGGTTGTAGTTGCAGTCCAAAGTTGTATCTTTCTTTGGCTGTGAGCGCAACGATTTGTACGCAAGCGTTGAGCAAGACACCATCTCTGAAGGAGTTACATGTCGCATGGTTTTCGCTGAGCGGTCTTTCTCACGATTCAAGAACTGAGAGGATCTTCCGTACCTCCTGTAACAACGATGACTTTGCCGCTGAGGTCGGGCAGCTCAGTGTCAGGATCGAACGTCTTCGGCATTGTGGCGAGTTGAGGGTGCGTTCAAGAAGTCTTCTGGTGATAATTTGTGTCTTTCGGTAGGTTATGTTGATGTTAGATCTGGGTAGTGCTTCGGGAGATATATAGCTATAGATACCTAGGTAAACACAAACTCTTGGCTGGCGCCTGATGTTGGTAAGCTTCGACGTTAAACAGTAGGCAGCATCATTAGAGAAAGCGTTCTGGGCTGTTTGTTGGAGAATTATGCGTTTTGTACCAGTTATGCTACAGTGTGGTCAGCGAGCCGCTCGAGCACATTCCAGCCATCAATGGCAACATCGTTATCGCGTTCGGGCTCGGGGTAATTCGTGGCCGACTGCGTCGGAGGGTGGAGAGGAGCTGAGGTCCAGGGCAGAGTTCAAGACAACTAACTGCCGAGGTCGAGCAAAGTGATAACACTATCAGTCACGCCACTACTGCCCTGCAATTAACTTGTGCTCAGATGTGTGCATACGATGGGTCACCGTATGTTGCGCTCCCCCAGCACGATCGTCAAGCACGACCCGCTCTTGAGTAGTCAATGGTAAGGATGGTTTCTTATTGATAAGCTGGGAATATCATTGAGAGGCCACTGAAACCAAATCTCTATCACAGCACATAGTGCGCTGCCTAACACTGAGGTACGGCCGAAAAGCAAAGGGCCAGTGCCTCAATTCATGCGCAAGAGTCCAAGTCTGTATCTATGTATGTTCTCTGGCAACGTTATTGAGAGTAGTTGTTGCGCTCGTCCGATAAAATCAGTCGCCTGGCCCGACCCGCCTTCGAATTATATTGGAAGAGGACATACCAGCTTCTGCAAATGCACGGACACCCACGAGCTGAACATCGCTAACAGGCACTGATATACTAGTGTACTCGCACGCGAGCATTCCAAATTGATGCCTATTCTTCAGCTCGTGTTTCTCATCTGCTTTGGACGACTGTTGACCCAGATGGGCGTCGATTGGCACGAAGCGGACTTTCTGGTATCGTAGCACACCTCACAGCTGTCCCGCTATCACGCGGTCTACACACCACCCTCCACACTCGCCATCCTCGCTAGGGAACAAACGGCAACTCCCTGCCCGCCGCCCGGCAACATCCTTCAATCACGCTTTTTGCCGATGCGCGAGATCAACACTGCATCAGCCTTTCGAGTGGCTTGGACACACGAGTAGCAGTGTTCCAAGTTCTAACGCTCTGGAGTGAGGTACTGTGGTTCGCAGGCACTGCATCAGCCAGCCGAGAGGCTCTCTCGAAGGCTGTGACGAAGGATGTTGCCGGTCAAGGAGGTAATTGAGACGACATAACTGCTCAGATCTACCCTACCTCCTATGACTCCTGTGATCTCCAAGAGCCCTTGTCGCCATCCCGCAGCATATCGCCAGGCACACCCGTACCTCCCTGCATGCAAGGAGCTACACTCCACGCACCCTTCAGGTTCGTATTCATGCATAAAGGCCATGGGGGGTGTCTGACAGCCAATCCCGTCGCTCGCTATATGGCTATTGCCTATAGCGCGCACCGTTCTGGAACTTATACGGGACTGGAACAATGAGGGGCCTGTAGTACCTCGTGACCTAGACTTCATTTTTTGTGGCTTTTGCCCCAAATTCGGCTATAGGCTAACGATCGCGTAACTTTAGGAGAGATTGCTACTCGCTCTTCGAAACAGGACACGAGGGCGGCTGGCGGGTCTCGATTGCGCACCGCCGAATCAGGGTTGGCTTTCAATCCCCAGCCCTGAACTTACTTCTATAACGAGCCATGTGGCGTGCATCGAGGCCGTGTATCCGGTATGCTTGAAGAAAGTAAGCTTCTTTTTGACATGATTCTCGCTACCTGACCTGCATGAGAGGATTTTCAATAAATCAACACCATGTTACATTGAGAAATCCTCATGACCACTTGCCGTCTATGGTCTCGTGGCTGGTGACATGTGGTACTTATATATAACGCAGTATCGTTCGCAGGTAATTCGGATGGCATCACTCATCATTCGTTACCTTCTTCTGTGCACCTTCGTGCCGTTGATTTGCCTGGCATGTCATTCATTCGCACTCTGAGCACTGCTGCTCTCCTGGGCACAGCTGCAATTGTAAATGCCGCCGTAGGTGGCAGCAGCGTCAACAGCAAGATCTTGATCCTTGCGCCTTCTGGTGATGCTTCGTACTCAGCTACGTCTGGTTTCGATGCATACGGCATCCCCTACCAGCTTGTCACCGTACCCCAAGGAGGTGTGGCATTGCCAACTCTCAACTCAACGGCCGCGGCAGGAAACTACGGTGGCATCCTCATCCTGAGCGATGTTTCGTACGATTACAGCGGCGACTACCACAGCGCGCTCACCCAGGACCAGTACACGGCTCTTTACGCCTACCAAGTCGCATTCGGCGTTAGGCTGGTGCGCTTGGACACGTACCCTGACAGTACCTCTGGAACAGCTGCTGTCGCGGCATCAGATGGATCCGAAGGGTGCTGCGCTGACGACGTTGAGCAATTGATCAGCTTCACAAACACCACTGGCTTTGCAACGGCCAACCTCAAGTCCGGTGCAACTGTCAGCACGAAGAACCTGTACCACTACCCGGCAAAGATCACCGATACTAAGACGACCTGGAAGATCGCTCAATTTGCTGCCTCTGGCAACTTCAAGTCGACCAGTGTCGCTGGAGTCATCAACAACTTCAGCGGCCGCGAGCAGATGGCCCTCTTCATTGGTTTCGCGACTGAGTGGTCGTCCACGTCGAACTACCTGCAGCATGCCTACATTCACTGGGTTACGCGCGGGTTGTTTGCTGGTGCAAGAAAGACATACCTCGGTACACAAATCGACGATATGCATCTCGTCACCGGTCTCTACTACCCAAAGGGCAAGACATACAGAGTTGTGCCAGCAGATATTTCTCCCCACGTCAGCTGGATGAAGAGCGTCAACAGCCGTCTCCCCGCCGGTTCGAACTACTTCGTCGAGATCGGACACAATGGCAACGGTGACATTATCAACTCCACCAACATTGGCTACAACCTCGCCAGCGACCCGTGTGTCCCTGTGGATGCAGTCTACTATGACTCCCCTATCACGAGCCCGGACCTTGAGTGGACGAAGCCCATTGGTAGCGGCGTCAACATGTGGCCTCAGTCACCAGCACAATACTCATGGTCACTCGCCTGTTGCCAGCTCGACAAACTGGCGACTTGGTTCATGACTGCGGCGAACCGTGACGCTTTTGCCCACGTGTCGCACACATTCACTCACCTCAACCTCAACAACGCCACTTACAGCGATGCCAGCAAGGAGATCTTCTTCAACCAAGCTTGGATGAAGCAAGTCGGCATTGACGCAGGCAAATTCTCTCCCGCTGGATTGATCCCACCAGCCATCACCGGCATGCACAACGGCGATGTCATCAAGGCCTGGCTCGACAACGGCATCACCAACGTGGTTGGCGACAACAGCCGTCCAGTTTTGATGAACACTGATAGTGTCCACCACCTCCTCCACTCTACCGTTGCTGCAAACGGCTACGCAGGCCTCAACATCATGCCTCGCTGGCCCACCGCCATCTACTACGACTGCGACACTCAAGCTTGCACCACTCAAGAATGGACCGACACTTCAGCCGGTACTGGTAAATTCGCCGATCTCCTGGCATTCGAGAAGGACGTCACCTCTCGCTACCTCTTCGGCCTGCGCCACGACCCCTACATGTTCCACCAGGCGAACATGCGCGCAACCGGTGTCACAGCCTACAAGGTCGGCTCGCAGAGCGTCAACTCCCTGCTGCAGATCTGGGTCGAGACGGTCGTTCAGGAGCTCATTCGCCTGACCGCATGGCCCGTCATCACACTGAAGCACGACGACATCGCCAAAGTCTTCCTCGACCGCGAGGCGCGCGATTCATGCAGCCCGCAATTGTCGTACACGTACTCCGCCGATGGAAAGAGCATCTCAGGCGCTACCGTCTCCACTGCAAACGGCAACACTTGCAGCGTTCCAGTGCCCGTCACTTTCCCAGGAACCGCGAGTGTGAGCGGCGGCGGAAGCGCGACGAGTGATAAGGTCGGAAGTGAGCCACTGATTATGTGGGCGACTATGAGCGGCCAGCCTGTGACGTTCAGTTTGGGCGGCGCTGTGAGTCTTTTGTAGATCTGAGATGACTTAAATTTGTATAGCCTTGTACATATTTCTTAAGGAACCAGTTTTTCATTCGTATGCACTGGGTTTCGAAACGAAAGCGACCATGTCTCTCACCCAGTCACAAGGGCACGAAGTCTTCGCATGAACACAAATCTTTTATTCGTCTGCAACAACTTCTTGATAATCATGCACTTTAGCATCACGACCGCTCACCAGCCCTCGTCAAGCTTCTGATAGTCCCAACATTCTATACATGGTCAGCTTGAAACTCAGTAAATGTCTGAAGAAGATCACAACTCACGTTGAAACGCCAAGTCCTCGCCAAAGTAGATCTTCATTGCCTCTTCCGAGCACTTCGCGCCACCTTCGGGATCGTATACCACAGCTTTTTTGCCGACGGCAAGGCCGATCATTGGCGGGTACTTGGGCCAGTCTTTGAGATCAGTGGGGATGCCGTACTGCTCGGATAAGATTTGTTGGAAGATGTTGTCGGCTGCGCGTGTGCCCATTGCGATGGCTGCGCCGCAGCGTTTGATACCGGGCCAGGCGACGAGGTCGCCGATGGCGAGGTGGTGGGCGTTGTAGAGGTGTGATGGGAGGAAGTTCAAGCTATAAGCTTGTTAGGATGGTCGAATGTTGACTTGAAGTATGAGTGCACTTACTGGCTGTCGATTTTGACTAGACCCTCTGAGTCGAGAGCCTTTTTGGGCAAATATGATGTCGTCGGCACACTCCGTGAGATTGCACTGATCACTTGGCTGGCAACGAGGTTTGAGCCGTCCTGCAATGTGAGTGATTGCATTGGTTGCCCATCTGGTCCGACGCTGGCGGTGGTTGAGGTAACACGCTCTGACAAGATAACTTCAACACCAGCATCGCGAAGAGCTTCCAATGCAAGATCCTTCACCTCATCTGGAAGCGGCTCTGATGACAGTAGCTTGCTCCTCGAATGGACGAGCTTCACACTTGTATGAGGATGGCAGAGCTTGGCCTCAGCGGCCATCTCAATACCAACAGCGCCACCTCCAATAACGACGGTGCCATGACTGGCAGTTGTCACGCACTCGATGTGATCTGCTGTTTCGGCGAGGTACTTCTCCTTTGTAAGACTCTGTGGGACGACAGGCCATACCCGTCGTAAGCCCGTAGCCGCAATGAAGAAATCGTAGCGACTCTCCTGTATTTCTTCGCTTCCACTGAGCTTTATTGTTGCTACTCGTTGATCTGGGTCAACATTTGTGAGGCTTCCTTGTGTGATGCGCACGCATGGGTGTTGCAGAGCAGCAATGTCGTCGAACTTCCGCCATGCCTTGGTTGCATAGTCTGGTGATGAAAGGGCAAGAGGTGAGCCGATGGTGTGATCTAGTGTAGAGGATCAGAGCTGCCCGATATATATATATATGTGTCATTGATGTGGTCTCACAGTAACCATCGCGTTCATCAACGATGTGAATCTCAACAGGAATACCACCACGAGCCTCCTCAACAGGCGCCTTGTCGGGATCCAATCGAGCAGATCTACCCAAAGACAAGTCCAGCAGGTTCACAGCAGCAGATACGCCGCCATAGGCGCCTCCTGCGATAAGGATGCGATAAGGTTGTTGCACAGGAAAGGAGCCCATGATGTTATGTTCGGTGGAAAGATGTGCCGGTTATCAGATTAAAATTCGATCAGATTAAAATTCGGATCTCCCACCCGTTTTATGCACTCAAATTCCGACTTCGGCAACGCTCGAACCCCGAGCTCGGAAATTTGTCCAAGAGATCAAGCGAGATCTTGGGAGGGGCGATGCGCCGATGAGAGCGTTCCGTGAGGGCAGGCCTCCCTTGGCAAATATGCAATTGTACTAGCGAGGCCGTCACGTCTTCGAGCTGTGTCGCATAGTTTATGCGCGTAGCAATTTGATGCTCTAGCTTGTTCGTGGACTTTTTTTATATGAGACAGGATCCGACGGATCTCCTGTTATCATTGATCCGCTCGTTTCAAAATCATACCGACGATGTTTCGGCCAGGTCAATTGGCGCAGCTGACCATTTCGACCAAGATTGCCGTTCCGCAAAGCGTTGTAGCCGAGCAGCATCGTGGAGGTGTCTCTTGGGCGAGGAATTAGAGTCGCCCCAAGCTGCAAATACAAAGTAACTTGTCACCCGTGACGCAGGCGTCGACCATTAAAGGAGTCGATGATTCGTCTGCAACAACTTGAACTCGTGGCAGTAATTACAACAGCACTTATCGCTCATCTACCATTGTGGACGATAAAACTACCTATGGTTCCCAATTGTTAGAGCTGGCACAGCCAGCTGGAGAAAGTCTCGATCACAGACCGGTAAGCGACAATGCAGATATGTATCATCTCAAAGTAGAAGCTAATGAGGCCATGAATACAAAACAATCTGGGTATAATGAAACCAAACAGCCGTAAAGTTTGCGCAGGCCTGCGGTTCGCACATGATGAAGTTGAATGTGCTCCAGTCATGTCGGTTCGGTTAGGAAAGGAGCCTTTAGAATTGGTCAGACTTGATAAGCTGATTGTCGAATTGGCAGTACTAAAAGGAGCAGATGCATAGTCCTCAATTCGAGCAACTTAAGTGCAGCGTAGGTGACGGAGAAAACGGCTTTTGTGCCACTGGTGGAGGCGTGTTTGTGTTTAAGTGAAACTGATCGGCAAGTGATCCGTGGCAGTGGCTGATTTGTGTGATCGTCAATCTTGTGAGTATTTCTTCGGGTGCATGATTTGCGTCAAGTTCCTTGATTTCTGGGCCAGTCGAACACATATGGGCGGACGGCAGAAGGTGATGTGTCGTAATCAGCAGATTCGTATTCACTACTCGGCCTGGACTGTCAGTTTGATGTGATCCGCCGGTGCAAGACATCGACTGCGCTCACCTTTCTGCATCACGTGTGGGCGGTCTTTCCGCTTGATCCCGTGCCTCGTTGCCCTCCATCGACGTCCCATCCCGGATCCCAGTAGCTAAATCTTGTATTGAATCGCCAAGACGAAGCTTTGCCAACAGAGTGGTTGCGACCGCATCAGAATTGGTGCGCATGTCGTGCACGAGCATATTGATGTCAATCGCATGATCATTCGCCTGCGTAAGTCTTTGCCTGAGATCTGCATTCCTCGTCAAGCCGTCGCCTATCTCCCAAGAGCACTCGAGACCGCGTTCGTTGCAGAAGCCGCAGACAGGTCGCTGGCCAGAACACTTTGTTTTCCTCTTTTGACATTGACCACAAGCACTCTTGACCGGCTCGGATTTTTTCCGCGATGATGCTGCTGAGTTGCGTGCGATATTGCTGTCATTGCTATCCCGTGGACTGGAACTGTGCTCGCTGGTTGGCGATAGGGACTCCTCATGCGTTGAGGAGTCCAGCTGCTCAACCGCGGAAGACGATGCATCTGCCGAGGATGAACTCGCAAAAGATTGATTATTGCCGGCCTCTGCACGGCGTCTTTTTGGAGGCATAGCACCGTGTTTTAAGTGGTATAGAGATTGGTGACTGCAAGCTGAACAAGAGCTGGACCAGTCAGGTGTGCTGCTACGGTGTAATCGAAGGCTGACACGCAAGCGCGTTGAGAAGAAAGCTATGAGCTCGTGTGAGCAACGGGTGGTCAGAGCTTCACGCGTTAACTACCAAGCTGACAAAGATGTGATGGTTGTTGTTAGGTCAGAAAAGCAGAAGGTCGTGAAATCCAGTATAGGGCTGTCCGGATGGGAGATACAAGACGAGTGATTCACCGAGGTAAGACAGCAGAGCAATAAGCTCTCATGTAGCGAGTGTGCCAGGTGTATCGGTTATGATAAGCGCAGGAGCAAGCGTAAGTAAGGGTAGAGGCACGACGTCAACGTGCTTCTGCACACCGTTGTCAGCTGTTGATCATGCAGAGCAGCCTGAACCGTCGGGATAGCAGGCAAAATACTTTTTAGGATTCGCTTTTGTACACCACAGAAATCCTGCGACGACTTCCGGTTCGGTCACAATACTCTATGGCGAATAGCTTTGGGTACGATGTCCCTAGGATGAACAACGTTCCACTGGAACTTGGAAATCTTTACCGTTCGCACCCAGAGTGTCGCGGTGCAGGAGTCAACTTCGTCATGCGTGTTGGATGCATTGAAACAGCGAATTACGCAACCGCCCGAGTCTAGACCTGTCTTGCAGTTCTGGGAGGACGACAGACTTTGACGTGCCCTAGGGGAGTACACAATTGCCGACGTCACTTTGCTGGTGTGGTATGTCAGAAAGGTACTTGTAGTTTCTGGGGATCGAACTTGAGATTGTTTTCATGGGCTTCCTTGATCTTCTACCGATCGGTCACTACCATCCACCCGCTGATGACCACAACTTACCGCGCTATACACTCTACAGATCTTTCAACTTTTGTCCTTTGGACAGTTCGTAGAATCGCGATCACTACCGAACAGCCAGAATGCAGCCCGGGCAGAAACTCCTAGCGTCTCGGAGCACGGAGCGGGGGCCCAGGGCCGGAGCTTGCTCCTTAAAAATGGTTAGAACAGGCACACAACATGGCATTTGCGTCAGTGGCTGGTTGTCAAGGGTCTGATTGGCATTCTCGAGTTCCACGACATTGCCATAGAAGATGGCGAGGGGTGGAGAGATGCGTGTCGTTCGGCACCCTGATTGCGTGACTGTAACGACGGGTTCAATACGGGTAACGCGCCATGACGGTATTATATCGAGACTTGGCGAAATTATCGGATGTAGGCTATGTGTCGGATGTGGGCTATCACTTCGGAAAGGTTCTACTATAAGGTTCGGCGACATGGTAAAGCTGGCTTAAGCCATAGTACTATTTAGGTGAAGAATGTAGTAGCATAGAAGCGAGTAGATCTGATACGTTGACGAGTTGCCTCAGAGCTTGCCAAAACCAGCACTGGCTTTGATCGTTGCACCAGAAGTCGCCTCAGCAGAAGCGACCTTCTGGCCATTGAAGTTCGCCATGAAGCTAGTATCGCTGGTGCCAACAAATTCACCAGAGCTGCTGAGCGTGTTGACCTCACATGCACGGCCAAGGAATTGCTCGCAAGCCGCGGCGGCAGTGGAGTCCTGCACGGTGAAGATGCTACCTCCGGCAGAAGCGTCCTCAATAGGAGCTTTCACACTGGAGAACACATTGCCCTCAGCGAGAATCTGAGCACCAGCTGAGATCTCAAAGGCGTGGCCGGTGTTGTCCTCCCAGTAGTTGTTGACAGCATGCAGGACGGTGTTGCCAGCGACCTTAGGAGCGCGACCAGAGGTTCCATGGATGTAGTTGCCCTTGAAGGTGATGGAGTCTTGGGACCCAGTGAAGTAAAGGGCCCAGTACTGATGGCCATCGCAGGTAGCAGACCAGTCAGACGTGCCATCGATCTCGCTGTTTGAGATGGTGACACGGCCGGAAGCGACCTCTCCCAGGACGATGTGTTGACGGCCAATCAAGGAAGTACGGACATGGTCGATCCAGACGAGATCACTTCCTTCCAAAGTAATGGCATCGCCGCCCCAGACGTATTGAGGGTTCAGCTCAGTGATGTGGATATTTTGCAGAATGATGTTCTTTCCGCCCACAATACGGAGACCCTTGCCCTTGATGGTACCAGCTGACCCAGATCCGATCAATGTCTTGTCCGAGCCGACGATGATTGGGTCCAGGCCAGCTTCGTCGTAGGTGACAGAGGTCGCAGGTGCACTAGACTGGTAGTTTCCGCACCAATCGTCTTTGTTAATGGCTGTTTAGGGTCAATACAGGTTCTAGAATCACGTAGTTCGAATGAGAACCTACCTGTCTGGCAACCAGCACCAGTGCCCCAAGGCGCACAGCCGGAGCCGGAGACTGTCGACCCAGTGAAATCGAACGTCTTGGTCAAAACAATGGTACGAGGGCTGGAGTCACCCAGGTAAGAGACCAGCTCTTCGTTGGTGGTGGGTGTAACAGCTGCGGCAGACTGATTATATATTAGCTGAAATTCCAACCTTCTTCTAGAGGTATAGAGACTCACTCCGCCACCAGTGACACCAGCCGCGAAACCTTCAGCAGCGCCAGAGACACTCTGGGCGGCTGCGTTGACAGCGAACGCTGCAACAGCAGCAGAAGAGGCAGAGAACTTCATGTTGTCGTTGAGAGATAATACAGCTGCCAGAGCAATTGTGTTGGTGTAAATGCAGAAGATAGAACAGAGCTGAACAGCAATACCTAGTCCTATATGTCTTCAAGACAACGCGGCGAGTCGCTGTACAACACAGGGGTGCACGGAGCCATCCTCTCACTAGGAGATGTCAGATATACCATCGAAACTGTTTGTGAGACAACGGAAACATGATCAAACACAAGGGTATACGGCGAGAAGTGGAGCTTCAGCATGCTTGGGTGCTTGGCCACGGCAAAGGTCGAGCGGATTCGAGCGAGCCAAGAAATCCAGGCATCCTGTACAGTACCAAACTATCCGGCAGTGAGAGACAAAAAGCCAGGTCCTGGTAAATGCGAGGCAGGATTGTGTACGAGCAAGTTGCAAGTACAGTAGGAGGATGTTCTTGGCTGGAGCTTGCAAGGATGGAGGATGAAACTCGCTTGCGAGCGGCAGGCGGTAAGCGTGCAACATAAGTCTGCGCACGGCTTCGTAAATTATGTATGCGAATGTATGCCAGATGTAGGAGTAAGGCATCCGTCGAAGGAAGATCAAGACATTGCGAATGAACATGGAAACAGTCAGCTGGTAGACGGTAGAGTTGAATACGCACGTCGATGGCAGGAGCGTGTCATCGGGCGTTTGTATTTTGAAATGAATTCCGACCGAACCTCGACATCCAAAGGAGCGTGAATAATCAAACGAATGGGTATCTTGTAATGATGTTTCTGAATCTCTATTATCGTAACTTCGTGACTCTATGCGCAGACCACCACCCTCTTGAAAGAAATAAACGCCGTTGACATGAAATGCAGTCATCTCTTTTTTAAACCAAGCATTCTGTGCTCAGAAGTGAGGCGTGTTCAATGCCATAAGACAGATCAAACCAGCCATGAGGCCCGCCGCTGGCAAGGTCACAACCCAGCCCATAAAGATAAAACCCAACTGTCTCCAATTGACGGCTCCAAGATCAAGGTTAACAAGGCCGACACCCATACTCGCGCCGACCAAGCACTGGGTCGTTGAAACGGGAAGACCAAGCTTAGAGGCCAAAAGGACGGTAACGGCAGCACCAAGCTCGATGGAGAAGCCACGAGTAGGGCTCATTTGAGTAATCTTGTTGCCAACAGCACGCATGATGCGGTGGCCGTAGCACCAGAAACCGATACCAAGAAGCAGACCAGCAATGACAAGGAACCAGATAGGAGTGTCAGAAGTGGTGTCGATCTGACCGGAGCGGTAAGTCTGGTAGACAGCAGCCCAGGGACCAACAGCGTTTGCAACGTCGTTGCTACCGTGAGCGATGGACATCATCATGGCGGAGACAACTTGGCAGTATGTGAACATGTGCTCGACGCGCAGGTCGTACTGTTTGGCCTTGCCGTGAACAGCGCGGAGGGCGGCGGAATCGTGGGAGACAACGTCGCGGGAGACACCTTGCAGGAGAAGGTACTTTGTCCAGTTGCTCAGCTTCTTGACGTTGAACCAGCTGAGATCCTTGACGGGGTGGAGCCAGCGCTCCTCGGGCTCAAGGACCTTCTTCGTCGGGGTCACAGTGGCAGCGTCTTCAGCCTTTCCAGACTTCTCCTCATCGGCAGGTCGGCCTGCTTCGTCTCTGGCCTCACCTTCGTAGGCGTTCTCGTAACAGTCGGTAACGAATTCACCCTCTTTGCCCGGCCAGATAAGTTTGGTGTTCTCTTTCAAGAGGAGGGGTCCGTAGAAAATGTGCCAAATGCGAACGGTCGAATCCTTCATGACCAACTTGCGTTTGAAGAAGGGAATGAACAAAAGGTAGGAGATTGCCAGGATGCCGACAAAGATACCAACGACAAGTCCAGCAAGAGGTCCACCGCCGGTAATAGTGCTTGAAGGCACTTCCATGGCTAGGAAAAGGGACAGGATTGCGGCAGTACCTGCCATGTAGAAAGGAATGAGGTTCATTGCCCATTTGAAAGGGTCCTTGCGCTCAAGCACAATGTACTTGACACTGGCAAAGATCAAGGCAGCGAATCCAGCGGCGATGAAGGGTGCAATGACCCAGCTAGCCGCAACCTGGCTGACGGATCCGTCTTCCCAACCCCAGGTGATTGCCGATTGTGTAGCAAAGCCAACACCGCAGAGGGCTCCGACGATGGTTTGTGTGGTCGAAACGGGCATGCCAAGGCGTGTAGCGATCATGAGCCAGGCAGCGTTGCCAACCTCAGCGCAGCTCATTGCAAGCATGAGTACGGTAGGGCGGCCTTCGAAACGATCGATAGTAATGATACCGTTCTGTGGTACATGTCAGGATACTTGAAATCCCACGACCAGTGTTTTCGCTGTCATCTTACCTTGATGGTGCTTGTGACTCGCGCTCCTAACGCGACAGCTCCAACAAACTCTGTGATGACCGCAAGCACACCGGCTTGAGGCATTGTGAGGGTCCTGGCAGCCACAGAAGTGGCGTAGCTGTTGGCGACATCGTTGGCGCCGTTACCAGCTGAAGCAAAGACGAAAGCGATGGTAGTGATCGCAAGGATCCAGTCGTATGGCGCGGTGTTCGCCGGGATAGACATCTCGCAGAACAAGTCGCACTTCCTGCGCGAGAAATGGAGTATTGATGGGGATTGAAAGGGAGTGAGATGGCGGAAACTGAAAGAGACGAAGAAGAGGCAGCAACTTGACCTTTACATGTATCGATGCGCCTCTCGTGCGGCAACATTATTTTTGCGAGCTCCATAATTCGCAGAGCCGTGGACAAACAGCGCGCAAGAGGGTCGGTCTAGGATCCATTCTCGCCATCGGATCGCGTGTTCCAAGACTGTAGCCAAGGCACTCGCGCTTCAACGAGCAAGCTGGCGTGGCTCCACGTACGGACGACTTTGGTGATCGAGACGGCGAATGCAGCGGTTGGCAGACGTAAAAACCAGGCGTTGCGCGGTGGGAGCGGGCATTGTCCCTTTATGCCCAGGCTGGGCGGTGCTGGGCGACGAGGCTTCGCAGACAGGTGAAGTTCGAGTAGCGCCCACGTTTCGCAGCGCTGCAACGGTATTGGACGACGAGCGGGCTCACGCCGGTACTTTCGGCTCCAGAAGTCTGTTGGATGAGGACAGAGTTGTGTCTCGCACGCGACCTCCTGCCCACTTTGTTCTCGCCTCGTCCGCCCTACGCCACTATATGCAGCACGTGGGAGCCTTCTCTGCCAGTATTCGTTGACGCTTCCTCAAGACAGGAAACGTGTCGCGCGACCTTTTGCTCCTCCCAGACTGGCCTCCTTTTGCTTCTTCGCCCTACAGCGCCACCATCTGCAATGTGGTGTCACCATGAAGTCTCGAGGGCAATCATTTGCTTGCCCAAATGCTTGGACCGGCAAATTCGGATCACTCGAGGATGAAGCGATTTACCACGTGTGGTATTTCTCAGGCTCTCGACAGCTGGGAGAATCAAACACAGTATCACTGAGGTCACGGAAAGATGTGACTTTGCCAATTGCAGCAAACTTTTGCTTGGATGCATGTCACTTTGACGTCTCGAATATAGGCTTCCTTCTGCTGTGCTTGTGCATTGCTAAGATGGCGTACTCACCACAGGGCTGGACTGATCGTCATCGCTGCAGAAACGCTGCTTGCAGCAACCACTGAGAGGACTACGAAGGGCACACTTTCACAATCAATGGCCATAGTGCTGCGAGAAAGAGTACATATAGCATGCATTCTCTGGATGGCGAGTTCTGCCGTCCTGGCGTACGTCGTCCCACGGCAACACGCCACTACTTCACGTGACACGTGTGACGAACTCTGCTGAAGATGATCAAGGTCTGAATTGCTCTCGAGCAAGTTTCATTACTATCCTACTTTCTCCCAATCATGAGGAGCATGAGCATGCCTCCTGTCAAGACAGGACAATCGAAAGACACAGAGAAAGAACGAAATTACGAAATTAACGCGCAGCCGTCGCGGGTATCGCCTCCATCAAACTAACATTCTCCCTTCACAAGGCAAGGGCAGCCACGAGCAGACCGACGGCGCCACCGGAGAGGGTGAGCATCTCGGTGCTGAGAGAAAGAGCAGCAGCCGCGCCAGTGGCCTCGGCGGCGGCGCTGGAGGATGCGGATGAAGCAGCAGATGCTATAGGTCATTGTCAGTTCCATTTCCTCGAACAATTGACATTATCAAAACTTACCAGCAGATCCAGACGCAGAGGAGACCGCGCTGCTGACCGAGCCACTGCGCGATGACGAGCCAGTAGACTCCGCTGCGCTTCCAGTACCAGTGGTGCTTCCAGAGGTGTTCTCAGCCGGGGTGGAAGAATCGGTAGCAGAAGCACCGGCAGTCGCAACGCCAGTGGGAACGGTGCCGCTAGTGTAGTAGAAGTCCTGGGCGCAAGACGCAAGGCACTCGCCGTACTTCTTGGTGTCCTCAGCGCCAGAGTCGCCCTGGGTGCATTCGTTCCTCGAGCACTGGTTGGTCGCGTCGATCTGGGACGCGTTCGGGGCAGGGACGTTGACGCAGATGGCCTGGCAGTTGACGTCGCCGACCGCACAGTCAGCGAGACAGGCTGCGGTCGAGCCGGGAGCAGGGGCGGAGCTGGTGCTGGAGGCGGAGTTGCTGGTCTCGCTCTGGGCGGCGGCCAGGCCCAAGAGGGCGACGATGGGAAGGAAGGCGTGCATATTGGCTTTGTTAAGTGTTTTGTTCGTAAACGAGTGTGATTGAAAATACAATTATAGCGATTGTAAGATGGCAAAAACAAGAAGAAGCTGGTATAGTATTCAGGATCAGGAGGAGAAAGGGAACAAGAATCTCAAGTCACAAGGAGCGAGCAAGAAGACAAAACCCACGCGCCTCGCCAAAACGAAATGCTCCATGTCCTTAAAATACCCATCGTCCAATCCATCCCAAATCCAGCCCAAACCCCAAACATGCAACGCCTTTTCCCTTGCCCTCTCCCCGCGCGCAAAAAACGCCACGAAATGAACTGCAGAGTCACGTGTCGCCTGGAAACGGTATAGATCCACTCGATCGCGAGACACTAACCCCCGTACCTGCAGCTGCGAAGACTCATGATTCGTTACGAAAGGGCTGCTGAATATTGACTTGCATGCCGACTGGAGCGAGCGAGCGGCCCCGGCCTTCCGAGGGCCTGCAGGACCCGGGGTGTTTCTAAAGCAGTGGTTCGCCTCCGGAAAGTTGTACACAGATGTCATTTTGATTGAGTAATGCATTCCTGGGCAACGCTACCTTGAGTAGCGCTTCGTATTACAAAGAAGTGTCTAGATGATTTGGTCCACTTCGCAGGCTTGTGGCGAAAGAAATGTATTCGAAGATCTCATGATACTCGTAAGACTGATTACTAAAGTGGATGTTCGAACCGTCGAGCGACTTTTGTCTTTCGAAGGTGGTTTGGTTTCCTGCCGTTCTGCATTTCATGAACGTCTCACCAGCGTTAGATTTGTTTGTGCCGATCGATTAGGCGAGTGTAACACTTCAATTTGGAACCCATGTGGTTGGCTCTACCGGTTTGTTTGATCACAACAGCTTCTCCAATTACAGGCCGTTCGCCAGGCTACATGTATACATCGTGTCGATGGTGTGCATGCTGTCTTGAGTTTGTTCGAGCTTTGCACAACGTTGCTGACTGCAGGAAAGTGTGGTGCCACTGCCGCTGCTGTCGTCCCGTACATCGAGCATGCACGTGTCGGTGTGCATTGTAGTACGAGAGTACCACGCGAAAGTACATGTACCATGTGGAACTATCGAGGCTGCTCTGGATGCATCGTGAGTTGTGTACGAGCTCGAATGTTTGCAAATATGCGAACAAGAGATGGAACATTGTACCCCAAACCCTAATTTCCATATATCGATTCACATGCATGTGAGTGCACGTACATGTATCTGATCGTTTTGAGACAAGGTCATTGGAGTTGACGACTGTATGCTCGCAATATCTGGAGATGATGCTCAACTGCCTTTTGTACGCGCAGTACGCTGGGGCTCCATGGACAAACCAGTTTCATATGATGTGGCTTTCGACTGCTAGCACCTACATGTACCCCCCTAGAGCAGGGTCACCATCGTGCGGCGGATTCTTACATGCTCATAGCATTGAAATCGACGGAGGCTTGACTACACAGACGTAAGATGAGATGCATCATGAGGTAAACAAGCGATCATCGTAGAGTAGTGACATTCATTTCTCGCTCCTTCTAATAACACAAAATATAGTCATATCTGTACATGACCATAAAGGTCTTTTGCCCACCAGAACGTGTGGAAATAGCATCAAGCGATGCAGCGCCGGCTATGCTTTGCTTTTACCCCAGGCGATATAGCCAAACCCATTTATCCACAACATTGTATGGCCATACACGGTACACTCGTACCCTTTCTTTGTATCGTACACCCCCGACTGTTGTTACACGGCCCTCCTCTTACCAGTATCTGCCGACACTGCTACCCTCTGGCAGAGTGCGCAGCATCGCAGAATCAAATATCGCAGAAATGAAGATCAAAAATCAAAGCATTGCGATCTATGAGTTCTTCACAACGCCGACCTTGGGAGCCCTCAGCACGCGGCCGTTAAGCTTGAAGCCCTTGGTCTGAGTGAAGAAGACGGTGCCGTCCTCCTTGCCGGGCTGCGGCGCCATGAAAGTGGCCTCGTGCTCGTTGGGGTTGAACTTCTCGCCCTCGACGGCGGGATCGAATCTCTCCATGCCGTGCCTCTTGAGGGTCTGCATGAGTACAGTCTCAGTCATTGTGAGGCCGTCGTGGAGGTTGTCGAGATCCTGGTTGCCGGCCTTGAGCTTATCGGCGGGGACGTTGGCGAGCGCGCGGTCGAGGTTGTCGACACTGTCCATGAGGTCTTTGGCGAAGCGCTGGATGGCAAAGTCCTTTGCGGCTTGCACTTCGCGCTTGGTCTGGTTCTGAAGGTTGCGGAAGTCGGCGATGCTGTGCTTGAGCTTGTCCTGTTGCGCATGTTAGCGATGCGCTATGATATACTTGTACCAATGATTGGACATACGGTAGCCTCGAGAAGCTCCTTCTTCTTGGTCTCTAGCTCCGCCTTGATGGGATCCTCCTCGGTCTTGGTCTCCTTCTCTGCGCTGGCCTCATCGGCCTTCTTTGCCTCAGATGCGGGCGCATCAGAGTACATCCTCATGCCTGATATCCTTTGCGACACGGCGGGAGTGAACTGCTGGGAAACGAAGGCGGAGCGCTGGAGTCTGGCGGGAGCAGCAGAGGACTGCTTGGCCGCAGTCTGGAGGCTCTGAGCGAATCGTCTGGGGAACATCTTGATGGAAGGGTGTGTGATGGAGGGATGTATTGTTGGTGGTGATAATGGATGTTCTGTGGTATAGCACGCGACAGTGATGTAGTAGTAGTAGTATTAGTCCTCCTTGCCACTAGCGAGAGAGAGAGCGAGAGGGTTCATCAACTTTTTGGCTCTTCGGCGAACCTCGGAGCGCGCAAGAGCTACAGCATGTAGACATCTGAATGGCAGGCAGCGTATTCACACTAGTGCAATACAGCTCTGCGGCGACTCAATTGAGTTTAGTGCATCTGCGGCCGGAGGTGAGTGAGCTTGCACGGTTGCTTGCTGCTTGCTTGCTGCGAGCACCAGCCAAGTTGATATCATCATCCATCCTTCACATCGCCGCGCCACCAAAACAATCCTACACCGCAACACCCAGTCGTACAACAACCATCACCACAACCACCACCGAGCTGAGAGTCTACATCTCATCTCCGCCGCGCCTCCGCGCACCGTCACTCCTTCACCACCCTCATCCAGACATCGGCATCAAACGGCAGCGGTAACAGCTCCCCGCCACCATGTCTGACGAGCTTAATGATCTCTTCACTCGCATGAAGGCGCAGCATGCCCAAGACCAGGGCCAGCAGCAGCCTCCCATGTCCTTCTGGACTCAACCGCCGCCGCAACCGCAGCACGGCTATCAGCCGCCCAGCGTGTCGTCGCCGCTCTTCAGTCCTCCGGCCGAAATGCCGCACCCGCACCACCCATCCAACGTGATCAGCCCTGCCAGCAGAGCCTCGCCCTTCCCGACTCCTGGCGCTCATACACAGTCGCAAGATCAGAACCGCACGAACAGCCTCCTGAACCTGCTGAGGTCCAATGGCTCGCAGCCGCCTGCCGAGGGTGGTCTCATGTCGAACTTGCAAAACGTGCAGAAGCCGGACACCATGCAGCGCACTAACAGTGCGCAGCAGAGCAACATGCTCTCTGCCTCTGACTTCGTCGCTTCGCTGCAGCGCAGACCTTCTGCGCAGTCAGCTGCTTCCGCGGCTGTCCCAGAGGCTGCAAAGCCTTTCGAATCCACCGCCGGTCAGGCAAACACGCAGGACTTCCTTCTAGGCCTGCTCACTAAGCCGAACAACTTGGCATCTCCTGCAGCCAGTCAAGTTGGTAGCAATCCGGCCGAGGTGAAGAGATCGAGCGATGTTTCTTCAGTGAACAAGCTTGCTCAAAGCTTGGCCGAGGCTTCGATCGCATCCGCTGAACCTCCCCAGCCGGAGTTCATCACTTCGATCCCTCTTGCCAGCCCGTCTAGTACTGTCCCATTGGAGGCACCGCAACCCACAAAGGGCGGCATCTTCAACTATGTCAACCCCTTTGACCAACTGCATCAATCCTCTCCCTTGAATCGCACACCCCAGCCGCAAGCTCAAGAGAAGAAGATTGAGATTCTGAAGCACGATCGTGCTGCATCTGACAATCTTAATGGGGAGTCTGGCGCACCTGCTGCGAAGACGAGGAAACTCTCTTCATCCAACAAGAAGGCGGTCCACCAGGCAATCGAATCAGCCAAGAGTCCTCAGAGTGTGTCCAAGAAGCTCGAGGAAGTTTCGGCTCAGGTCGAGGATCAAGTCGCGCAAGCTCTTGCGAACGCGACCAACGAAGATATCTCAGTCACGGCGAAAGCCAACATAGTCCCGGTTGTCGAAAAGCAAGCCGGCGACGAGACTGTTGACACCGATTGGTCCACTGCAGAGGACGAAGATGCCAAGCAGGAGGAAGATGCAAAGGTAGAGGTCTTCAACTTCCCCATGAAGCCCTTTGTCACTCTCCAGCTACTTGGCAACCGTGTTCCGAGGCCCTTCCGCCAAAGCACTTGGGAGAATTCCACACCGATTGCGCGTCTCAAGAAGGAATTCTCTCACGATGATCGCGCTCTGGCCACGGCTTCGCAAAGCCACATCATCTACGCTGTGGTTCCTAGTGAGAAGAAGCCCGATACGGGTTTGAAGATCATCCGCCAAGAAGACGGAAAGAACAAACACCTGTGGGCAAAGACCAGCGAGCGTCTTTGCAACGTCCAGGTTTCGTCCAACACCCAGGGTGATGTAGAGTCTGTGCTTGCCACTGGTGTTAATGGTACCATCTTCTACACTACTCTCGCCAAGTCTCGCGGAGACTTGTTCGACGACGACAACGTCGAAGCTCAAGGCTTCATCATGTCGCCACCCCCCAACTCTGACGAGCCTAGCTCTTCGTCGACTTTCGGCACAAGCTCCGCCATCAAGACCCGTGCAAAGCTGAGCAACAGACACTCCGACCAGTACTTTGCTGTGGCTAGAGGCCGTCAAATCCACCTGATCGCACCCGAGATCGTCAAAGACCGCGCGTATACCGATCAGAAGACTCACACTGTCCACACTGAGAAGTATCTGGCAGAGCACAGCCTCAGTATTAATACTGCTAAGGCTGGTAAGGACTTCTGCTTCTCTGAGGATGACACCACACTCATCAGTCTTGATAAGGTCGGCAAGGTCAAGTTTTGGGACATCCGCCCCTTGACTTCCGCCATCGAATCTGTCACCCATGGCTCATCTGACAAGGTCCCTCGCACTGAGCTGAAGGAACCCATCCACAGCTTTGCTGCAGGTGCTTCGCCTTTGCACCCAGACGATAAGATGTCGCCTAGCTCGGTGATGCTTCTGGACAAGGACCGTCCGTGCGCTAAGGGCGTCGCGTTGCGTTACTTGCTCGTTGGATTCCAGCAGAACCACATCCTCCAGCTCTGGGATTTAGGCCTTGGCAAATGTGTACAGGAGTTGCGCTTCCCCGAGTCGCCTGGCTCCACCAACGCTATGTGCACTGTTAACTACCACCCGAAGTCAGGAATCCTCTGTGTCAGCCACCCGGGTCGCAACAGCATTTACTTCATCCATCTCTCCGCGCCCAGATACAGCATTTCCCAAACACCGCTGTCACAAGCTGCATACATCGGCATGCTGGCTCGCCAGGATCCGAACTTGCTCCGTCCTGACAGCACCGCCATTATGAGTGGCATGCGCGAGTACAACTTCGGCAAGCTCGGAGAACTCAGGTCAGTAGACATGCTCAAGGTTCCATTCCCCTCTGCAAATGCGCCCGAGGACGCTTCTTTCGAGACGTTGTTCGAGCTTTACGTCGAGCACAGCAAGGGTGTTATTGGCATGCTTATCAAGCGTGACGACCTTGGCTGGGATGCTAAGGGCAAGATGGTGAAGCCGAAGGACGCGATCGAAGCTGGTCTGGTTAAGGTTGGCGAGCTCAACCCTCCCCGTCCTGCGGAATCTGCCACCACCTCGCAGCCGGAGATCCTTCAAAAGCAGCCCACCAAATCTAAGAAAGACCGTGAAGCTAAGCCTGAGACCAAGTCTGAGCATAAGGTGCAAGCCAAGGAGAACGCTCAGCCAACGGTCGCGCCTGCCATCAATGACAACACCACTCTACCTTCACAGTCGAAGCAGATTCCTGAGGCTCCTTCTACCACCAACCCACCTATCATGACTGCGGAGGATTACACTCTGGCTTCCCAGAAGTCTAAGACGCCTTTCAAGGAGCGTGAGGTCGAAACCGAGAAGCCTGTGATTGCGCAAGAACCAGTTGTCAAGCCTCAGCCATCGCCAAAGAAGTCGAACGCCAAGTTGGCCACCCCTGCTGTCATCGACTCGAACGTGCAGGACGTGCTTGCCAAAGAGTTTGCTGCTCTGTACCAGAAACTTGATCAGGACAAGCGTGTGGCCGATGCATCCAGCGCTGCGAAGCAAGATGCCATTCTCCGCCTTGTCTCCAGCACGCTGACCGACAATGTTGAGAGCACTCTTCACAAGATCGTCAGCACCAGTATCGAGAGCAAGGTCATCCCTGCTCTGACTAGTAACACGTCCAAGGTCATCGAGCGTAAGCTTGCCGAGACTCTCAACACGCAGGTCAGCGAGTCAATCGCCAAAGAGCTCAAGTCTGCGGTCCCGAGTGCTATCTCTGCCGCTTTGCGTGACAGCCAGGTGACACGTGCCCTTTCATCTCACATTGTGGATGAAGTCACGAAGCAGGTCAAGATGGACATGGGTGGCCTTGTCCAGCGCTCTATGCAGACTGTGCAGACCAACATGGCTTCTCAGATGACACAATCCTCCCAGTCTACCCAGAAGGCCATCCTTGACGTCGAGTCCAAGCTCAGCGCCAGCCTTCGCGAAGTCTCAGAGCAGCAGTCGCAGCAGAACGCCATGCTTGCTCAGCTCAGCGCCAGCGTGCGTGACCTGTCTTCTCTTGTGCAGAGCATGAAGGAAGACCAGAGCCGTGCACTGAGCCAAGCAGCTCCTCAAGCCTCCTCTGCCCCCGCACCAAGGGAGCCTGAGGCAGAGGCCGTGACTGTACAGCCTGAAGAGCCCACTGAGGTGGAGAGACTCACTCAGATGCTCAGGAATGCCGAGTACCAGCAGGCCACTATTGAGTGGCTGCAGTCTGCCAACCAGGCCGAGCTTTTCGACAACCTCTTCAGATTCTTGAACCCGCTGTACCTGCAGCAAGTCTCGTCTCTGGTTGCGCTTTCGGTCTCAGCTGCCATTACTTCAAGCTTCGAGACCAACGTCGAGCTGCGTCTTGAGTGGCTTGGCACCATTGTGTCAAACATTGATACCTCCGTAAGTTTCCTGCACTGCTCTGATATCATTGATCGAATATACTGACTCAATCAACAGGACCCCGATATCCGTGACGTCGCGCCCAAGATCATGGACGTGCTGTACCAGCGCCTGCAGGGTGCCTATATGCAACTTGCAGAGTCGGAGCCGCGCGATGACAATGCGCTGCGCAAGATGGTCACTTTGACGAGACAGATCGCAGAGGTGAGGAGGGTTCTTTAAGTGAGTTGTTCACGTTGAATACGCTGAATGTTAGGCGTCACGGTCTTGCGCATAATGAACAATGCTTTGCAAGACCACAGCCGAGCCAGCGTTTGGTATGATGAAAGTGGAGCACGCAAGACTTGCATGGATGGAAGTGGAAATGTAATGGACATACTTTACAAGCCGCGCCGAGCTGCGCGAGCGTACGTACTAGGCATGTGCCAATTAATTCTTGATGTTGATCCGCAAAGCACTCCCGCATCAGTGTCTACGTGCCATCGAACATGATCGTGATCCCTCTTCTTTCGTCGCGTCAAGGCGGCGTTACGTTATATCCCGCAAGCGACCGCGTTATAGGGAGAAAGGAGGTGAGATGAAGGTGAGACCTGGCCGACTCCCGCGTTATTATCAATATGCCGCTTGTGATATCGTTCGCGAGAGCTGTTGGATTGAAGAGGTGACTCGGGTAGATGGATGCTTGTATTGATGTTTATCTTCGTTTTATGATATAAATCAATATTGTACATGTCCAACAGATTCGAATTGGCATGCATTTTTTTCCCCCACAATAATAGATGTACAATGAACTGCTAAACATCGAATGATCGCCGTGTTTCGATTAACGTTTGTCCCTGATGCGGCCCGTGCTGTACACGTTGCATGGCCGTTTCACCATTTACAAAGGGATTCGGGGGAAGCTGGCAGCAGCTCGCTCGCCCATTGAATGAAACTTGGCCTGACTTTCCAATACAACCTCACCACAAGACGACGACCTCACTTACTCCCTCCTCTGACCTGTCGCCATACCACTGTTGACTTTACCAAAATACCACCCAGAACTCCTGCTTTGCGCCAAACAAACACCTTCCCTTCTTTGTTGGGATTCCTCGCCGGCGCGCGCATAGTCTGACAAGATGAACCTCTTCCGGATACTGGGTATGACCTGCTCTCGAGATCGCACGCTGTGCAGCATATCAGGAACTATGCGCTGACCATTGCTCTCAATCACACAGGAGATCTCTCCCATCTGGCTTCCCTGTTCATCCTCATTGCGAAGATGCGAAGCTCAAGCGTACGTCAATCATGACCCGAGGACTACCTACCTCGCAAACAAGGAGGACCCGCGACTGACAACCACGCCAACAGAGCGCTTCCGGCATTTCATTCAAGAGCCAGTTCCTCTACATGATCGTATACGCTACAAGATACGTCGGTACGTCTCATCCCACCACCAACACACCACCAACCCACGGCGCAACAACTAACCACCCCACCCTCCAGACCTCCTCTGGACAAACCCCACCCACTCCCTCTGGAACACCACCCTCAAGATCATCTTCATCGCCGCCCAAGCCTACATCGTCTGGCTGATGCTCAACGACTACAAGCCCACCCACGACCCCAACCAAGACACTTTCAAAGTCGAATACCTCCTCGGCGGCGCCGCCGTCCTCGCCATTCTGTTCCCTTACAAGTACATCCCGTCGGAAATGCTCTGGGCGTTCAGCATCTGGCTCGAGAGCGTTGCGATTCTGCCGCAGCTGTTCATGCTGCAGCGCACGGGCAGCGCGGAGACGATTACTACGCATTACATTTTTGCGCTGGGCGCGTATAGGGCGCTTTATATTCCGAACTGGATTTGGAGGTGTGTATTCGTTGGGTCTCTGGATAACACCAGAGAGCGATGTTCAAAACGAAGAGCCTAGACATTTGGAACGAGGTGTGCTAACTTTTATTTTCCCTACAGGTACGCAATGGAGGGCTTCTTCGACCCCATCCCCGTCATCGCCGGCCTCATCCAGACCGTTCTCTACACCGACTTCTTCTACATCTACTGGACCAAGATCATGCAGGGCAAGCAGTTCAACCTGCCCGTGTAAATGGATTGCCAGAGAGGGCATTCATGCACACAGCAGTGCCAATGATTTAGCTAGCTCGCGAGCAAAATGGAGCCAAGGCGCAGAAAAGTTACAAAGCGCGCAACAACGGCAGGAGGAGCAACGAAGAAAAGTCTTGATGTTGGGGAATCGATCGATTGCATAGCGCGGCATGTTTTCACGCCGGGAGCGGAAGGAGTTCTTTGGCGTCACTGAATACCGGCGATCTGGCAATGATGGGTTCATTGACCTTGTTGCGCGATGGCTGGCAGGTGCTAGTACAGGGAGGGAGAGGCTCAAGTGTCTTTTCTTATTGTAAGATCACGTTGATGCTTGCGTTTTGTGAGCTGTCTGGTTCACGGGAACCAAAATATGAGAATGACAAAACCACTTTACCTTATTAGTGTTTGGACCATCAGAGATCGAAGTCCCCGACTTGATCCTCGATCACGTGTACTGCAGCACGAACTTGCAGCTAGATCAACGTGACCAAAGGAGGCAGTTTGATCAGAAAGAAAAAGAGTTCAATTCGTTGGATTCCACGACTGACAACTAGCCAGCGCTAAGCGAACGGATCCGTCCGCTTTCGCCTTGCCTATCCTCTTCGTTCAAAATCAAACTCATCTCGCAGGACTGCGTCCGACGCTCGCAAAGCCAGTCCTCTTAGGACTCAGCACATTAGGAGTCCTAGCTCCAGGCGCAGGCGAAAGCGCAAAATTGCCCACAGGCGGAAGTTTCCTGGCCGAAGCAGAAGAAGTAGCAACAGCATCACCCTCAATACCATCCATCACATCCTCAATATCCCCCTCGTCATCAGTAGCAGGCTTGCCTTGACGCCAGTCTTCAGTATCATCGATCAGAGCAGCCATAACCTTATCTTTCTGCTCCACGAGCATATCGCTGATATGATCGCCGTCGGTCTTCATGACTCTTCCGAACTTCTTCTTGGGCTTTTGTGCGAAGTCCGAGGACCAGAAGTTGTGCTCTTTGGCGAGCCAAATCATGGATGTGCGGTAGTACCAGGGGGAGAGCATGTCGTTTGTGGGCGAGCGGCAGGCTTGCAGGGAGACGTCTTCGATGAAGTGGATTGTGCGGTCGACGCGGTCCATGGCGGTGTCCTCGTGAGCTCGGATCCAGTTGGTGATGGCGACGTGGCCAACGTTGGTGCCGAGGAGGAAGACGTGAGTTGAGTCGGCGAGCTCGATGTAGTTATCCCACAAGTAATTCAGGAGTTCCGTGGCTTCGGCGGAGCGTTTGGCGAGGAGGTCAGAGTCCTCGTGGTTTTGCTCGTCCTGGGGAAATGTTAGTATGATTTTGGGGGAAACCAGGTACAACGCCAACTTACGTCGTCGTCAGTGATGTGTTTTGGCAAGTTTACGTCGATGACAGCGAAGCCGTTCTTAATCGCTTCGGAAACGTAGGACTTGACCGAATCAGTCTTGGAACAGTCAGCGTTTTGTTGCTGTGCGGGATACACAGTATTCAGATTTCTTACCAGCCAAGTATTATGGAGCTCGACCTTGCCAGTGCGAGGATCCGGCGAGGCCAAGACCTCAGGAGGATCGTGCAGGAGGACTATGAGTGGTCGCTCGTCCATGTAGTTCGGCCTGGATAATACATTAGCTCTCGCACCGAAAAGAGCAAAAAGATGGGAAGTCATACGTTGCCAGAACCTGGTTCTCAAACGACTTCGACAGCGATTCCCGATGAACGAAGAGTGGCGACATTTGGTGGTCATCCCACAGTGTTGTCGCCTGCCAGCGACGAACAACGTCGTGCATCCTCTCACCGTGAAGCGGTCCAGCCAATCTTGCCGACAAATCCTTCGGATACAGATTTGCCCAAAACTTGCTCTGCTGTCGCAGAACTTCTTTGATATCGTTGACACCACTGATGGACGGGTTGGTTTGCTCGAGTCTATCGGGCGGCTGGCCCATCAAGGTTCTGGTGACAGCGGTAGCCGACCTTGCGATCGAGTCTAGATTGTAGCCTCCCTCCAGACAGACAGCTAACTTGCCACCTGCAAGCGACATGAGCATGTGCGTCATGTGAGCATAGCCTGCCGGTGTCACTTTACAACCACCAAGCATGTCGCCCTCGGCAGCGTCAAAGCCAGCTGCAATGATGACTAGATCGGGATCGAACTCGGTCGCAATTGGCATGACGACTTGTTGGAAGGCATATATGTAGTCGGCATCGCCCATGCCCTTCTTGCTCCAGGGAATGTTCACGTTCTTGCCTAGGCCGGCGCCTTCGCCACAGTGTAGGTGATCACCGTAAGGACCGCGCTTGTCACGGTACGAGAGCTCAGGGTAGAAATGTCCGCGTTCGTGAACGTGCAAGGAGATGTAAAGCACGTTCGGGTCGTCATAGTTGGCCTGTTGAATTCCATTGCCGTGATGCACATCCCAGTCGAGAATCAGAACTTTGCGACACGCGGGTCCAAACTCCCTCTGGCAGACCTTCGTTGCAATGCTAACATTGTCGTAGAAGCAGAAGCCTTTCGCATCCTCACGTTCGGCGTGGTGGCCCGGTGGACGAATGATGGCGAATACGTTTTTCACTTTGCCAAGGAGTGTTGCACGACAAGCCTCGATGGCACCACCAGCAGACAGGGCAGCGCAGTAAGGCGTGCTTGGTGACAGGTAGACGGAGTCCATACGTGATTGTTCAAGCGGATGCTGAAGGTAGTCCACGAGCTGGTCTGCGTTCTTGGTGGATAGTGTCTGGACCCAATCCCAATGTGCTTTAGTGTGCACGAGCAGGACTTCCTGTTCAGTCACCATGCGAGCGTCGATACGGCCCATGTAGTAGTCTGTCAGTGGACCGGATGTTGATTCCCGCCAAGCCAGTCCAGCTTGCACAAATGCCTCGAAGATAGCATGAATACGGCGAGGGTCTTCCGGGTGGACATCGTCTTCGGTGGGTATAGCTTCCACATGGAACCGCATCCGAACATCGTAGACCAGACCGGTCTGTGCAGAAGCGTAAGGAAGCGCCTTGAACTTTGGAGGCCTCGGGGCGTCCTTCAGTTGAGTGAGATCGTGGTCAAAGACATCACCGTCCCTCTTAAGGCCCGCACCTTTCAGCGCTGGGGTAGCCGACTTGGTGCTCGAGAATGTACCATTGGCTGCTGGCAAGCCAGTTACAGAACCGAATGAAGATGGCCCAGTCGTAATTTGCGTAAACTCGGTCGAAGTCACGATGTCGCCATCGCCATCATGCATTAATGTGTCTGAACGTGGGTCGAGATCCATGACTGCCGAAGCAGTAAGCTTATGAGCAGTGCACGATCATGCAGGTGCAAGAAATGTGGTCAGGGACGTTAGGTGTGGGATTCTGGGCTTGAGTTAGTGAGATGTTCCGGTTTCGGTGGTGACCCTGCCGTGAGCAGGAACTAGACAACACGCCGCGTCCAGAAAGTGCCATATCAATTCCCGTTTCAACATATTGCGTATTTGGAGAACTGATGTCTGTATACATACTTTTTGGAGTATCGCAAAGCAGTAGCGTGTTGAATGCTTGTTTGAGAGGCGGCGATTGGCGACCCGAGGGCGTGCAGTCCTAATCTAAGCGTAAGGAACGCGCAAGTACGCGCTAAACGGGACACGCTGTCTTAATAAGCGTACTCGGCCAATGAAGGCGGGAAATCTGAGAGTGAACCCTAGAGAAGAGCTGAAAAGGATGATTCGGTTATTGCAGCGATATTGTTTGTCGTGAACAGAATAACTAGTAGGTCAAGAGAGTAAGTAAGTGTTAAGCAAACGGCAAGTGAACAGGGTGCAAGACCGCACTAACGCCTAATAAGGACTAGCGTATTATGAGTTGAACATGTGATATACCAAGAGATCGAACAAGTGAGGCGTGATAGCTATCTGAAGCCTGTAACATTCTTAACTGATCGAAAGTAACTTATAGTGATGTTTATAAGCACACAGCTTGCCTTTCGTTTACGTTCAATAAGCTACGAGCATCATTTGACCAGTTCATCTGGTTCACTTGAAGTGTGAAGAATCAGCACACTTTCACACATCACGACTGTCAAATCGTCGCGATACTCAAAACTCATAACGCGGAAGTGGCTTTCTTTCACAGATCGTGAAACCACAATCGTGGCTTCACAAATCGCCAACATTAAAACACTTGAAAGCACGCCCATATCATGTGAAAGTGCGCCACAAAAGCGCAATACATGTGACAGATCGTGGCTGAATTCATCAAACACAACTCCCACGAACGTCCACGTCTGCCGGTACTCTTGCCATGATGCTATTATGCTAATGCGAGCGCCACGATCAACGCAACCAGAGTTGCCATACCCATATTCCTCCCCACGATCCCCGCATCATTATGATAGTACACAGCGCCAAGATAGCTGCACTTCACCATCTCAGGATCGTCTCTCGTTCCATAGCTTCTCTCCAGACCTTTACCCTTGGATGGACACCCAATACCCATAGCCGCAGGGCACTTCTGCACCAAACTGTAGCACAGATCTTCACACGGAAGAACTTCCTTGTACGGCCCGGGCATGATATCCAGATCTATGATCTCGTGGTTGCGGGAGCGATTGGACGCAAAAGTCGAGTTGAGAGTTTGGGTCCAGGCCGGTGAGCCAGGTAATGTTGGTGCGCCGAGCATGGGCAAGTAGGTCGAGTTTAAGATGTCGTCGGTGAGGTATGTGCCGTTTGAGTAGCGCTGGCCCACGTTGCGAGGTTGAAGCCAGTCGTATCCTGCGCTGTAGTCTTCGCATCGCGGGATACTCACGGCGCACAGCCATTCTTTGTATGCGCTGGCGCAGTCGTCGCATCCTTTTGCTGGGCTGTAGCGGGAGTCTGATGATGCGTTGCAGGCGATCTGCTCCATTGAGTAGGTGAAGTTCTTGTAGAGGTTGGCGGCGTAGGAGTCGTATCTTGCAGCAAGGCCGCTACGGTCGGGATAAATGGCGGTGTTCGCGGGGACAGCGTAGGCGACTTCGGAGCAGAAGTCCAGGTCGAACATGAGGGCGCAATTACCGTCAGATTTGGTCACCCAGTTCATCGAGGGCCAGACCGTGCCACCTCCTCCAATGACACCTTTCCCGGACGCAGTGGAATTCCCGTCCATAGCAAGTCTGCCATAGTAGCCACTCGAGCTGTTTAGCGCTGACACATAGAACTGCTGCTTCGGTTTGTTTCCCAGTCCTCGGAAAGTCATATCCATTGCAACATGAGTGATGGTTCCATTAGGGTCGCTTGATCTCGATTGTGATTGTGCGTTGTTCTTAAGACCGCAGAATGACTTCTCCAGACCCAAGTCTCTGGTGTAATTCGTGTTGCTTACGAATACCATGAAAGGGTTGTTGGCACTCATCCAGTCCTTGTACTCGTCCTCCTGCGCGTCAGCTTGAGTGAGGTTGTCAGTCACCATCAATGCAGCTGTGGTGTCGGTGTCCACGAGGTATAAGAATGGCGTAGTGTTTTGTGCTCGGTGGTAGTAATCGTCAACCGACACAGCGAGCTCGTAGTTCCAGATGCCAGCGAAGTTCGGTGGAAGTTGCGGTGCATGAATGGCCATATGAACATTTGTGCTAGCGGTGATGTTGATGTGAGCGAAACCCTGCTCGAGAGGAACAATGCTCTGCTCTCCGCTGCTCCCTGGTCCTGGGCTCTTGTTGTTCGCAGATGTCGCAACGTAAAGAGTCAACTGCGGCGGCGCATCCGTTTGCAACCCTGTTCCGTTCCATCCGGGCTGTACGCAAGTGTTCATCGAGACGTAGATATTCCTGGGCTCCGAGCTTGTCTGCCTTTTCTCCATGGCATCCAGGCTTCCATCATCTTCTTCGTCCCGTCTTCTCAATTCGCTATGCTCAATCGCTTCCACTATCTCTTCAAGGAACAGCGGCGTCGGTAATCCAGCTCCCTTCTCCCCATACGGACCATGCAAAAGCTTCTCGGAGTAGGTCCATCGCGCGGTCTGTCCAGCCTCGATATTAAGTTGGTTTGGTTCATTGTTGCCTGAAATCGCAACCTCTTCCGGCTGCTCGTTGGTCTGTCTCGCCTCCAGAATATCCCCTTCCAACCCAGTCTCGACCCCGTCTGCAACCAATCTCTCGTCTTCTATCCGGTGCCAGTTGTGGTCCTCGCCAGGTCTTGAGTTTCCAGCTCCATCATCACTGAGTTCCGACGCATATGCGAAATGAGGATTTGAAAGGGACCAGAAGACTATCGCGACAAGGACCAGTGATAAGACGGAGGCTGCGAGTCGCGACTGTAGCGGCGTGAGACGTGGGCATTTACAGAGCATGGCTGTGAGAGGGAAGCTGGTCCTGGATCGCAATGCGCGCGGTTGCGCTGTGCTTGCTGCTTAGGCCACGCTGATTCGGTTTTGGTTGGAGGAATTACTGCAGAATGGGTGGAAGGACTCAAATCACTTGTCACTGCGTCAGGTCTCAAGGACCAGCCGAGAGTGTGTGGTGTTGCGTCTCGAAGGTGAGAGGGAGGGACCGTTTGAACCAAGCCGCGATCCGGCACAGGGTAAGGGTTGTTAAGATACACTCGCTTCCCTGCAATACATGTGCACGTAAATGTTTGCTATATGCATCATACAACATGTACATGTAAATGTACATGTACGCATGCCTCCAAATCATATCAAAGACTATCGATGTAGATGCACGTTGCCTATCGCCAGCCAAACTCCGGCTGCGTTGAGCATTCCGTTTGTGTTCCAATCACATGAAACGACATGGATTCGAATTCTGATTGTTTGTAGATCTTATTGCTCTAAAGCGTGTGAACGCCCGGTTCCATGCAAAAATCCAAGTAATTATCTCTCCTAGAATCAAACTCCGTTGCGATGCACGTGTGCATTCATTTGTAAACAGATCACAACCCATCTAGCCAACGCGAGACGCTTACAACTTCGCCTTCACAGTCGAACCAGCCTCAACCTCAGCGTACATCTCATCAATAGCAGTCCTGTACATCTTTGCCGTCTGAGGACGCTTGAGCTTAAGCCTGCACAATTTGTTAGCAAAACACATCCTCAAAAAAGAACCCAACAAAACAAAGGCAAAAACTTACGTCGGAGTAAGTAGCTCGTTCTCAATAGTAAAAGGCTCGAGCATAAGGCGCAGCGCCTTAACATTCTCATAGCTGTTGAACTTCGACTTCTTGCCAACCCTAGTCAAGTCCTTCAGCACCGCAGCTTTCACCTTGGGCTCCTGCGCCGCAGCCTTGAGAGCCTCGAAATCAGTCGCAGCGACCGGCTTGCCGAGCACTTTTCCGAGGAAAGGCGCGAACAAGTCCGGCTGGATGCCGAAGATGGCCACGAGGCTGGACTGGGAGGAGTCGCCGTGGACGTACGCCTGGCCGAGGTAGGGCAGGTTGCCCAAGTAGACGTTCTCGATCCGCTCGGGCGAGATGTACTCTCCCTGGGCGAGCTTGAGGACGTTCTTCTTGCGGTCGATGATTCGGAAGCGGCCCATCTCATCGACGGAGCAGACGTCGCCGGTGCGGAACCAGCCGTCCTCGGTGAAGGACTTCTTGGTTTCTTCGTCGTTCTTGTAGTAGCCGGTGGTGACGGTGGGGCCGCGAATGAGGAGCTCGCCACGGGGGTAGGGCTTGTCGGTGCTGTAGTATTCCATGTCCGGAACGTCGATGAGGCAAAGCTCTGAAGTAGGCATGCAGCCGCCGCAAGTTCCAACGGTGAAGTCGCCCTCTGCCTGGATAAGCGAAGTTCCATAGGTCTCGGTCAGGCCGTAGCCCTGAGCGAAAGTGTTGCCAAACACGACACGAAGGAATTGGTGGAGATCTGGATCAAGCGGTGCGGATCCAGATACCATGTTTTGCGCTCGGTCCAGCCCAAGGGCACCGGCGACTTTGCGACCCCAGATACGGTCGTAGAACATGTGACGGTTGGTGGCCTTCGCAGGGTCGGGGTTCTTCAAGTTTGCGGTCTTTGTGCTGACGGCGCGTCGTGAGAGTGCGCCCTTCAAGCCAGAAGCCTCGATCGTCTGGCTCTTGATCACACCACCGAAGCGGTTGAACAGACGAGGGACGGAAGTGAATGTTGTGGGTCGGATCAGCTTCAAATCGTCAACCAGTTCGAGAATGTTGCCGTGGAAGTAACCGATCGCAGTGCCAGACCATAGGACGCCATGTTCCACCAGACGCTGAAAGATGTGCGCCAAAGGAAGATAAGAGCATATCACGTCACCACTCTTCATAGGAGTGATGGCAAGGACGACCGAAGCAGCGGCTACTGCGGCAGAGTGGGTAAGAACCACGCCCTTGGGGTTACCGGTGGTGCCAGAAGTGTAATTGATGGTCACAGTCTCGTCAGGTCTGGGAGGGTTTGCAGGTCGTGGCGAAGCCTCGCCAAGCGCCTCAACATCGCCGATGTAGTGGATCTGTATGCCCTTCTCGACAGCAATTGCGTTCAAGAGATCTTTCTTGGAAGTACCAGGAAGTTCTGTGCCGTTGGTGAGAGGATCCATGGAGATGATCAACTTGAGCGTCGGACAACGATCCGCAAGCTTCAGCAGAGTTGGGATGTGACTGACGGACGTGCATACCGCGGGCAACTCGGCATGATTGATGATGTACTCGGTAGTGTCAGGTCCGAGAGTGTCGTAGATAGACACGCTGTACAGAGACTGCGATGCGCAAGCCAAATCGGTGATCTGCCACTCGGGGCGGTTCTGACACCACAAACCAATACCGTGCTGTCTTCCATGAACACCCACACTCTCAAGCAGGCCAACAAGACCAGCGCCAAAGTTGGTCTTCCTACGCTTAACATCCGCGTATGTCTCCCAAACATAAGGGCCGAAAGTCTTGGTCGCCGGGTCGTAAGGCCTGTTGCCCAAGCACCTGTTGTTCGGCACTTGCTTCGCCGCGGACTCGAACATATCATGGGTCGAAGACACCGAGGGGTCGAGGGTGTACATCAAGCCATCCTTGCACCTCCAGTTCCTGTATACCGCACTTCTGCCTTCTTTCTCGCTGCCAGGCACGGTAACGCTGTAGGGCACGCCAACCGGAGGCGGCGCGTAGTACTCGGCAGCGCTTTCGAGCACGGAGACACTCATGTTTGCTGAGAGGATCTCGTTTGGGGAGGACAATGCGTGGTGGTGGTGGTACGGAGATCGCGGGTACGATGTGGGCAGTGGTACAAGATGCGGTTATCGGCAGAGCAAGAAATGGTAATTTTGTCGCGCGGGTAGCTACAGTGAAGGCATGGTTAGCTGCGAGATCCCGATATTATTGAAGGCACCCTTTCACTTCCTCCTTATCGTATCACTCACGCTTATGTTGCCTTTAGGATGGTTCAGCTCGAACGGCCAGCTGATGCGCTTGGCTTAAGTGAAGGTCCGGAGCTACTCTTCCGTTGCGACAGTAGAGCCGCGGGGGATTGTTTAAAAGCTGCGGAAGAATTACGAGGATGCAAGTGAAGTGCGAGAGAAGTATAGGGAGACGTCTAAAGTAATTCAAAGGTTGATTTGGAAGTCGACCAACCGGCAGGCGACGAGACGAGAGGCTCTGCTGTGGGCGGATTGCATCACCCGACAGCGCCAACAAGGGATCTCAGGCCTCGGCACCGAGGAGAAAGAAACGGCGCCATGACCATAACAAGAAGCAAATCCGACATCGCTGTGTGGGGGAGGATGCGATCGTTTGCCACTTGCATCTCAGGGGGAGAAAGGGTTCTTGATTCCAGATGGACATCAGATTGAGTCCAATGAATATCAGCACATATGTACACAAATCAATATGCGCTGCTTGTCTTTGTGGCGTTTCCCACTTTCCAACACGTGAAAGAGATCTTCACAGACATGTGCATCCCCGTTGCAGCTTCACCCCAGGATCTGAAACTCTAAATATTGTATACCGAGGTCGTCACTCGCGCATGGACGTGTCTTGGTGAATCCGGAGAACGGAGAATGATGGGTGGATGCGTGCATTAAATTCCAAGGTTCATTTGCATTACTTCGCGGATGTCACGTGGTCAACGTATCTACACAACAGGCTTCCCTGGCGCATTGGTATCACCAGTGTTCTTAGCAGCCTCAGAACTGCCATCCTGCTCTGGCTTCGTTGCAGAAGCCTTGAAAGACTGCTCGAAGTCGGCGATGATGTCGTCGATGTGTTCTGTGCCCACCGAGATGCGGATGAGGTCCTGCTCGCATTGTCAGTCTTAATTTCCTGCTTGGAATAGCATGTCATGATTCGACTCACATTGGTAACACCACTGCTGTCCTTCTCCTCGTCGCTAAGCTGCTCGTGAGTCGTCGACCACGGGTGAATGGCCAGCGTCTTCGAGTCTCCCACGTTGGCCAGATTGGAAATCAGCTTGAAGTTGTCCACAACCTGCGAGCCAGCCTTCTCGCCGCCCTTGACGCCGAAGCTAAGCACACCACCGAAGCCTCTGGGGAGGTACTTCTTAGCGAGCTCGTGGCTCTGGTGGGACGAGAGACCCGGGTACGAAACCCAAGCAACATTCTCATTCTTCTCAAGCCATTGAGCCAGCTTGAGTGCATTTTCAGCATGGCGCTCGCAGCGCAGAGAGAGCGTCTCAATACCGAGCAGCAGTTGCTGCGCAGCGAACGGGTTGAGAGCAGCGCCCAAGTCGCGCAAGATTTCAACTCTGAGGCGAATGATGAAAGTGATCGGGCCAAAAGTGTCCCAGAACTTCAGACCGTGGTATCCGTCCGATGGCTCTGTCATCTGAGGGAACCTCTTCCTCGCCTCGGGAGTGCCCCAGTCGAACTTACCAGAGTCGACGACGATACCGCCGACTGTCGTGCCGTGGCCTCCAATCCACTTGGTCGCGCTGTGAACCACAATGTCGGCACCGTGGTCGATGGGTCTGCAGTAGAAACCACCGGCACCGAAAGTGTTGTCGACCATCAGCGGCACGCCAGCATCGTGTGCCACTTTCGCGATAGCCGCGAGATCAGGAACGTTGTATCTGGGGTTTCCAATTGTCTCCACGTACACAGCCTTCGTCTTCTCATCGATCGCCTTCTTGAACTCCTCCGCATTGTCTCCCTTCACGAACTTGGTCGTAATGCCGAAGCGCGGCAGAGCGACCTTGAGCTGGTTGTAAGTGCCGCCGTAGAGGTTGCTGGTGCTGACAATGTTGTCACCGGCGTGCGCAAGCGCAGAGATAGCCATGAACTGAGCGGCCTGGCCGGACGAAGCAGCCAAAGCGGCGACACCTCCTTCCAAAGCTGCGATGCGCTTCTCGAAGACATCGACGGTCGGGTTCATGATGCGGCTGTAGATGTTGCCAAACTCTTTCAGGCCAAACAGCCTGGCTCCGTGGGCTGAATCATCGAAAGTGTAAGAGGTGGTGGCGTAGATAGGGACGGCGCGAGATTTGGTGGCAGAGTCGGGTTCGTG
Organism: Cladosporium sp. SL-16; assembly: GCA_002921095.1. Classification (NCBI taxonomy): domain Eukaryota; kingdom Fungi; phylum Ascomycota; class Dothideomycetes; order Cladosporiales; family Cladosporiaceae; genus Cladosporium; species Cladosporium sp. SL-16. The sequence goes on from PEGC01000026.1 coordinate 685,660, forward strand.
GCCTGGTTGGGACGAGATGTCAGATAGTTGCACGCCATGAAAGGTCCCTTCGCATTGCCAACAGCTCTGAACGACTCACCAGCATGCAACTGCAGCGTCTCAAAGCGCGTAGCAACGTCTTCTCCGCCCATCTTAACAATCTGTTCTCTAAGCTGCTGTAGTCTGGTCTTTGGCTTGCTTCTTCTGGACATGTACCGGTTGATACAAAGCTATACCTTAGTGGAGGAGAAGAGGGATGGGATGGGAATTGTAATACTTGCGCGACGACAGGGATACTAAGTCATAAAGAAGCTATTGATCAGGGCACCACCGTCCCCATTCGGTGTAAGGGACAATGGTGTGATCGGTAGCGAATGTGGTGCTTGCACTTTTGGGTGGGGGTGTGTTTGCGACCCCGCACTTGGTGTTGACAGTTGACAAAGAGCGCAAGCGACGAGGCGATGGCGTGACGGCTAAGAGGAAGCATGAAACATTCCCAATGCCCGTCGGTAAAAGGGAACGATTGGAATATCAAATGTTGCGATGGAGGATAGGAGTGCTCACAAGAAAGGAGAGGGAAACACTTCCTTGGTGGAAAGACCTGTAGAAGCAGCAACAACGCTCTCGCCCGTAACGTACATACATGAGCTCTTCTATATCGCCGACTCCGTTCCCTCCACGATCTTGATACGCGACCGTTGCGATCCCTTGACTACCCTTACAACTACACCAGCACTCTCACAGAACGTCTCGCAAGTCGCAGTCGCCTGGGTCTTGCCAGCTTCAGTCCCATCGTCTTCCTTCGCAGCCTGCACGTCGAGTTGCGGCAATGGGTGCGATCCAAGCTGCAATGGCACCAGCACCATCGGGAACGTGAAAATCTGATCCTCGCCATTATCCGTTGATGCTGATGGAAGGGTAAAGTGTTTCCTTCTCGAACCACCAGTGACCCAAGTCTCCGGCTCAGCTTGCACATCAAGAAAGAAATCATTGCTTTTCTGGCCCTGTTCTCCTTGCTGTGCACCGAGAATCGCCTTCGTGCTCCAGCCTCTCGCGTAGCTGATCTTCAGCTCTGCAGTTATAGGCTGGCCGAGCTTGACGACTCTCTCCATTCCAGCTTCGCCAGTCAAGCCGGGTTCGAGCAATGCGACGCTCACGCTGAAAGCGATATCCACATTGGGAACCTCGACAGCCAACGAGAGACATTTGTCCTCGTTCGTTGGTTGCGCTGGCAGATCGATGTCGATGCGGGAGTGTTCGATGTGCCATTTCATCAACCAGTCGCTCAGTGCTCGTTGTAGTGTCGAGGACAGGGTGTCCACGATTTCGAACCATCCAAGATCAGCGAAGCTAGGCACTTTGGCTTGTCCGAGCAGAGCTGCTCTGTCCAAGTCGCTTGGCAGGAGGCGCTGGCGAGCTCGCTCTTGCAGAACAGGCACCAGCAGTCTACGCAGGTGACTGAACTTGCTGCTCTCAATGTCGGCGGCGAACGTCCTTGCCAAGGAGGCCAGTATTAACTCTTCCACAGATTGGTACTGCACTGCTAGGGAGAGCGCAGCATCCTTTTTGGCAATCTTATTCGCTGCCCCTGTGTTCGACTTGCGAGTGATCTTGTAAAGCAAGCTGAGTGGTGACTTATCCAGCACCATTGTCGGAAGCACACCGACTGGCGGCGTCTCCACAGCGTATAGCTTGCTATCACTGAGCACTGCGTTCGTTACAACGAGAGGGGAACCATCTGTCGTCCGCGCAGTGAAAGTCGAGAACAACGCATCGTGGCGGAAAAGATCCGTCACGTTGACGTCCAAAGGCATCGTAGCAGGAAGCTTGACCGCCGCAAAGAAGCAGAAGTTCCCAGCTGCAGTCGAGTAGTGCGCTTCTAGTCTGACCACAATCTTGCTAATCGCGTGGTCCATGGTGTACGGGACTTGAACGATCGCCTCTTGATCGGGAGCGATGCTGTCCAGAGCCAGAACACCGACCTTTGCCTCCTTGTCGTTCCTGCGGTCGATACCTGTAGTCTCAGCATCGCCAAGGTAGAGCCTCAGACCAGCGCTGGCAGGCTTGAGCTTGAGGTCGATGCTGTGAATGTCGTTCGTACCGCTGTTGAGCTTGACCTCTAGGTGTTTCGTCTTCTCCATGTGTACACTCTTCGCGAGTCGCGTGCTAGCATCAAACGCTGTGACACGCGGATAAAGCAAGACGAAAGGTCGCTCTCTCTGATTCCGCTCTTCATCCCCGGACGGCGCGTATACTATACCCAACGCCGATGTTTCTGGAATGGTCGGAGGTCGCAGGTCGTGAACAAACTGGAGCTTCTTCGCTTTGAGTATGACTTTGTCGATATAGTATGCTCCAAAGGTCGTAGAATTACTCTCAAGCTCGACGTGTACAGCTCCAGTCTTGACGTCCAGAGGAGCAGCTCTCGTGACTACAATCTCCGTTTGCGGATCGTCTACCCTAACGAGTTTGACAGAGACTTCATCGAATGTGATATCATCGTCCAGGACATGCCGGAAGTTGAGCTTGTATGAAAAGCCATCATTGTCTTCCAAAAGCCCAATCTCCCGGCCAAGCTCGATGTCATCAAAGAAATCATCCATCTTGGCGTCCAGATCTGTAGGCAAGTCCGCCGAAGCCGCAACAAGTTGCTTCAAATACTCCTCAGCGCTGACTTCAGCATCACCGCTACCCTTCTTCCCACCGATCCGCCTCCTGGCAACTTTCTTCAATATGTTCAGGATGACTTGAGCATAGTCGCCTTTTCGGTTGAGCTGTTTGAGGCATTCGGCCAGATCTCTTACCACCCTCGCTTCTTGCAGACTCCAGGAGTCGCTAGCGTACAGGGGTAGGACGTATTCGAAATATCTAGCTGCTTCGGTGAAGTCGCGTTGCTGGAACTTGAGCATAGCGATGTCGCCCATGATCGTTTCGGCTGACTTTGCATGAGTGGCGGCTGTGTAAAGGCGGACCGCCAGAGTAGATAGGTCTTCGAATGCTGTTAGGAAGGAGGAAGAGTCGGCTAGGGACACGACCAACTTTGCGGTGAGAGCGTTTGATGTGTGCGCCGATTCAGACTTTAATTCCTGGTCGTCAGAAGCATCTTCGCCGCTTCCATCTGCATCTAGGTCAACTTCATTCATGCTAGCCGGTGATCGAGCTGTAGAGTTCCATCCAGCTACCCAGCCGCGTTTCTCAGCCAGATGCTCGAGGGTCCTTCTCTTGATCATAACCAGCTCGGCACGATAAGCTGCAAGTTCAGGGAGTCCAGGCTTATCGGCAAGTTTCGGTGCATCGCCTCCAGCGAAGCCTTGCGGTCCATTTCGCATCTGCCCAGGTAGACTAGTAGTGCGTGACGGGTACAAATTCGCTCCCATTGCGAAGCTGAAATCGGGACGTTGGAGCTTGCCTGGTCCATTAGCAACGACACCATTGTTTTCGCCATTGACGTTAAGCAGAGCAGTGTCAGCCTCAGCGAGAACCTGATCAGCCAGAGCAAACGTCCAAGACGAAACGAGAGACTCCAAGTCGCTGGGCGATAGTTTGTTTGATTCGGACCTATGAAGACTATCAACACACTGCTTTCTTTTGTGACAAATCGGGCTTTCAGGAATGGTTGCGTACCCGTTCGACTGGTCCTGCCGCAGAGCGCGTGCACTGCTTTGCAAAAAGCTGAGTGCTCGCCAACATACCTCCGCCAGCAGGACGAGGTCTTCGCCACCTTCTTTGAAGTTGTTACCAAACTCCGATCGCGCCAATTGTGCGCCTGCCAGCCGTAGAATGAGAGCCTTTTGCCGCGAGAACATGTAGCAGCAGAAGTCAAAGACCGAGATCTCGCTCCTGACAATCTCCACCCGGTAGTCTTTGTCGAACAATGAGGGCGCCATTTCTGTCTCTCTCGAGTTTCCAATGATTCGTTCCTTGATGTCCGTTGTTGTCGACGCGAAGCTCGTAGCAGTGCCTTCAGCATTGCCGGATGCGATATCTCGAACTACTGTCTCCAGTCCAACAGTGAGTTCGTCATAGATCGCCAGAGCATCCTCCACCAACCCTATACTCTCAAGTGCTTTCGCAAGACCCTCCTTGTGAATGAAGAACGTGCAGAAATTCCAGCCGGGCAACGATCGCCTGGCTTCTTGCTCCGCAATATCTTCCTCGTATTGCCGGACTCGCGCATCGAACGGAAGTAGAATCAGGCTCTTCAATTTCGCAACCAGATCAGCCCAAGCATTTTCTCGCTCCTGCGCGCTTTCCCCAAGCGTCTGCGCAATCGCCGGAGTAGGCAGAAGGTCTGGCGGCACATCCTTCTTCAACAACCGAATCTGCGCAATTCGATCCGGGCTATTCTTGGTGGTCTCGTTGATGTCTGCTCGTAATTTGTCGAATACAGTCCTTGAGCTTTTCCCTGGCCAGGTCGTCACGCTCTTGGTCCTCTCCTTGAGTTCGTCCGGATCTCTCGAGCTTTCTCTCCATCTTGGCTCGCTCGCAGCGACAGTGTCGGGCACTACGACATGCAGTACCATCCACTCACACGCATCGTGCTTCTCCCTCTTTCCTTCTGCCGTATCCCTAATCCATTCTCGAACTTTCTGTCGTTCGCTTGCTTTGTAGGTGTCTTTGTCGTCGCATCGTAGTACGTATATCCTCAAATATGGGCTGGTCTTCAGTCCGGGTATCTGGTGTCGTCGCTCCTTCTCAGCAGCATTGCGTTTGCGATCTCCGCCAGCGCCAACTATGTCGATACTGTTTGGTCCTTCGGCGTCTGTTGCGGGAGGTTGGAGCGAGGTTTGTGTGGGTTTGTCCGGCACAAAGTCAACGTGTAGCGACTTGATCTGGCGTAGAGGGCGAGCATGCGACTGCCAACTGAGGTTCTTGAGAGGCAGGCGGGCTGCTAGGTCGCGAGAGATGAGAGGGAAGATGCCAGAGGGATCATGGTACTCCACTGTAATATTGTCAGTGTCTTGCCAATCTAGACTGTACTTTGCCAACTGGATATCCCTACCTGTGACTTTGGAGCTGCTGGAGGCTTCCATAACTTCAATTCCTGCGGCAGCAGTGGTAACAAGCTACAGTATGCGCTCTTGTCTTGCAGCATTGCGCTCAATCTACCTTACACAGCCATACTAGCACTCCATGGCAAGCTTCAAGTGTGTAGTAAGATTTGTCTTAAAGCAGTTGGTCAGCAAGTAGTAAAGCGAATTGTTCGGTAACACCAGACGAACAGACAGCCAAACCACAAGGCACGCACGCGCACATGCACATGCAACAAGCTCTCGAACGTCTCGACTCCCTGCAATGAAACACGCTCTCTCAAATCTCAAAAGCCATGATAACTCATCCCGACCATCAACCCTCCCCCGATTGGCCGCCGAAGCAATCCCGGCCCAGCGCCAGCCGGGAACATCTCGAAAGACCTCATCACCAGCACGCCCAAAAGCACCACCCAACGCCGCAGACAACAGCACCGCCTCACAACAACCACCACCATGCAGCCCACACTCCCCCAGCAAGTACGCGATCACCCTCATCCATCAAACTCTCCCACCGGAACCCGCGCGCTGACACAATCGAGCAGGACCTCTACGGCCTCAAGTCCTCGGGCCACCACGGCGTGCAGCAGTGGCGCGCTCGCCAGCCGTACAAGTCGTTCAAGAGCCAGTACGGTCCTAGGTATGCGCTTTGAAAGACCCATCACTTGCCCATTGGCGAACTACCGATTCCCGGCGCGACAGCTGACACCAATGCCCTCTCACAGCTACAACATCCCCAAACTCAAGCTCGGCCAGTACACTCCCGGCGCTCTCCTCAGGATGTAAGCCAGCAATTACCCTTCCAACACCCTCAAACACCCTCAATCCCACCAGGAAGAACACCACCATCTGACAATACCCAGGGGCCCCATCGGCGCCGCCTTCGGTGCCTCCGCCGGCATCTTCGCCATCTTCTTCTTCGACGGCATCCCCCGCGTGCAGACCGACATCCTGCAGAAGGTGCCCTTCATCGGCAGCTTCTACCACAATGAGATCGCGCCCGAGGACAACCCCTTCTAAGCGGATCGCCTCGCGATGTTCTCATTTGTTATATACATACATACCAGGGAGATGGAGAGGAGAGGGATGTAGGAGAATGTGGTGTGATGAATAGAGTTTGTTCCAATGGCATAATGCTTGTACTTTACAAAAGGACAGAATGTGGTGGAGATGTGTATACAAGTGAGTTGTGTGATGGAAAGTGAGCAGATGTGTAATATGGTGACGTACCGTGGCGATTTAATACAAAACGCAAAGCGTGTATCGTGATCACAAACCAATGGAGGAATCGCCGTTTTGAACTGTTTTCTTATCATACATACAGGGTATGATGCCAAATGAGGCATGTATGTAGTTACACTCAGTACACTCAGGCGAACCCAGCCTGATATCCATGCGCTTTGGGGATTTGTACCCGTTCGAAGACCATGCCAGACTATTCGCATGCCATCCTCGTCTCTGCGCTTCCAAAGCCGATGCCAACGCGTATACCACAACGGCGTTGTATCCATGCCAATCTTGTTAGCGTGCTCTGCTACCATGTATTTGTAATTCATGCTCTGCCAGCCTACCAAAGCGCCCGATGTGTTCTATACATGGACCTTCGCAAAGCTGCTAACGTAGGGATTAGCCTTAGTCACATCATCGGAAGCTCCATCGTTGTTGGCATTTGGGGACTTCTCTGCCATCGTACGACCATTCTTCTTCTTTTTCCTGTGCCTCGAGCTGATGGCACTGTGGCCTTGCTCGCTCGGAGCGGTTTCGACGGGCGGCTCGTTTTCTTTGTTCTCATCGTCATCCTTGGGGTAGGAGGAGTGAGTAGGTTTGCCGTTCGCATCGACGGGCGTGTACTCCCAGCACATGAATTGCCAGTTGAGTTCCTTGCGCCAGCAGAGTCCATACCCAAGGCCGACGGGTCCAGTGTCATTGCTAGAGACCTCAGCCGTCAGGCCACCAGTCTTCGGCATGCGGTGCTTGAAGATGACTCGGCCAACACGGGAGTGGACGAGCGCCATCGAGCACATGACGCAAGGTTCGTGAGTGAGGAAGATTTCCAGCTTCAAGCAGAGATACCCATCGGGCTTGAGGTTATCGCGCTGGAAGAACTGTGTTTCGAAATCGTTGAGGGGTTTGTCGAGGAAGAAGGCGTCATGGGACGTTTCGTCGAGGCCGAGTCCGGCGGCAGCGAGAGCCTTCTCGCCCTTGTTTGCAGTGCGGCTGGCAGGTTGGGAGGCACAGCGCAGACGCTTGCGGCCGACCATGCCGATGGCGCGCATGACAGCATGGCACATGGGGTTGCCCTTGCACGGGTGGTCGCCTGTGTCCTCGCCAGCGACATCTGCCGCGTTTGGCATAGGCTTGAAGCGCGCATCTCCAGCGGCGGCAATAACCTGTGTCTTGTCCTTAACTCGCTCAACAATCACGCAGCCGGTAGCAGTCTGAGAGAATCCTTGATTGTAGGTCTCTTCGCCGGCTCTCTCGGCCAGGTCAAGAGCATCGGGAACGCTAAGGTTGCCGATGAGTGGATGCTTAAGGTCACTCTCGGCCTTGGCGATGGTACCCGGGTGAGCGCCAAAGGGGTTGGTCTTGCGGTAGAAGGTGGGCCAGTATTTCTTCGTCCACTCCTCAGCCTGCTCGGGCTTGGTGGGAGGCTGGCGAGGAACAGTGACTTTTTTGATCTCGAGTGGGAAGGCCCAGGAGTCGGAGTCAGAGCAGAAGGGCGGGTACTTGACCATGAGGTCGTAGAGATCCGGAAGGGTGATCAGATGGGCAGGGCAGACCAGCAGGTACAGAGTGAAGGACTTCTTGTCGATGCCGCTCTTCTTGGCTGGGTTGGTCCACTCCCAGCTGTTAGTCTCGGGGTTCTGGAACACAGTCTGAGAGGTGGCGTCGTCCCAGGTGCGCTGAACACCGTGCATCTCTTTGACGAGGTCACGCTGGCCAACGACATGGTCGGGCATGTAGCGCGGGCGAGCGAAGCGACGGAGGTGCTGCAAGTCGATGGCATCCTGGCCGGCAATGTTGTCTTTGATTACTCTGTGATGGGTTAGTGACGGGGTTAGTGGTGGGGTCAGTGAGCGGCGATGATAAAGAAACGAAATGCAGATCGCAAACAACAAATCGCAAATAACAAAGAGCAAAGAGCAGATGGCAGATGGCAGTTTTGGCAGTTAACAAATGGCAGATGGCGGTGGTACGCACTTGAGGATGGCCTCGGCGTGCTTGCTAGGCAACTCGATGCTCCAGACGTCGACCGTCTCGTTAGCGAGGCGGCATTCTTCCTTGGTTTTGATGTGGACCATCTGGCGGCGCTGGATGTCACTGGCGAGGTCGATTGCCTTGGAACCCTTAGCCCGAGGCATGATCGCGGATGGTGATGGAGGTGATGTTGGTGTTGCGTGTGGTGAGCGCAGAAGAAGCGCGAGCGCGGCGGGAAGCCGTATGAAGGCGACGACATCGTGCACCAGCTGCGCCAGGAAGGCGCCCACGAACGTAAACATTGCTGGGTCGTTCCTTCCTCACTTGTCACTTTCGTTTGATGCCCAGCGTTTGCGACAAGAGTAGGAACTTTACATCCGGGGCAGATGCTAGTCCCGAATAGGGAATGTACCTGCATTAGCGCAAACCTAGACCGAGCTGGCATCAAACGCGCGCGCGCACATCCCCACACTACTGTATAGTAGAAGGACGACAACCATGGGCCTGGATATGCTGCCGGACGAGCTGCTACTGGTGCTGAAGGAGCAGTGGCCATGTAGGGAACCACAATTACGCCAGCTCGATGCTGTGCTTTCGGTGAGTGACTGCACGTGACAGCAAAAGCTTGCCTGGACTAACAACAACTGCAACAACAGCCTCGTCTACCAAGCCCGCCTACCCTGGTCGCATACGGCACCCAAGCCACGGGAAAGAGCAACATCATCAGATCATACCTGGAAGCGAGCGCTCAACGGCACGTGGTTGTGCAATGCAACGAGTGCATTACGGGTAGACACTTGCTGGAGCGTACAGCAGCGGCAGTACACCAGAGCTTGCAGTCGGATGCTGTAAACGGAGACATCGAGACATACACGGGGCGGTGTGAGAATATCAGTGCGCTCGTATCACATCTACAAAGCATGCTGCGGAGCCATGAGAAGTTCGTGCTGGTATTGGATGGCATAGACCAGCAGCGAGAGGCTCCTCCAACACTCCTCCCGGCGCTGGCACGATTGGGTGAATTTGTGAGAATACGATATGGAGACAGGGTACATGGACAACTTGCTAATGCTAGACAGATAACTAATTTGACGACTCTCTTCATTGTACGACATGCTCCACCTCGATTCCTCCACCACCCTGGAGCTCCTCACATCCACTTCCCATCTTACACGCGAAATCAGAGCATTCGCATCCTTGCAAAGGAACCACTGGACATCTTCCAAGACGACTTCCCCGAAGACATGGATTACGATGACGAAACTCACATAGAAGACAAAGACTGGCTCTGGCCGCGCTTCTGCGCCGCTGTCTGGGATTCACTTGCCCAAAGTTGTGCTCGCGACCTTTCCAGCTTCAGAGATGTCTGCCAGAAGCTGTGGCGACCCTTCGTTGCGCCAATCAATAACGGCGAATATGGCACTCGCGATTTCAGTCGACTGCTTGTTGCTCAGCGCAAGCTTTTTCAGGACGAGTCTGTTTTGTCTGACTCGATCATCACGATCTCAACATCCGCCTCTGCCACAAAATCCAGAGCCAACGACCTACCATATTACGCCAAATACATTCTCCTCGCAGCTTACCTGGCCGCTTCAAATCCAGCGCGCCTGGATCAGGTCTACTTTATGAAATCGAGTGAGAAAAAGCGAAGAAAGAAAGGCGGCGGGACTGCTCGTTCCGGCGGAGGGAAGGCAAGCCAGAACCGTAAGTTGCCGCGTCATCTCCTCGCGCCTACGCCATTCGCGCTTGACCGCTTGCTGTCTATCCTTTACGCCATTCTACCGCACGACTTCCGCAGCACCATCGACGTATACGCCCAAATCGCCACGCTTGCTAGTCTCAGGCTTCTGGTGAGAGCTGGAGGTATCGGTGGAAGTGACGCGCTGGAACCTGGTGGCAAGTGGAAGGTTGGGCCGGCCGTGAGCTGGGAGTATGTGCAGAATCTGGCGAGGACGATAGACTTTGCCTTGCTGGACTACATAGCGGAGTAGAAATGATTGGCGTAAGCCTTCAACCGCACCGAAATCTTACGATCATGCTTACGCTCCTGGTGACAAGTGTGTGCCAATACTCGGCTTCTATGTGCTGATCTCATCACCTACAAGCTCCGCCTTGAAGGCATTTGCCATTGAGATACTGGTCAGCCAAAGGAGCAAGCATCTCAGCAGCATTTGCGCCCTTACTGTAAACTCAAGATTCCAAAGCCAGCCACCATTGCCACTGAGACACTCACAAAATAACACGAGCATCTCGATAATGTTTTGATGCTGCCACAAGCTTTGACAGTAGGAGCAGTGGATCTTGCCATCGAGATGGCTACTACACCTTACACGTAGGCTCTTGGCGACTTGTGATATTGCGAGAGGTCACTCACCAGCCTGAGTGTACTACGCTTTGCACAACCTGGACAAGACGAACACAGGTAACATAACTTCATTACATAGCTCTAGTATGTGGTGCAATCCTGCTGCACCGTCGGTTGACATCCTTTGCCAGATCAACCTTGAAGACACACTCAAGCAAAATCGAATGGGACAGATTCAAAATGAGAAAAGGAAAAAGCCAGCCTCACCAACCCAGCAATACAGCCGTCTGATCACATTCCCGGGTTCCACATATGGAAGAAAATAGATCCTCCGATGCCTCCCATTACCGCATATCGAGCACCCGCCCTCTGGCCATCCATTCTCAAAAAGAAATATCAGTCACTCAAAAGTCAAATCACAATATTCCCACAACACCACACTCAGGTGAAATCCGCCTGGAAGTGCACCTGCAAGAACGTCTTAACCTCGTCATCAAGCGGGTGCACCATACTCGTCGGCGTCGAATCCAGAACCTTCAGCCCATGCAGCGTCTTAACGCGCGACAGCGCAACATACGCCAATCTCACCCTGCCAGCAATCGCCAAGCTGCACAATCGCTCTCTCCAGCGTCATGCCCTGGGCTTTGTGGATAGTGAGTGCCCAGCCTGAGAGCAGGGGGATCTGCGTCCTCATGAGCAAGGAATGGGGGATTTTGAACCCGAGCTCTTTGACGCTGCAGTCCGGGAAGATGGTCACCATGTCTGCGTAGTTGTTGAACTTGACCACAGGGAGCTTGGTGCTGCGGCGCGAGCGGCGCTGGTGCCGCATGAAAGCGTCCATGTGCTGGGTGCGCTCGCGGGAGATATACTCGTCTTCAAGGGAGCTGGGGCGGTTCTGGCGCGGGCGGTAGTCGACGAAGTGGTCGATGATGCCTTGGGAGCCGTTGACGAGGCCTTTCTTCACGTCGATGTTGCGCTGCAGGATCACGGGCTGGCCTTGTTTGAGGTACACTGTGTCTTCGTAGGGGTGGTCGCGCAGGCTGGCGCGCACGTTTTGGTTGATGTCTGCTAATTCTGGGTGGATGTCTCTGCGCCATATAAAGTCGTCTTGGCATTCGTACTCGTATGTGACGCCTGGCAGCTCGTCGAAGCGGTCTTCGTTGATTCGCAGGGCTTCATTGCGTTTGGAGACGAGCTCGACTGCTTTCGTGACGTTGCATGGGTGGTCCATGAGGAGATTGACTTCTCTCGCAGTAAAGGGTTTCCCGTAACGGACATTGGCGAGAATGGCTAGGAATGTCGGATCTTGTTGACGGTGGACTTGCGTGAGAGCAATGTCGACGAAGCCAACCTGGCCCCACTGAGCCGACTTGAAAGCCCACATCTTGTCTCCGTCTTCGATGTCACCATGCTCATCGCAGCGCCATAGTTTCGGATTGCGGCCGTGTCTCTTGCGTTTCGGGGGCATGATGAGGACCCGCTTCTTGCCGCATTGGAAACAGTGTTCCTGGGGTTTCACCGGAGGCAGCTGGCAGAAGTCGCCGAAGACAATGAGTTGCATGCCGCCGAAGGGCTTGTCGGGCTGATCACGAGCAGCCCTTGCCATCCTGTCCATGCGGTCAAACGTTTCGTATGATACCATGGAAATCTCGTCTATAATCAACGTGTCAGTGCACGCTATTCTTTCCATGACTGTGGGCTTCATGCTGCGGATGAACTGCTCGATGCCTTTGTTGGTGCTCACGCCTAGGCCGAAAAAGCTGTGAAGTGTCTGGGCGTGCACGTTGACCGCAGCGGTGCCGGACGGTGCAACGATAGCGACACGAACCCTGCTTGAACTCAACTCGTCCACGATGATCTCGCAAGTCTCAGACTTGCCAGTTCCTGCTCCTCCAACGCAGCAGATGTTCCTCCGCTTCATGGTTGCCAAGTTGACGACTCGCTTTTGGTCGTCATCGAGCTGGTCGAAACGCAGCTTCCGGCCTTTGCCGTACGCTGGTACTGCAAATAGGTCATATGACCCCGTCGTGTCATCCTCGATGACGATCGGCACCTGTGTACCTTGCTTATCTGCGAGCCGCACCCGAGAGCGGTTGGCTTGACTGAATCCCTGCCCCGGAGTCTGCGGTGAAGTGCGCGAATCCTGGAGACGAGGGCGTGCCGGTTGTCGTAAGTTAAGGATGCTGTCGCCTAGGCTCACCGGTCGCTCCAAAGAAACGAACAGATCCTGGACTTCGCTGTCATCAGCACGATCTCGTCCCAGATTCGGCGCAACCGATGATGGTGTCGGGAATGGCGACTCTCTGGGCTCAGACTCCGGTACTGGCGACCCTTGCGAGCTGTTGTCTTCTGCAGGTAAAAGAGACATGACAAGCGGCTCGGAAGCTCTCGAGTCCGGTAGGGTTAGACGTATAGTGAGGAACGTTCGAGTGCTTACAACTTAGTCCCGCCGGTATAGCTCGTCGCGGGGTGCAAGAACTTGGCAATTGCTCTGATTCGATCTTGTTGTCGCAGTGTGAAGCCGTGGCTTGGTCAGACGAGATCTCTCGGTGTTCGCGGAGCTCGCACGTATGCTTTTGATGTTACTTCCAGAATGGTTTATTGTTAGGTTGAGGTCGATGTTGTTGTTGTGGTGGAGGAGAGAGAGAGAGAGAGAGAGAGAGAGAGAGAGAGAGAGAGAGAGAGAGAGAGAGAGAGAGAGAGAGAGAGAGAGAGAGAGAGAGAGAGAGAGAGAGAGAGAGAGAGAGAGAGAGAGAGAGAGAGAGAGAGAGAGAGAGAGAGAGAGAGAGAGAGAGAGAGAGAGAGAGAGAGAGAGAGAGAGAGAGAGAGAGAGAGAGAGAGAGAGAGAGAGAGAGAGAGAGAGAGAGAGAGAGAGAGAGAGAGAGAGAGAGAGAGAGAGAGAGAGAGAGAGAGAGAGAGAGAGAGAGAGAGAGAGAGAGAGAGAGAGAGAGAGAGAGAGAGAGAGAGAGAGAGAGAGAGAGAGAGAGAGAGAGAGAGAGAGAGAGAGAGAGAGAGAGAGAGAGAGAGAGAGAGAGAGAGAGAGAGAGAGAGAGAGAGAGAGAGAGAGAGAGAGAGAGAGAGAGAGAGAGAGAGAGAGAGAGAGAGAGAGAGAGAGAGAGAGAGAGAGAGAGAGAGAGAGAGAGAGAGAGAGAGAGAGAGAGAGAGAGAGAGAGAGAGAGAGAGAGAGAGTGTGTGTGTGTGTGTGTGTGTGTGTGTGTGTGTGTGTGTTTGGAAGAAGAGGAACGAAGATGGAAGGACGTATGCTCAGTGAACCTGTGAACTGCTGATTTGAGAGCATCAAATGTAACAGAGAATGGCGCGTCGCGCGTGCATGTGAAGCCATCAGTGATGAGGTGTGGTAGGGACACTCCCCCTCCGGTGATGATCAGAACAGCGGGTATGACTTATACGGACCTGTGGTCATATCACTGTTGTCTGATTGCACACAAGTAAAATCACTGGAAGCCCTTCGGCAAGTAGGCACACTTGGGCAACCATGATCATTCTCTTGTTCCCCATCAGAATGGCTGACACTATTAGCCAGTGAGCACGATTACATCGACGGAGATCATATACTTGTGCATAGCAATACCTTATTCACAGCATCTCAATGGTAGGCATATCTGTTCCCGGATGATGTCTGATATTAAAAGCATGCAAGCGATCGGTATAGCTTGGGAATGCATCGGTAGCCTCAAAGGTGGTTACAATCGAGTTGTTTTCGGAGTCCAAGTGCATCAGCATATTTCCGATCGTACTACGATGGCAGGGAAAGCCATCATGTAGTACACCTCTGGCAGAATTCCTCTTATATAGCAGAAAAAGAATGTGATGCCGTAATGATCAAGGTTCCCGCGGTGTATGCCAGGTTTGAAAGCCCGTCTAATGAGAGGGGAATCCAAAATTTCGGAGCTCCAAGTCCAAATCCCATCGAACGAGCCATCTATGTTTGTTGACCACGGGTGTGCTAGGTATACAGGCTGCTATTGTTTGCTTTGGAACAAGCAGAGGCAAGGCACGTGGTGCACACGTGCAGATTCGAGATGTCGATGACGACTCAGGGCCCGGCCAAGCCACACAGCCACTTTGACTTTGCCTCGGATGTCCTCATCAAATGCTTTCCTGTGTTGCGTGTGACTTCTTAGATACCGCCAATACACCCGTTCTGTGGTAAACATAGATCAAACTTGAAACGTCTCGGGACACTCTTGGTCGGATCTCACGGTGCAGAACATCCGCCCATCTTGCCACCACACCGCAAACGCAACCACGTCACCACGTCGTGCCCTTCTCAACACGATACTCGCATCCGCCCCCATGATTCAATAACACGCATTCATTGCCTGGTATACTGGGCGAATTCAATAACACAAAAATCTAAAAATCGTACATCTAGAAGGATCCGATAATCCACATTTACAAAGGCTTGTTGAAGCCAAGCTCATCCTCAACCTCTCGGCGTGCGACAAACAAGCTCGGAAGCCAAGAAAACACGGCAAGACATGCCTACGCTTGCTGTGGTCAACTTCAACATCGTCTGCGCGACTGCAGGCGGTTTTGTCACTCTCTTCGGTCTGGTATCTTATCTGTTGAAGGAGAAGTTCTACCTTTCCGAGGCCTTGATCTCCTCCATTTTCGGAGTAATCTTTGGCCCCCATGTAGCCAATTTTATCAGGCCCTTGGACTATGCCTATGGCGATGCAGTCGATCTCGAGACAATCACGCTTTATTTCACGCGCTTGGTCCTTGGTGTGCAGCTCGTTCTTGCTGGCGTACAGCTACCTAGCAAATACCTGCAGAAAGAATGGAAAAGTCTCAGCATCTTGATCGGTCCTGGCATGTGCATCATGTGGATGATGACATCTCTCCTCATTTGGGCTTTGGTTCCGAACGTGCCCTTCCTATTCGCTTTGGCTGTCGGATCGTGTGTCACTCCCACAGACCCCATTTTGTCAAACAGCATCGTCAAGGGCAAGTTCGCCGATAAGAACATCCCACCCAGTCTTCAAAAGATCATTATTGCTGAGTCTGGAGCCAACGATGGCTTGGGCTATCCGTTCCTGTTCTTAGCACTATACCTGATTAAATACACTGGCCATCAGGGTTTCGGATCCGGTGGCGGTGGTGCTGGCAAAGCAATGGAGCTTTGGTTTGGAGAGACCTGGGGCTATGTCATCATACTGTCCGTTGTGTATGGCGCCGTGGTCGGATGGATTGCCAAGGAGCTTCTCCATTGGGCTGAAGACAGGCACTATGTCGACAGGGAGTCATTCCTCGTATTTGCGATCACGCTCGCCGTAAGTCCGCACACTCATCTTCCGAATGGCAAAGACTAACATAATCTATAGCTTTTCATCGTCGGCACTGTCGGCATGATTGGTTCCGACGACGTCCTGGCATGCTTCATCGCCGGCAATGTCTTCACCTGGGACGATTGGTTCCGACTCGAGACAAAAGATGACTCCTTGCAGCCCACAATCGATATGTTGCTCAACGTAGGCATTTTCATGTGGTTCGGAGCCGTCTGCCCGTGGCACTTGCTCGCCCACAACAACGTCATCCCACTCTACAGGCTGATCCCACTCGGCATTCTGGTCCTGTTGCTTCGAAGACTTCCCATGATCCTCGCTTTCCAGAAAGGCATTCACCAAGTCGAAGACTTCCGTCGAGCTCTATTCCTTGGTTACTTCGGCCCCATTGGTGTTTCCGCTATTTTCTACCTGTACATCTCGAAAGAATTCCTGCGCGAGATCGAATATGACGGCCACGAACGCGAAGACGCCGCGCGCCTGTCCGAAATGATGGACGTCGTCGTCTGGTTCCTGGTCGCTTGCTCCATCATCGGACACGGTCTGAGCATCCCGCTCGGCAAACTCGGCTTCTACCTACCACGGACAATCTCGACAGCCTTGTCTTCCGATCGTCTCTCGTTCGCGCAAAGCTCAGCGCGAGACACCGATCAGGAAGACCGTGATGAGAACACTGCGACTGACCTTGCCAGCGTCTTCCGCAGACGCAGACCAGCTGACTACGGTACTGCCAATGAGCAATCGGTTAACAGCAGTAATGGGAACGTTACTGGAAGTCAGAACCATAGCACCAGGCCACAAATCTCAGCGCCGTCGAACCCGCGCGCCATCGGTCGCGTTATCCCTGCACCTTCGGCGGACACCACGCAGCTTTCGCCTGGTGGCCCTACTGGCTCTACAGAGCGGTTCCAGCGAAGCATCCGCTTCGGCGATGAGGAGCCCAAAGCGTCTATTTGACCCGTCTTTCGGGTAGGGTCCACGTGTGTGCGCGCCGAGCCAACCCGAACATTCATCGCCATCTTTGCAATTTCTCACCTTGATTCCGTCGAGGAAGTTCCTTTCTAGTTGCTTGTCTGTTTTTAGCGCATGAACGCTGCCGGTCAAACAGAGAGCTAAACCCGTCTTTTACGCTTTGCTTGCAACATTTTCACATTCAATTCACCCACATTTTGCCACGGTCATATTCAACATACACGGGCATCGCATTGCCAGCCAGCACCACTGCCAACTCTGCATACTTCAACGTAATCGTGTTCAAGCAGTCACACCAATTTCTTTGTCAGTACATATAACATTATGAAAATCGTAACAATACCGCTCAATCCCACCCATATCTGTAACCCTCGCTCAATCAATCAACCTCATACAACTCACTATTATACCCAACAAACTCCCCCAAAACCACACCCGGAATCGCATTCCTCCTCAACTGTGCGCCGAAGCGCGGCGACCCTGTCAACATTTCCTCTGGCATTCGCATATCCATCGCATCCAGCCCAAGACGTTCTTGAAATTGACCTGCCAACTCGCGCGCCTGATCCTGACTCATGGCCTCATCCTCCTACAGTGACTCCATCTGCCGGACCGCCGTCCTCACGCGCTCTTTCGTGTCCAGATCGGGGTCTTGCGCGAGCCCGCGAACGGCGGCTTCGATGCCGACGGCGCGGAGTTCTTGTGTGCGGAGGCGGGCGTCGGTGCGGTCGGTTTCGTCTTCGATCCAGGTGAGGGAGTTGATGGCCCAGACGCAGGTTACGCGGACTTGGGGCTCGGAGTGGTTGAAGTGGGGGAGCCAGGCTTGGAGGAGTGCTCGTTGCGCGATGAGGAGTTGTTTGTGGTGGGGAGCGCCGTTGGCGATGTGCGTTAGGACGTGGACTGTTGAGAGGATGAGGCCGGTTGGGTTGTACATGTGTCTGCCGATGCTGGTGTTGCCCCCGCCGCTTGAGGCTGCCATTGATTGCTGGCGTTGGGAGGCGGGTAGTGGGGCGAGTTTCGTGGTGAGGAGGTCGAAGATTTTTTGGTGCCCGAGTTCTCGGAAGACGTGTTCGACCATTTCGGCGCAGTCTTCGCCGTGGAAGACGTTGCGGAGGATGTCTAGGGCTTGCTCTTGGACTGCGACGTCGTCACGTCTGGCTTGCAAGGCGGGGTTTTCTTCGAGTTCCCGGACGGTGTATAGGTGTTTCTTTGTGTTGAAGGCGGAGGTTGGTGCCAGCGTCGAGCGTACTTGCGAGGCTTGATAGTGTGTGTTTGAGAATTCGTCATACATGATCTCGCCATCTTCATCGTCGTCCTCTTCAATATCGTCGTCGAGGCTCGACCTGCTGGGCTCGTCGACATCCATGGAAGAAGGATTAAGCAGACCGACTTGCTCGCCCGCAGCATTGGAGCCACTAAGTCCTACGCTTACGCCACCGCCACCGCTGCCATTCGAGAAGAGCCCCGTCTCCCGTTGCTCGCCGGCAATCGCACTAACGAGCCAGCCTGTCCCCAGCTCCTGGAGAGTACTGATTCTGAGCTCTTTCGGGGCTTTCAACATCAAATGCTTTAAGGCCCAGAGGCTTGAAAGGCGAAGTGGAGGCGAACTGCGTCTTGCATGATCACAAAGGATCTGGACAACACCCAGTGCCACCAGATCCTCCTTCATTGGACTGAAGTCAATCAAAAGATTTGTGACAACGTCAGTAGCAGCAATCTGGACCTTGACGTTTTCATGCCTTAAAAGCTCGAAGACAGGCTTAGCGATGCCGGCATCGATCAGACTCGTCCGCAGCATGCTTACACTTCTTGACATCGATTTTGCTGCACGGCAAGCGGCCAGAACTACGCTTGTTGTGTTGCCGTCTTTGACGCTGAGCTGGCCTCTGTTGGACACAATGCTGGCTTGGAGGTCTCGGGGGAACGGCTTGAGTGAGTCGATAATGCAAGATATTACGCCCGCCTCGATGAAAGCTTTGCGGTGAATCTCTTCTCTGTGGGCGATAGCAGCCAGTGCGTCCAGCGCACCTTGACGACAGCGCATGGCATGTAAGATCTCTGTTGGAAGACCCTTGTTACCAAGCTTGCACGTGGCGTGTTTCTCACCCTCTTCCTGTGTTGTACGTCGAGCAGGCCACATGGGCTTCGCCAGTGGTACGTTATCGAAACTTCTCTTGAGAACCGGACAAATAAACTTGATCGCTCCGGCCTCCACTGAAGCAGTTTGCAAGCTTCTGCTGCACGAGACTAGAAGAGCCAGGACCTCACAGCTGGATTCTCTGACGAGTGTGAGCTCACCAGGTTGCTGCAGAGTTTCAACATCTTTGACCTCGCTACCGTCCTGGACAAGCCGCACTGCTAGTGGTACAGCGAGCAGGTTTAATTGCCGTTCTCGCTCTCGTGATTTCTGTCCAAGCTCGTAGCGCGGGAAGGATCCCGCGTCGATCTCGACTGCCTCATTGACCAGAGCCAACACTCGTAGAGCCTCTATCCTTTGTGAGCCTTGGAACGATCTTGCGAAGTATAGTAGCCAGCTGCAAACGGCGTTGGCATGATCGATGTCTCCCTGTGGCAATGCTTGCTCACTCGCGGCATGATGTCTGCTTGTGGTGCCAAGAGCAGGGAAAGCATGTGAAGGAGTCCCGTACGAGATACTCTTGGTATTGGGAATGTGAAGAGGTGGAAGCAGGCCGCCATCTGCGTTCGGCATGCCATATTTGGGACCCATCATGTAACGCAAATCTCCTTCAGCGGGTGAGAAGTTGAGGAACAGGTCTTTCACGCAGTCTGACAACACGAATCTGTGGGCACGATATGTCGATCCTGATATGAGAGAAGAAATGGCTGAGAGAATAGTAGGGATGGCGGATACATTCGGGGCAGGTAGTAGATGTGAGGAATTGCTCCGATAGTCGATGTGCTTGTTGGCAATCGAGAAAGACACGAGCAGTCCAGCAAGAGTATCCAGTATTCCACAGTCTGCCAAATGTGATTTGACGCCATCATCATGTGCAGCAAGTGTTATGATGTCGCAGACCAGCCCTGATTGTTGGCTCGCGGGGCCTTGGCTGGATGGTTTTTGTAGGATTTTGAGTAAAGTCTCTATGCTCTCGTCGTTGAAAATATCCAGTGCCAGAAGATCTGCGCCTTCGTTCGTCTCCAGTGAGAGCTTCCAGGAAGCAGATAGCTTTCGCAGTGCTTGCAGCGTCGCAGTAACAAGCTTGGGCGTGTCTTCCTGCTCCAACGTACGCAGGAGAGTCTCCACCACTCCTGCTGCTACCAGAGGAGGTACGTATGCGGTTCCGCCAGAAGCCAGGCTGCCGAGGATTATGGTGGCTTGTAGTCTGGCTTCGTCTTGCTGTGTCCGCGCTTGTGTACATTCCGACGCTGCTCCGTTGTACCCGCCAGCCCGTGAGCTTGACACAATCTTGACAAGTGATTCCAAAACGCCCTGTTTGACTGCAAGCTCTTTCCTTTGGTCGTGTCCAACTATGCTGTTCTTGAGCTGTCGCAAGCTCTCGATTTGCTGATAAGCGGAGTCCGCGGTCTTGAGCGCCTCGATGGCGGCTATGGACGTAGCTTGCACCATAATTGCAGACGGTTGCGCTATCTCATAGTTTGCGTAGGGTTGAGAGAGTAGCAGCTCGAGAATTAAAGTGAGATGGAAGGCTTGCTGCTTGAACTTGACTGCGAAGTCCAGAGGTGCTTGCTATTGCTAGGTGATGCCGACCGCACGAGCTCCAGGTCTGACCTCACTTGCCCGCCGTTCTCGCGGAACGTGGGGAAGGTTCGGCCCGGTCGGACCCCGACTGCCGGAAAAGCTACTCCATTTATCACAGATGATATCAATCGTTAGGAGGTACTCTTCAGAAACCCATGGCATGGTCTCTGCGTTATCCTCGCCAGTACTAGTTTGCACCTGCTGATGGTTTTGCTTTTCGTTGGGGGCACTTGTCACATTTGCCATCGAAGAAAACGCTTCTGGCTGCCATGCACGAGACATTCTCCAAGCAAATAGCATGTCATCCTACGTTGTATTCGACGTAGTCTCGGTGGACGGTGGTGAACAGATTTGGTCTTGAGGTAAGAGCGCAGCTTGAGAATGCTCACTTATATTCATGTTGCCGTAACTTAACTTCTATTGAGCCCAAGCGAGCAAGGGTTTCAGAGGCTATCATGCTTAGAGGTTAGAGATGTAAGACTAATGTACCTTCGGCATCAAACTCCGAAGTCATTCGTGCGGTGCATATCTAGTGGTTATATACGGAGGTAGCTCCTAGAGTGTGATATCCTAGTTCGATATCCTGCAAGCAATCAATGAACGGATACAATTCTGCACATAGTATCGACTCCATTATGTACTTCGAAATGCAAGCTTGTGCGGACAATGCCTCCAAGGAAGCTGGGCAGGGTCCGAGCAGTAAGTATGCAAGGTATGTAATCTGGTTGATGAGTTTTGGCAGTCGGGTCCACTCCCTCCTCTTGGAAGCCGTATTTCACGCACAATCGCGGCCCGTGGTCGTTTCAATATGCAGACGCACGAAGATTGGAGATGCCGTGCAGCCGTCTCGAGCCGATGCTCCATCTCTGGGGAGGGAAACCTGGTAGCTAAGATGCAGCGGCCGACAGTAGCAGAAGAGACAATCAGCGATAATGGACATCATCGTTGTAGATATGCTCGTAGTCCTGCTACCTCCAAATCATGATCATCGTTCTTTTGAAACCTCAAAGATCGAACTCTCGTCTCCTAGTCTTCGCCTGTCAACACATCACTAAAGGTTTTGGCGATAAGTCGGTCTCGGATGGAGCGGTGCAGCCCCGGGTCATCGTGCCGCACAAGGTTTGCGATACTAGCTTGGCACGTGAGCGAGATGGCGCCTTTGTATGGCCTGCCAGACTGCCTGCTGCCATTACACTTTGGGCCGGCGTCAGAGTTGTGAGCTGCACACACTCGACCTCATCGCCGCACTGACGCCAGCGACTCCTCCCAGGCTCCGCCAGCGGACGAGCGTGCCTCTCTGTGTCCCTTTGTCTCTGCACAGCACCCAACTGCGGTCCCTGTCGCCTGTACTTCTCCCAACTCTCCTCTTCCTCCTCCTCCTCTGCCCCGCCCGACTGCGCTAGACACTTCCTTCACCTCGCGCCGCCGTCCAAATTCAGTACAAAAGACGGCACCCGCCTGCGAACCACAGCCGCCCGAGCACGCCCCAGTAATATGCGCCGCAGCCTGTCCACGCGAGAGTCCGAGCTGCGCAACACCGCCCACCCCTCCTGCTCCTCCGCGCCCCGCCATAGCCCTCCGCCTTCATGTCCATGTCAATGTCGACCTTGACTTCGTCGCCCTCGCCCGTAGCCTCGCCTCGCGCTTCGACCTTCCACTACCCTTCAGCTCGCTCACGTGCGTCCTCGTTCGCTCCTTCCCCAAAGAGCGCCGTGCCTTCCAGAGCCTCACCTCACCTCGCCGCAATCAACTTGCCGCGCCAACGGCCGGCCAATGCGCGGCCATCGCCCTCACACTCAGCCAATCCACAGTCGAGGCACTCCCGCGAAACCAACTTGGACAGCGCAGTTCCAAGGGAAAGCAGACCGCGCTACGCGGATGCTGGCACACAGTACAGCCCGGACGGCTACCCACCCACGGCCAGAAACCATCTAGCAGCGCCCGAGCTGCAAGATCCCGAACTGGCGGCCGGCAGTAGGAAGAGGAAGGAGGGTGCTGAGTCTCATTCACCACGAATGAATGATAATCACCACCATGGCGGCGCTGCTGCAGATCCGCCAGCAGAGCCTGATGTGCGTGAGGATCCAAATGGCCAACAAAAATTGCCTGAACGACCGGCTGAGCAGCAGTCGCAGCCACAAGAGGCTCGGTCGACACATGGACATTCATCTGCTCCCAAACGTCCCCGTGCGGATTCAGAGGCAGCGAAAATAATGCCCCGAGCTTACGAAACTTGCAACCCTAAAGATTTAGGAGTTCTCATCGCCAACATGTTGATGGAGCTTATACGACTGAATGACCAAATTCCTCTGCGTGACGGCCGTCTGACAAGATTTCATTCGCGGGCTCCTCCTGGAATTAGTGTGGCAGACTATCTCCAGCGTCTCATCCAGCATGCCACACTTTCGCCACCCATACTACTCAGTATGGTGTATTACATTGACCGCCTGTGTGCACTCTACCCTGCTTTCACGATCAACAGTCTGACAGTACATCGTTTCCTGATTACTGCGGTGACTGTCGCTGCAAAGGGCTTGAGCGACAGCTTTTGGACCAACCCTACATATGCACGAATCGGCGGCATCCCCGTATCGGAACTGGCAACTTTGGAGCTGGAGTTCTTGCAAAAGGTTCAGTGGAAAATTGTTCCCAAACCGGAGGCACTGGTAGACTACTACAACAGCCTGGTGGACAGGACAGAAGGCTTTGTGCTTGAAGGCGAGGCCAGCTCTGGTAGCAGCCTTGCGGAGGATGCAAGTGATGATGATATGCTGCAGGATCAGACGTGAGAATATTATTTGCGGGCGACAAATGCTGTCAATCACGTCTAGAAACTCGCGCATTTGACGCGTGGCCGTTCCCACTGGTTGGGCTGGCAGACGTTAGAATGTCTGTGTTATGGTTCGGTGGCGGTCAAGTCAGGCCGACGCTCCTTGTGAAGCGGCATGGAGAAGACGGACACATGGTGCTCTCACAAGCTACTAGATCAGAGGCAAGAGATGCTTGCTTGCATGAGCGGAACGACTACGGTCATGCTCGTGTAAAGCATCTGTACTTCATGACTTTAACGGCGATCCTGC
Source organism: Cladosporium sp. SL-16 (assembly GCA_002921095.1). Lineage (NCBI taxonomy): Eukaryota > Fungi > Ascomycota > Dothideomycetes > Cladosporiales > Cladosporiaceae > Cladosporium > Cladosporium sp. SL-16. The sequence continues at coordinate 709,254 of PEGC01000026.1, forward strand.
ACTGCAAGCGTTTAGCAAGAGCGACGCCGTGAAGGAGCCCGTGCAAAGCAGCCTGGAATGACACGTGCCCTCAGAGCACTGTCAGACACGGCCTGTTACCGAGCGCAAATGAACCCAGGAAAGAAAGGCTAACAGGGCAATAAAATGGGATGCATGGAACTGGTACGGTGGGTCTTTTCTCTCATTCACGGAAGGCTTCCACTGTCTAAGACTTCCTGAAAGCAGGAGACGTGGAATCTCCATGCACATAACGTTCTAGCATAGCAAAATTAGACTCCCTCTTGGGCACGTTCACGACAATTTCAACTAGCCTGCGTTTCAACAAAAGCATTTCACAGACCAACACAAACCAATTCCAATTCGACGTGTGTATCTTGCAGATCTCTGCGGGTCGGCTTCCCTCGCTGAGCCGCATATGTCTGCCTTCACTCTTACAGGATTCGATCATGAGTGCGCGTGCGCTCCATGACTGACGAGCTAATGTCGTAAACTGCAGAAAGCCATCCAGCTCTAATCGCCAACGAGAAACACTCGAAGCAACGCCGTATTTCTGTATTGAGTACACTTTCACTGTCGATCTTCAGATTTACTGTGACAGCTTTTTCCATTGGACACTCAATTGGACACAAAAACAAAGCCGAGTACAGCATGTACATTTGCAAAAGTTTCAGCACAATCACAAGTAAACCACACTTGCATCGTGGGACAATGCCGCTGAGAAATCACTGATCCGCGGTGTCACAAGAAGGTCGGTAAGTCCTAGCAACAGGTTTCGATCGTTTCTGTCTTCACTCTTGCGTTGACTTCGCTTACAAACCGATCACAATCATGTGTAGTCCCGAGACATACATATTGTCGATGGCAGTTACGCCAAATCCACGAGATAAAGCTACGGTGAAGATCCGTGATAGCAGACATGATCACATGGTCCCTCGATCACAAGACAATACTGGCGCCCTGACTTTCATTGAGGGTGACTGTGATTCTCCGTTTGCTGCCAAGACACCTTGCCCTTCGATGTCCTTCCAGCGAAAACATAAAAGTCGTGACTCGCTCCCAATGCCTCTTCTTCCAACCACCCAATTCCTCAAGCTTACGTTAGCGATCACCAACGCCAACGGTAGCTTTCCCACGCACACCAACGAGGATCATCGCAGTCCGAGCAAGTACACGCTATCTTTGAAATCTTTCCACGTTGCATGAGAACGACCAGTGGTCTTTCGCAGTGGCGTGATTGGATCTCCGACCGCGCCACATAGAACCTCGTTCACGTCTACCACCGCTACGATCAACGTCACAAAAGAGAACATCAGAATTCAACCAAGCGCACGCGACTGGAGGCAACACCTCTTAGCTCGTCTTTCATTCACTGTTCGTGGCACCCTTCCCGAGCGAGTACATTACGCCCAATCATTCTGGTCTCACTCTTAGACCTCTCCAGACCTCACTTACAACGTCGCATGCAAGCTGGAACGCCAAGGCACTAACGGCTCTCCTGCACTCTTCTCTCGCACATCACACCAGCCCAGTTTCTCCCCCTCGTGTTTTGGTCCATCGCAGGATCAACAAAATCCAAAAAAGAAGACATCTGTTGGCGCATCACCACGGCGCCACGGCGCAATCAACGAATCTTCGCTGACAAGAATTACACCCTCACAATCAACACTACATCCCACACAGGAGGACCAGCATAGGCCTACCGCAGCAAGTATGACAGTCCTCGAAGACATCTTGGTGGCATTGACGCAAGCAATCGAGAGCGAGGTCGAGGCCGCCATCGCTCTCCGCCGCATCTCTAGCTTCTTCACGCCCACTGGAGACCACTCGGAAGTTTCCGAATGCCGTATCTCAGATCTCTTGAATATTTTGATGATGCTGATCAAGAGCAAGGATGATGCCCTCTTTGCTATGAAATGCATTTCTAAATTGTTCATGTCTCTCGCCGCCAGCTCGGCGACTTCACAAGAGAGCGATTCGAGCCAGCGAGCCACACCTTGCTCTTCGTCGCCGTCTTCCGCTCAGTTCACCACATCGCCTGCGTCTGCGAAGGCTGAACCGACATCTCCCGTCGAGCTTGAGGCACGTCAGACATCGTCTGCCACCTCAGCTTCCCCGGACGACTCACAGTCTCAGCAACCTCCGGCTTCTGCAACGCATCGCTTTCGATCTCAGAGGCAGAACCGGCCATTCCCGTTGAGTTCAAAGCACCTCAGAAATCCTCTACCACTCCAGCTGCGGAGACTTCACAGCCGCAGCAGTCTTCAATTTCCTCTCCACGCGCCACGTCACCTCGGTCTGTGGAGACAGAACAGACAGCGCCCATCAAGTCAGTGGTATCCAATCTGTCCTCCACCACTCCAGCTACCAAGAGTATTCCACAATCTGAGCGAGCTTCAGCTTCCGCTCAAAGCAGCATCTTACCTCTTTCGGTCCGGGCAGTGTCGCCCGCTCCCAGTCCTGTCCATTCAGTGGTGGTCAAACCGTCTGCAGCTTCGGCCCTTCCCGATATTGTACAATCTCAGCAACCTCCCGCTCCCACCACGACTCCACAGCCCTCGCCCGCTCCGGTAAATGGACACCCAACTCCTTCCACCACGGTACAACCCAAGCAACCTCTTGCTCCCGCCACAGCTCCGCAGCCCTCATCCGCTCAACCAAGTAGACCTCGCTACTCGGCGGACCAGCTCACCTCTAACCCTTATGGATTGGAGCCAACTCATAAGCCGGCTCGTGACGAGCGCGTGCCTTCTGAGATAGCCATGTATGTCGGCAATTATCAAGGTCCAAGCTGCGATGTCCTTTTGCTGTTGGCTCAGCACAGCGGTCGTAACTTCAACCCCCCGGGAAGTGAGGACGGCGTCCCCTTGTTCAAGAAACTGAACTACTACGACTACTTCCAGAACGAGCGTTCGATGACCGTGAAGCGTGATAAGTTCAAAGACCACATTGGCTGGAGCATCAACATCCCTCACGTCACCTGCAACCAGTACTTGGATCTCTACAATTCTATGATTCACCGCAATCCCGACAACCTGAGCACTATCTGCCGCCAGATCCTCGACAAGCTTGAGATTGGCATCGTCAACAGAGCTGCTGTCTACAAGTGGTACGAGTCTCTGCCTCCGTCCGATGAGCGCGTGGAGTACAACCCTAGACACTTGGCTTTCCTGCAAATGTTCGAAAAGCTGGAGGGCGCCATCAACCGCTACCTGCACACAGACAAACGGCAGCTCATCCGCCGCTGACGAGACAACGTTGCGCTCCTGCGTCCTGCAGCATGGACACCGCTGGGTGCCTTCTGTCCCCTAATTGGCTTTTGCTTTCGTTAGCTTGCTCGTTCTCGCGATGCTCCGGCATCACTGGCTGGGTCCTTCTGTCCCCTAACATGCTTTTGCCTTCGTTGGCTTGCATGTTTCTCGGCGTGCCTCGTCAACATCGGCTGGGTCCTTCTGTCCCCTAATTTGGTTTGGGCTTCTTTGAATCCGTCACTGGCTGGGTTATTCTGTCCCCTAACTTGCTTGTTTTCCTGGGTTGAACTGCATGTTCGCAACCTGCGATGCTCGAAATGCTTCTGCAGCTTGAAGATGGAGAGGAGGATTGCAAGAGCAGAGCAGAGCAGGATGGAGCAGAGAACATGGTTATCGTACAGCGTCTACTTCGATTGTTCGTAGACCCTAAAACCGCTTTTCAAAAACAAAAAAAGGTCTCAAGTCTCAGTATTTCACATCACAAAGTATTCATAGTTGACATGCCCACCGCAGAACTTCGTCCCTAGAGTGCTTAATCAGTGACCAACGCAAACGAGAAAGAGATGGCACACAAGACATTTGACGTGAATTATACATACAAAAAAGAAGCCCTACTCTAAAAGATGTTTATGTAGTAGAGCAAAAGGGGCTCCGGGGGCAACGCCACTGTTTCGCCAAAAAGGATATATACATTTTCCCACTGTTCGCAAATGCATCCTACTTCTTCCTTTCTCCTCAGCCTCACACATCTCCGGTTTAACAGCCACACTTTGTGTGCATTTCAAGGAAAATTTCGTTTCGCAAAAGACCTTTCTCTCTCCGTTTTTCTTGCTTCGCTTTCAAAAAACTCGTTTACGCGGGGCCGTATGCTACCCGCTCTTCGGTCTTACTGGGAGCCATGAAGTCGTTCTTGGGGTTCTTCTGTGCTTTGGCGGCGCTGCAGCGGGCCATGGTGGGGGATGAGCGTGAGATGACATCGGTGAAGAAGAAGTCCTCGATGGGCCTCTTGAATGCGGTGCCGGAGACGGTGGAGCCCTTGTTCTGCTCGACGAGCTGAACGCGGCTGAGCTGTGGCAGGCTGGCGGGCTCGACAATGTCGTAGCGGCGGAGAGCAGGGGAGATCTCCTCCATGCGGTCGCGGAGAGCCTCAACGTCGTCGTAGGGAAGGGGTGCGCCGACAGCCTCTGAGACGGCGCGAATGATCTTCCAGTCGTCGCGTGCGGCACCGTAGATGCTGGTGGCGGCACGGGCCATCTGGACGCGACCCTCGGTGTTGACGTAGGTTGCGTGCTTCTCAGTGTATGCGGCACCAGGGAGGACAACATCGGCGAGCGATGCGCCACGGTCACCGTGGTGGCCCTGGTAGATGACAAAGGCATCCTTGGGGATGTCATCAGCGCTGATCTCGTCGGCACCAAGGAGCCAGACAATCTTAGGGGTGGTCTTGGCAACCTCGGGGCTGGGAACAGACCAGCCGATCTCGTAGGCACCTGTGCGGGAAGCAGCGCGCTGCAGGACGTTGTAACCGTTCCACTCAGCAGTCTGGAAGTTGCCCTTGTTCTTCTCGACGAAGGAACCAATAGTCTCGTAGATTGCCTTGGCGTCGGGGTGCTCAACGGCGGCAGAACCGACGATGATCATGGGGCGCTCGGCACCGGCGAGCTTCTTGCCGAACTCTCCAGAAAGGGCAGACTTGAGGGCGTTGGCATCGGCACCGAAGTTCTGGTAGTCGAAAGTGGACTCGAAGTCCTCGCCAATAAGACCAACCTCAAGGTCGGAGTTCATCCACTGCTTCCTAATTCTTGCGTTAAGGATGGCAGCTTCGTGTCTGGGGTTGGTGCCAATGAGGAGAATGGCGTCGGCCTCCTCAACACCTGTGATCTTGGAGTTGAAGGCGTAGTTGGAGCGAACATCGATACCGTGAGCGAGAGGCTCAGATCCCTGAGTGAAGTCAAGAGCAAGGTTGTCCGATCCGAGGCGGTTAGCGAGATCCTTGGCGGCGACCAGCTGCTCAGTGTCGACGAGCTGACCAGCAACAAACTTAACCTCGTTGGCCTTGGGTGCGATCGACTTGAACTTGTCGCCGATCTCGACGAGGACGTTCTCCCAGGTGGCGGGCTGGAACTCGTTGTTCCTCCTGATCAGAGGAGTTGTGAGACGCTGTGTGCTGAGACCGTCGCAGGCGAATCTGGTCTTGTCGTGAATCCACTCCTCGTTGACGTCGTCATTAAGTCTGGGAAGGATACGCATAACCTGAAGACCCCTGACATCAGCGCGAATGTTGCTGCCAATACCGTCAAGCACGTCAACGGTCTCGATGTGGTAAAGTTCCCAAGGCCTGGCCTTGTATGCGTATGGCTTAGAAAGAAGAGCACCGACGGGGCACAAGTCAATAACGTTGCCGGAAAGCTCAGTGTCGAGAGCGGTCTCAAGGTAAGTGCCAATCTCAATGCTGTTGCCACGACCAGAGCTGCCAAGCTCGGGAGCACCAGCAACGTCATTTGCGAAACGAATACAACGCGTGCAGTGAATGCAGCGGTTCATGGATGTCTGCAGCTTGTTAGTGGATGATCCAATAGTTGCAGTTCACCAAGAGATGCGTACCTTGACCAGAGGGCCAATGTTCTTGTCCTCAACCGCACGCTTGCCGGTCATCTCGTGGAAACGTCCTCTGTCCGCACCGTATCTCATGCTCTGATCCTGCAAATCACACTCGCCACCCTGGTCGCAAACAGGGCAGTCAAGCGGGTGGTTTGCCAGAAGGAACTCCATCACGCCCTCTCGTGCCTTGTGTACTTGTGGGCTGTCTGTCTTAACCACCATGCCGGGCTGCACCGGCCACGCGCAAGAAGCCACGGGCTTGGGCGCGCGCTCGACTTCGACCAAACACATTCTGCAGTTTCCGGCAATCATAAGCTTCTCGTGGTAGCAGTAGCGGGGGACAACGGAGCCGGCCTTTTCGCAGGCCTGAATGAGAGAGGAGCCGGCTGTGGGAGCGTGTCAGTGTCCGCCCAGAGCTTCCAAGTATTCTCCGGCGGTAGCATACCCTCAATCGACACCTTCTTGCCGTCAATGGTGAGCTCAACCTCGGCCGCACGGCGCGCACTCGAGGAGAGGTTGCGGACGGCATTGGCCTGGGCGGCCGGGCGCTGGGAGCGCCTAAGTGTGCGCAACAGCTGCTGCCTCATCATCTTGTCCTGCCAACGCCCAGAGGAATGTGATATGGGGAGGAGGGGAGAGCGGTGTCTGTGGGCGGAGGGTGGTGGTGGAGTGGTGGCGGCGGCGTGGTCGAGACGTCAATCAACTGGAATCGCTCGCTGCAGCTCTGCTTCTCTCCCGTATAGAGTAAGCATTGCACTGTCATTGGTGCTGGCTTGTACGCTGGCGTGCACAGCACAACGCAAGCTAGCCGCCTGCCACCGCGGGGAAGCCGAGAAATTATCTTATAAGCAGCAATTCACGCGCTCTCGCGCACTCTTCTTCTTTTCCTCATTTAAATTGTATCACGGCACTGTTTATTGTGGTACCTTTGCGAATCTCTACGCGAAGGCACTCTATTATGTGTCGGAGAGCACGAAATCGTGCACCGTAGCTGGATAACAAGAGATCTTGCTTCAAACAAGGTCGACGAAATGATTCTCCTTACCAACGGTCGCTACATCCCCTTTTGCATCCTCTCAATGATGAGATGATGTGAGATATCGTAAGCTGTAAATGTAGTCTTGCCTTCAATTGGTACATCATGTCGTGGATATGCTGCTCTCGTCTAGAGGGTCCATCTTGGATAGCCTGCATCGACTTCAGATGTGCCATGTCCTACTTTGGAGGGTTGATACTAGCACTCTTTGGCACATCACTGCCCGTTGCACAAGTCGCTCCTGCATCCACAGGTAATATCACGCCTGATGATCCAGTCAGCAAGACATTCGGCCTAACAAGAGACTCAAATACTATACCTGTCATCCATCTCGCCTCATCTCCTGCCAAAAACCTCACAGCAGCACCCACATCCCATCCAGTACCCTCCGTCTTCAACAGACTACGATTCTTCCTCGCCTCTCTCGCCTCCTCAGTCATACCACCAGCATACATCATCGGCGTGTAAACCATACCCGGACAAACGCAATTGACCCTGATCCCCTGCGGAGCATGATGCACCGCCATTCCCCGTGTCATGTTCTATCACATTAATTAGCCACCGATTAAGTACAAATCTGACACTTCGAACGAAAAGACTCACCACAATAGCCCCCTTACTCGTCGGATACAACAAATGCGGCGTCCCCCCTCGAATCCCCGCCACACTCGCAATATTCACAATACTCCCCCTCCACTGCCCTTCGTTCTTAACCATTTCAGGAATACAATACTTCGCCATAATCACCATACTCGCAACGTTAATCTCCATCCCCTTCGCCCACTCCACCATATCGACGTCCTCCGCTGTCCCCGCCGCCCCACCGACCCCAACGACATTGACGAGAATATCGATTCGTCCGAAGGCTTCGAGGGTTTGGGCTACGACGTTTCGAGCGTCGGTTTCGGATGTGACGTTTGCTTGGACGGCGATGGCGGTGCTGTGGCCATCTTCTTTGATGAGGTCTGCTGTGCGTTGGGCGAGGTTTAAAGCCATGTCGACACAGACTACTTTGGCTCCGGCTTCTGCGAGGAGGATTGCTGAGGCGCGGCCGTTGCCTATGCCGTCGCCTGCTGCTCCTGCGCCGGAGACGATGGCTACGCGGCCGGTGAGAGAGCGGGTTGGGCGGGGAAATCGTTCGGCCATGTTGAGATGTTTCCAATTGAAAGATTAAGAAGTTTTCAATAGGCTATCTTTACAGACTGTACAATGTCCCAAGCGTACCACGCTTGCTTTACATATATGTCGGTCGTCGATGGACCGAGGTAAGCGTTGGAGGTTTGTTACTCCGCGTTTATATGCAACGAAGTCATGCAGCCTTACGCCATGGCTATTGAGGCTCTATTAGAGTTCTTCTCTATGACTCTATGAGCGTTCGCCAGAATACACGAAAATAGCACGATCGCTCTCGTCAGGCAGCATAGACGGAGCTAAAATCTTTCATAGCGAGCTAACGACAGGATTCACCAGGAACCCAAAATGACCACAAAGCGAGTTTCACGGCCGTCCTGGTCATCTGGGATTTACAGAACATTCATCCTCTGCGTATAACATAACGACATATCCACAATATCTGCAAGCTCAGTCGTCCAAGCGATCAAATCAAAACGATCGTTCAAGCCCATAATAACGCCTGCCGTCCATTCCTCATAATCATCATGAAACCAATCTCGTCCTCCTCAAGCGTTCAAAGACGCACTAGCAACAGGGCACTTCCCCGCCGAAGCATCATCCGCCACAGCCGGATGCTCATGCACCTTCGCCTTATGATGATCCAGCGTAGCGTTCGTCACCGGGCAGACCGCGCCTGCCTCCTTCTCCGTCAAATGCGGGTGGGTAGGCGGCAGGTAAGCGCTGACGGGGCCGACGACGGGGCAAGTGGCGTCTGTGATGGAGTCTTTGGTGTTGGCGTTCTTGAGAGCCGGGCAGGCGCTGGCGTCTTGGGAAGGTTGCGAGACGGTGCTGTGGTCGTGGATGATGGAGGTGTCGTGGTGGGAGACTTTGGCGTTGGTGATGGGGCAGCGGGCTTCGGGGTTGGAGGCGTTGTAGTGAGGGTGGTTGGGGGGGAGGACAGTGGTGGTTGTTCCGACGACGGGGCAGACTTGTTGGGCGGACATTGTTGTGGTGTGGGTGTTTGGTTGTGTTTGGGTGATTGAGTGTTGGATTGGTTCAGATGAAGAATGTGTGTCTTGCGAGGAAACAGAGACGAGGAATCAAGAAACAAAGGAGAACGCACCGCTCCCACTCCGGGCACACTTACTTTTGCCTTGTTTGTCACCCTTGGTAGTCCTCGAACATCGCAAGCTCGAATAACCCCGCGCCTGCCTTGCTAATTCTGCTTACGACCCCGGTCAGCAAGCTATCTCGACGTTGTGATTGGCGTGGAGCGTGAAGCTCTCTCCACTACTCCCCGTCCAGAACCTTGTCTCGCAGTCGGTGAAGCCTTGATGCCCATGGGATTCTGCTTCGTCGTCACAGATTGCGAGTACATGTATATATATATGTACTTACAGCGATACGTCATCGTTATATACACAGCGACCCAATACTTCGCCCTTCGACAGGCATGGAATCGAAAGAAACGCAATCTCCAAAAAACGGCCAAAACCCCACATCGACCCTAACCCTCAGGACCCCAATAGACATCAAGTGTCCAAAAAATCTTCTCCTTGCCAGACCAGAAACCGGCGCCTGTGGTGTCTGTCCAGCAAGCTATATCATTCGGAGGCACGTTGGCATCAGCCTGCTCGGCAGCGGTCCTCTGGACCAGTCACAAGTTCGAGATTGGGCTCAACGAACAATCTTCAGACCAAAACTCGAATCTGACAAACGGAGTGCAGACAATCTCGTCGGAGAGTAAACCCATCGCAATCTCCATGGTCGTTCGAAATGGCACACTGATCGATAAGATGTTCTGACACCATCAAGGTCTTCTTAACGGTTAATATAATCAACTTATCACCTGGGAGTGACAATTGTAGCATGCAAGATGAATGAGATGGTTAGTAAGTATACAAACTTATGCCGGGGAGCTTAGTCAATGTTTCGATACGGTATGTGATGTTGTTGAATAAAAGGGCACTTTCAACCATAAGCGCTGCCTTCAAACAAGCATGAATGGTTGTGCACTGTGCCGAGTAAGTGACAAGATGTACAAATTGTCAAAGTTTGATCCTACTTCAAGAACCTCATCTGTCCACTCTGAACCTCGAAACTTCCAATCTTCTTCCACTGCACTCCACTCCATAATAAACAAATCGATCCGCAGCTGTTTGGGTATCATTGCCGGTACGCCCTATGGAAAAATCAAAAATCAAAAAGAGAGAAAAGAAGGGTTGTCAACCCATAGCAAGCAAGATTTCCGCCAACACGTAGCAATGGAAGCTCGCTCAAACACCAAGCTTGAAGTCGTATTCCAAACCCTCCTTGGCAATCCACTCCTTCAGCAAAGCCACACCTGCGCGCGCAGCCTGCAGCGGGTCCGTCTGCACGCCCAAAGGCAGTCTGTAGGCGCCCTGCAGTAGCTTTCTGGGCTCGCCGAACTCGCCTTGGCTGGGTGCCGGGATGGATGCTTTGGAGCGTCCGGCCCAAAGTTTCGGGAAGGTACTCATGAGAGTGTCTATGTCCATGTTCTCGTCTGCATGCAATGCAGCTTTGCGCAGGGCACCGCTGAGTTCGAGGAGAGAATCGCGGCTAGGTCCTTCGCTGGGGAACTGTGTGGCGATTTCGAGAATCTTCGCGTGAATCACGACGGCAAGGCTGGATGCAAGGCCGTCGAGTGCCTCAAAGTCGTGCGTTGTTCTTCCCACGAACAAGCAGAAAGGAGTGAGGCTGCGCCAGCTTCGTATGGGAACGTTCTGGTTTGCGACGAGTGCAGCGCGGTCAGAACAGGTGAACGCTAGGAGGTAGCAGAATAGTGATTCGAGTGACTTCGCCGCGGCGATGCGACGTGCTCTGGCGTTCGGTTTGTTGCTGAGAAGATCGGATGCGCCATGCTTAAGGTCGCGGCCGAGCCTTTCGAGGCGCTTCTGCTCAGTTTCCCAGGCCTGAGAGGTGGCAACCTTGGTGGAGGGAGGGTTACTGGAGGGTGGTTTTGATGTCGTACCGTTCGGCTGAGAAGAACGCTTTTGCTCGCTTGGTGTGCTAGACAATGCAGGAGGTGTCTCGACCTGACTATCCGTGGAGACTTCACGCCTGGGGTGGAGAAGATCCTTGCGAGTGACAGGAGTAATCATGTGGCTCTTCTGCCTGGTAGACACAGCTGGTGATGGAGCTGGAGGTGGCACAGGCGTGCTTGGAGCCTTCTTGAGATCGAGAGCAGCGGGTGCATTTTTCTTTGACGGAGGTTGTTGTGATGAAGCGCTCTCAGCTTGCTTCTTCTTGAGAGGCTGCTCAGGCACAGCATCATCAACTCTCTTCCTCTTGGCTGGCGGTTCTGCATCGTCCAAATTCTCTGTGGTCGAAGCTGCTCGAGGGCGCTTCTCAGCGCTGGTGCGCTTGTCCTCTGCCTTCTTAGAGAGAGGTGCGACCTTCTGAGTGACACCTTTCCCAGATCGTCGTGCCTCCTCCGTCTTATCTCCCGCCTTCGAAGTAGTCTCTCGGCGATGAGCATCATGCTCTGCAGCCTCCTCATCGTCGGACCTTTCTGGAGGCGAGCGTGAAGATGCCAATTTCTTGTCTGGTCGAGCCGGAAGTTTGAGAATGCGCTGCACATCCTCTTTTCTTGCCTTCTTGAACTTGATCTTGGCGATCAGAGATGGCCTCCTCTTCTCCGCGCTGGTAGATGATGGCTCCGCGTTATTATCCGCACTGGCTGACTGCACCTTGACCGAAGGTTCAGGAGACCTTGACCTCGTTTTCGCGCGGTCGTGATCTTCTGGGCTTTTGTTTCTTGAACTCGCAGGAGCCTTTGACCCCACAGGTCGTCTGCCATCTGCTCTTTCATCGCGCTCAGGTCTGCTTGCGTGCTTTGTCTTGCTAGCTTTAAGCGCGGCGTCTATGTTGGCTGGCAATTCCGGCGAAAGACGTGGTGGGAGTTCGAATATGTCTAAGGCTTCGGGCTCATAGCGAAGTGGCGAAAGCTTCGGTGGCATGTATGCGTCCGTCTCAGCATCTTGCTTACTCGTGGTGCGCCTCGTAGGCGAAGGCGATCGAACTCTGCTCGTCTCCTTGTGCGCAGATGTCGACGGTAGGACTCTAAGTTTCTTTAGTGCTGGAGGCGAGTGCTTGCCGTTGATCTCAAGCGCTTTGTTCCTGCGGTTTCCCATGAACTCTTCTCTCTTCCGTTTGAGCTCGGGTTGCTCTGATCGCGCTTCCTCTCCACGCTGCTCATCTTTGCGATCTGACGCAACACGACCAACTTCTGTTTTTTCATTCTCCTCCACTGCTTTGATCATATCCGCACTCTCAGCCTCCAGCGCCTTGACTCTTTCTGCGGGACCTTTCACAGCGGGCTGCTTGCCAGATTTGTCTGTGTCTCGAGAACCCGAAGCATCTCTCACCGGCGTCTCTCCTGTCTTCTTGCTCTTGTATGCGCCGAACGAAATGACTTTCTTTGGACCTTGCGCAGGTGTGTTTGCTCCAGTCGCATTGCGCGTGCTGTCCGCGGTTCCTGGGCGTTCGTCGGGGTAGTGCTGGGCGTGCAAGGACAACATGCTTGATCCAGGCTCCTGGAAGTTGTAGGTCTGGTACTGAACGCCCTCGCCTTCGTCGTATTTGAATGGAGTGCCATGCAGCCACTGGTACTGCTGCGATCTCCACTGATACTGGTATTTGAGATGTCTGTCTTGCGCGATCGTGATGATGTATGGGTCTGACAGAGTGTGCTTTTGCATGCGAGCCACAGCGCGATCCAGTTTGTCAAGTTCGGCCTGGTCTTGTTCGCTGATCCTGTTCACATGAGAAGATGGGTTCGGGTGCTCAGCGGTGGCTTGCGATGCGCCTAACGGAGGCATTGCTGGTGTCGGCGGTTTCTGTGGGTTGAAGGCGTATGTTGTAGCAGGCGGAATGTTTTCGCAATATTGTAAACATGAGTCGGAGCTTGTGGTGGAATAAATTGTTTGGATGTTGGTGTGTCGTGGTAGAGTTGCAAGCAATTGTCGGGATGAGCGAGGCGGCAGCTGCAACAATGAGCTTTCAATGGCTATTGTGCCATGGTATTGTCAGCACGTGCGAAGGCAGAGACGACCGCATGTGATAGTACAAGTAAGCATACCTGAAGCAGCGCAAGTTATGCGAATACAAATAAATGCGCGGTCCTGTTGTACCTAGTATGTATGTATTACTACTCTCAAGATGCGCGCAAAAGGCGGGCGTAGGCGTGTTTGCGCGCGCACAGCCCCACGTCGTCTTCGTCGTCGCAGGGCGGCAGTCGAATGCGCTGGTGCAGCATTGGCAGCGCGGAGCACGCAATAGCAGACACCAAGATGGCGGTGGAATGGCAGAGCGGTATGGATATCGCAGTAGACTGGAGTGAATTGTCCAAGTCACATGAGAGCGACGTCACGGCGTAGTTGATACTGGAAGGAGGGAGGGAAGTTGCCGCTGCCGCTTGCCTTTCCTTTCCCTTGGTGAGCTGATCCGCAGCCGGCGTGCGGCTAAGCAAATGCACCCATCTACCGAATCGGACAAGGAGAGTTGTACTTTTAGTCGCTGCATGCTGACGTGCTGTGGTATAGCCGCCGACGAATGATTTTTCTATCTGGAGAGCCTACGAAACTCATCATCGACGCCATCCGTCCGCATTGGGCTCTTGCGTAATGGGCATCGATCGCCAGCAACCTCTCACCGAAAGTATACCCAAGCCACCGCGAGGCATTTGGGCGTGGATGCACAGCTCCTGCAGGCAGCCCTCTACCGCCTAGCCGGTGATCAAAACGTGGCAAGGCACAAGCGAGCCTGCATCTGCGTCTGCATCCCACCACGCCAGCCTGGCTCACCGATATCCTGGGAAGTGCTGTTCACAGGCACGAACTGATGTTGTGACGTGCCAGTCTGCGAACTGCGAGTGTGTTCATCTAGATATAAGGTCGACAAGGTAAAGGCGAAGTCTGGATATGTCTTTCCCTTTTGCCGTTATATCAGAGACGCTGTCCTTGCTCTGCTCCCATGTGTTCTGCTTGTTAAATATACTCGAAGCTGAATCATTTCTATATGCCTTCATCGAACCACAGAAACAAGCACACCGGTGGCCATGCTGCATACTGTTCGCCTTTCGTACTACGGCCGCCACTTTCACGAGATGCCGAGCAGGTATCCTCGCAAGACCTGGGAGAACTGACTCAGAAGAGCCTTGCAATACTCAGCGACTCCGCCCAGATATGATAGAGAAAGAGCGTAGCCTTCGCACAATCCTGGATCTGGCGTAGGACTGTCTTGAAGAAACATGTGTAGCACACCGCAGCATGTTATCCGGCTGCAACGCATGTCCTCCGCCACAGCTCCCGCGCCACATTCTGAGTAACACACTCTACGTATGATCAGTATTGTGACCACTTCGTACCTGATGCTGTGTCGTCTTACTCTAATCCAGGCTGCCAGGACACCTGCGCTGTCTCACAGCTTCAGAATGACCAAAAACCACGCAGTGGTTGCGCACCATCAGCGGACACTGTGCTACAAAACTCGTTTCCTGCTGCCCACCTCACCCGCACAATGGTGAACGCTGCCAGACTCATACACGAGACATGCAATGATGGCAACAGCCTACTACAAAATGCGATACCGATGCTCTGCCCAAACGCTACGATGGCCGAACTATTCACACACAACGTTTCCGACCATGGCTCGCGGTAGCACCCACTTCTCTGATATCGCCAAGGCGTGCAAGGGGAATCACTGCCCCTCGAGACCAAATTGTTGCTCGCGGCGCAGCTGCCGGAATGCTTTAGCATCGCGGCTTGATCGCCGAGAACTCACCATCACCACGAAGAAGAACGTACTCTACCCTGTGCTTGACAACATCGATCTCATCAAGAAAGACATACGACACAGGTGCGATCGCTCCGGTTGGAAAGGCAGGGAGATTACGCACGCATACGCCAGGTTCGCTTCGGTTATGAACTCAAGCGTCGCTCCTGCGAGCTGCCACTGCAAGACGTGCTCGATCGAGCGAGCGGACCGCAAGATTGCACTCTTGTCCGCGCAGCATCATGAAGCGAAACGCTGGCTCGAAGCGCTGAAGAAGTATCGCTGGAAGTACGATCTCGATGCGAGCTCGGTTTCTGCGAATGTGGGCAGGTGAGTTTGATCGGAGATATGGATTGCTTGGGGTTTGGAAGATTGCTAATGGTTGTTACCAGCAGATCGAAGCATCGTTCACGCTCTGGAAGGAGCCGCTGGCTGCCCCAACCCACCAGGCGGAGGACCTGATCGTGTCAAAGGTCAGTGGCAGTAGTCTTTGCGCACCAGTTGGAGGACTCGACACATTTGACGTGTCTCAGCGCGTGCTTGATTTTCTTCTTGTCAACCTCTGATGGCGTTTGCTGGAGTTGGCGGAGTTTCGGTCTGGGGAAGGCAGCCATCGCTTCTTGCTTCTCACATTGACTGCATGTTGTCTGAGACATCACACGCAGCACAATATTCCACATAGCTAGCTAGCTAGCTGTCTCACTCATCAAGTTTGTGCAACAGCACACAATCAGCGCTTGCTATCTCAGAGACATCCCATCGAACACCTTCAGATAAATAGTAACGTCAGCTGCCAGTCTGTTATAAGTCTGCTGGCCCAGAGCTGTGGATTAACCCAAACCATCAGCACACAAGTCACCAGCCAATAAACAACCATGACGCCCTGCATCGACAGCCACTGCCCCTCAAGCAAACTCTGCTGCCAGCGATACACCTGCACCCGCGAACTCCGCAACCGCCTCGAGCGCCGTCGCTCTGAGCGAGACCATTTCAAGACGACACTGGAAGTCGAGGCAACCGTCTCAATGAGAGCGCTGCGCAAACTCAGAGAAGACTGCAACAAGCCCGACAATGAGTACCTTTCACAAGCAAAGCGAGAGTACGAAGACCGGGTGTCGAAGGTGGTCAGAAGTCCGAAGTGCTTTTGCGCTGAGTGTGCTGTTGAGCACAAGGACCGCGAAATCAGCGCTTTGCGGAAAAGTTACAGTGTTTTGCAGAAGGTGCAGCAGGCTGTGGCGGGTGTGCAGAGACAGAGGGAGTGCAGAGAAAGATACAAGGCGACGACTCCGTGAGTATAAAGATCTTGAACCTTGTCTTGCGGTCCGTGACTGATCCAAATGGCTTGATTCTGGGTCGCCGCGTGCCGACGTACCGCCTTCTAGACAGTTTTTCTGCTACGTCATTACTCATGCTATTATTTGAGCCGTCGCTGTCACTCCTGGAGGTATGGTCAAGAGAAGGGTACCAGTGAGACGTTCGTACCTTTAGCTGATCTGATGCGTAAAAGGGCAGGAGCGATGGAGGTCGCTCTTTCCCTAAGATTTGGTCGGAAAGTGTCAACATGCGATACTCCACACAACAAACCTGTTGCCTCCAGGCAACCATCGCATTTGATATTGACGACGACTCTACAACTTCATCTGCGTTTCAGCACAAACCCATACGCCACCGACAGAAATGGAGTTCACTATCCGACTCGTGAAAAAGAAGAAGCATGGCAAAGGCGCTCAGCCAGCGAAGATGATTTGCGAACTCGCTCATTGCCCTCGTGTATCCGACCACTGCAGGCGCTGGGAATGTCATCAGCAAATGAACGATGCAGTACAAGAGCTTGAAAACGAAAAGCTCGCCCTTGCCATATCTGTCGACGGCCGCATTGAAGAAACGAAGCGCTTCATCGCCGAGATCGAGAAAGAGTGCGACATGGAGGCGTTCGGCAGTGAGCCCTTGAGCTCGTCTCACGCCGCATTTAGAGCCAGCATTGGAGCTAGACCGTTGGTACCTGCATGCGACTGCCCGGATTGTACACAAAAGCTTCGTAAACTGGAAGTCGGAATCATGGCGAAGAGGTTGGCCGCCACCCAAGACTGGTTGGCTGCTCTGCGTGAGTACCGGTCGAAAAATGACTTTGAGTTCTTGCAAGGTCAATCTGACCACGCCACCGAGTATGCATTTTATCTTCACCTGCTGCCAGAGCCGCGCTAATATCCTCTTGTTCAGTTACCTCTCGAGCGGTAGATACTTTCAGCAGATTGGAACATATCGAGGACACGGGGCCTCCAAAATCAAACCCCGACTGCAGATGCAGCATTCCTATAATGTCGCAGCACTCACCACGAACGATATGGTCAAACGGCCGCTCAAACAAGCATGGGCCGCAAGGACCGTTGCATCGCCGAAGGATACAACCATTCCAGGCCTTCGAGGTGAACGCACTCGCCCGGGTGATGGGAGAATCCTTGTGCACGATGGGAACTACATCACGAATAAAGGTCGTACCATCGAACTTGAAGAGACTACTATTGTCTTCATAGAACGGTCTAAGGCCGCCAATCAAACCATGCGGTTGACACTGGATTGATTGGTATGTTTTGACAATCACTTGAAAGGAGCCAGCATTCCAGGCGGGTCAACGCATCTAACGATTGCAACGACGAAGCCCACAACAAAGAAGTTGTCAACGGCCCAGCGATTGAGTTCTGGGCCTCAAGGGTGGCCTGATGCTTGAAATGTTGGAGGGTAGCGGTAGCTCCCTGAATGTGACTGAGCGGTGTCCACCGTAGATGCAGGAAAGAGATGCCAAGTCATGAAAAGAATCGTCGGACCGAACAATGTACATTGGGTGGTCGACTGCAACCCGGTAGTCGGACGCAAGACGTGCAAGGGGTCGTAAATGGTGTGTCGTTGTGCACTGATAGCTCATCTAAGCTCTGGACCTAGCAGATTGGACGCCTGAAGGTAGTTCAACATCGTCCCTGCCATCATTTTGTCCATCAACAGTGGGCTAAATCACTAACCATCGACCGCAGCAGCTAGCTTGACGTGCAATTGTGTGTGCGAGTCAGCGAAGATAACGTGTGGAGTCTCTTCACCAAAAGACTATTGTTTAGCATTGTGATCCCCATGAGCACGGGCTCTTGAGCAAAGGCAAGCATCAGATGCCGGCCGGCTGGTGCGCATGAGGCGGTAGTCTTAGTAAACTTGCTTTGTCGATCGTGTTGACCAATTGGCAATAACTAGACTATGCGGCAATGAGGTCCCGAAAGTATCGCCACGGTCGAGGAGGCACATGTCCGGGCGATCTGCGAGACCCGTCCAGGGAGGCCAGAGACGTTGGGCTACTCATGTAGTGATAGCGACTAGCGTACACGTCTTCAAGTCCCTCAAGAATGAGCCATGGGCCGGGCTAATGGCGACGATTTTACAAAGGAAAGCATCCGGAATCCAAAGACCATGTAAGAGCTGTATAACAATCTTGGTTCTCCCATAATCTTGAAACAAACCCTATCTCGTAAATATAGGGTTAGGTTTCTTATACACGGAAGATGGTATGACTAAAAGAGCGGTCGTCATGCAATTCGAGCGTGATGAGGATGTGCGGCGGAAGGAATCTTCCCCAGTTAGCCCGAGTGCAAATCTTTGCCTTGGTGGCGGGAGTTTGACAGCTCGTCCTGCGCTCCGCGGCCTGTTCTTTTCTTGAGGCTTGCGCTACAGAAACGGCACGGACTCAAGGCCACACGTGCGGTGTTGGGAGTAGAGCGAGTCAGCGCTGCAAGTCGACCAACTTCTTCAGCCAAGAAATATGGCGATCAGAACAGACACGTGCTGTCAAGCTTTACGTTGTAAGGTGTCCCTGGTATAGAAGTTTTTCTGCAGGCGTGTTCACAAACGCATCCTATACTATGCTGTATGCCTGCGACTGGCCCAGCCTGCTCAGCAACGACGATGTTGCTGTTCACAAGATAGGCAATGTTAATATTCGTGCGAATAACACGTAGTCTTGTTGGTGAAACCTTGATGTGGAGATCCCAGCACCCTGATGGGCGGAGTCTGCAGGATCCACTTCAGCAGACTTCTCGGTCGGGCGGCCGCATCGGCCCCGGGATGATCGACGACTACTGCATTTCCCTGAGGAACCATGTGGGCCCGACCAACATGCTGGTGCGCACGCCATGTTGACAGTGTGGTGACTGTTGATGAGAGCGTTGATGATACGAGGTCTGTCTTTGGGGGCGTCGTCTAGCACAATCTCTCCGTGGCATAGATGTCTACTTTACTGGATCAACGATAAGGTGGTGCTATTTCATGTTGATGATTAAAATATGCTACTAGACCACATATACGCCACGATACCTGGACGTCTTCAATCCTCTGTGAAGAGCTCAAGATACATACATCCACGTGGTGCTAGACACTAGTCGACGGTACTACTATCCAAAATCCAGAGAGATTGCAATCCTCAGCTCACTGACCCACATCCTCAGCCTAGCAACTGCTCTTCAGGAGCATCGACACACTCCCCCGTGACAGTGTCAGCCAATACCCAAAATCTGCTAACCTGTTTATCAGATCCCGCCCCAAACCAGCAGAGCTATAGCCCAAGCGTGGCAACGTCCATGTCGATCACTTCTGTATTGCAACGTGGCGCAAGGGACCATTGGTCGAGCATTGATGGTGTTCACGACTCTAGCAATGATAGCAACCCGGTTCTGACTCGATCTCTTCCCCTCGTCCATCAGCTGTGAGCGACCACCAGCACGACATTGAGGTATATGAAGGGTTCCCTCCCAGCATCCAAACCGATCTTGTCACACACCACTGCACATCTCTTCCACCTTCTCTAATACCAACTTCACCACATTCTTTAATCACCCACACTCTTTTACACAATGCAGTACGCTTTCATCACCCTCGCCCTTACTGCGGCCACCCTTGCTCTTCCCACCACCAAGCGTGAGGAGGGTGTCGTTTCTGGTGTTGTCGGCACAGCCACTGGCCTTGTCAATGTCGGAGGTGTGACTGGCGGTCTTGGTCTCAAGCGTGACGTTCTTGGTGGCGTCCTTGGTGATGTCGACGAGACTCTCAAGGGCGTCAACGTCGATGTGACCGCCAAGCGTGGCCTTGTTCCCGACGCTGTTGAGATCGTTGGCCAGACCACCGACGGCCTCAACCTGAAGCGTGGTGTTGTTTCCGGCACTGTTGGCGATGTCAAGCAGACCGTCGGCGATCTTGATGTGAAGCAGACTGTCGGCGATCTGAACATCAAGCGTGGTGTTGAGGGTACTGTCAAGGGCCTCAACCTTGGCGGCACTGTCGAGGGCTTGAACCTTGGTGGAACTGTCCAGGGACTGGGCGTCGACCACACCGTCTCGGGCACCGCCGGAGGCGCTGTTGGAACCGTCAAGGGCTTGAACGTCGGCAACACTGTCGAGCACGTCAAGCGCGGCCTTGTCTCTGGCACCCTCAACGGCGTTACCGGAACTGTTGATGGCCTCAATGTTGGCGCCAACGTCAACGACTTGAACGTCAAGCGCGGCCTCGTTTCTGGCACCGTTGGTGATGTTACCGGCACTGTCGAGGACCTCAAAGTTGGCCAGACTGTCGATGGACTGAATGTCGTCAAGCGCAACGTCGTCTCTGGCGTCGCAAACCCCGTTCTCGAGACCGTCACCGACACCGTCGATGGCCTTGGCCTCAACGTGAAGCGTCAGTCTGAGGGCGCTCTCGGACTCAACTCTGGCCTTGTTGGTAACGTTCTTGGCAGCAAGCAGAACAACGCTGGCGACGCTCTTGCCCTGAAATCTGGCTCTGCTGGCTCTGTCCTCGACAACCTCCACCTCAAGCGTCAGTCCGGCGATGCTCTCGGACTCAACTCTGGCCTTGTCGGCTCTGTCCTTGGCAGCGGCAACAACCCCGCGGATGCTCTTGCCCTGAACTCTGGCTCTGTTGGTTCAGTTGTCGACAAGGTCCACCTCAAGCGTGAATCTGGAGATGCTCTTGGCCTCAACTCTGGCCTCGTCGGCTCTGTCCTTGGCAGCGGCAACAACCCCGCCGATGCTCTTGCCCTTAACTCTGGCTCTGCTGGTTCCGTTGTCGACAAGGTCCACCTCAAGCGTGAATCTGGCGACGCTCTCGGCCTCAACTCAGGCCTCGTCGGTAACCTCCTCGGCAGCAAGCAGAACAACGCCGCTGGTGTTATTGACCTCAACTCTGGCTCCGTCGGTTCCGTCGCTGACAACGTTGTCAAGCGTGAGTCTGGCGACGCTCTTGGCCTCAACTCTGGCCTTGTCGGCAACCTTCTCGGCAGCAAGCAGAACAACGCTGGTGACGCTCTTGCTCTTAACTCAGGCACTGTTGGCTCCGTTACTGGCGTCACTGACGGTCTTCTCAAGCGTGAGACCATCGACACCGAGAACCTCGACATTTCCGCCCTGCTCGCATCTCTCGACGCCGAGCAGCTCGACGAGCTCATCAAGCAGCTTGGCCTCTCCACCCTCATGTAAATCATGAGAGAGGATACTCTTCGTGAAACACAGCCACAAGCTTGAGCGTATGACGCGCCAGGCACGACACCAACCTTTCCTTGTTTTTCTTTTCGGTTTTTCTAGCGATCCGACTTTTCATGTCTACGAGTCGATGATGCCATCTGCATCCTGCTTTTTTGATGGCGAAGACAGCTTTTTGAGTCTTCGAGTGCCGGAAGTATACAGAGTCTCCGGCGTATCTTGTATATTTACATAATTCTTCAATACCAATTTCTTATCATGTCAGCATTCTTCCAGTATCGTATTAATGTACTCGGTTGCTCGGCTGCTTTATCCATATGTCGGCATTGTGTTGCCAGTGAGAACGTCTCGCTGCTCGAGTATTCTCCCGTTTTTTTGTGCCAGTATCTGGTTTCATCTCCGCGGAAGAATTCATGAGTACCAGCAAGAGAGAAGTGACTACTAGTCTGGTCCACATACTGGTACGTGGAAACTCATCAAGTCTTGGAGCAAAGGCTGCCATTGAGGTAACAATGCTTCGTGTGGATGCTCCCGGTATCAACGAGCCACTATCTGAGACTTTCGCCAAAGAAATAGTGCTTTCAGCCATCGAAAGAGCATCTGGAATGTTCAAAGTAAAAACCTTCCTCTGGAGGTCACGAATCTCCCTTGTGCTTCTCCCATACTTCCACGAAGTCCTCTGGTAACTCGTCATACCTCGCAACACCGTCTTCCGGAATCTGGTACCATCGCGGAGCTTTCTTTAAATAAAGATGCATGCACACCTTCGGTATGGTATCGGCTCCCACAGTTGCAGTCCCAGCGGCTACATGCGTCTTGTTGGGGTAGAAGTCGTACTGGATAGCCATGCAAGATCCGCAATCTGAACAGAAAGTCCTGGTAGACACACTCGTGTCGCCATCGCCAATTGTAGGCCTCCAGCTTGACATTTCGCCTGCCCATGATATTGCGGACTTGGTGATGCCGATCCATGGAGCGAATGGTGCTCCTGAGGTTTGCTGACAGGTGGAGCAGTAGCAGAAGTCGAGATGTTCTGGGGCTTCGCTGGAAGACCAGGAGACTTTCCCGCAGGCACATTGGCCCGAGATCACAGTGGACGACATTCACTGTGTTTTGTGGTGTAATGTGATTTTGTAGAATCGTTTGTTATGGGCACCAATGCATGTAGTCGTGTCGTCGCGTGTTGAAACACTTCTCCGAACCCCGCTTGCCTCTGCAACCAATCGCTTCGACTGTCCAACGACGCGGTGACACTGCATCTATCAGACCACGATGAACAAATCAAGTTTTCATGACACGCGACTTTCCATATGATTGCTGGCCAGTAGTGAGTTTCCCAAGTAGATATGCCAGAGGTAATCGGCGTGCAGGGGCATATTGACATGCAGGTCTCAAAGAATTGTGGAGCTCCGCATACGGCATGACCAGCCACCACGGATACGCTCTTGCATCGTCCATATATGTATCTACTTGATCAGCACCTACACCTTCTTACCTCTGTCTCCGCTTTCAGCTTTTTGCAGTGTTCTTGCGTACAAGCCATGTTTTATTCATTCAACTCTCTTGCATTGCTCGCCTTTGCCGGCAACGTGGCAGGCTGGGGCGGTCTGGGTCACCGCACTGTTGGCTATCTCGCAGAGCACTACTTCACGGAAGATGCGTCTCAGCTTGTGAAAGACCTCATTAGGCCCACGGATTCCTTCGACATCAGTGATGCAGCCATCTGGGCTGATGGGATTCGGCAGCGCCAGCACTACACTGAAGGGTGGCACTTCATCGGTGAGGGCTTCCAGTTGGACTTGGAATTATGGCTACGTATCTGACCTTGCCTAGATGCGAAAGACAGCCCGCCCGAGAACTGCAACCTGAACTTTGCGCGGGACTGCAAGCAGACACAAGGCTGCGTAGTGTCGGCTCTTTCCAACCAGGTATGTTTGGCCCCTTGGCTTTCTGAAGCATGAAGCAAAGCTAACCACAACCACAAAAAGACCTCCATCATCCTAGACCCAGACACCACTTTCAGGACTCGCAACGAAGCCCTAAAATTCATCCTGCACTTTATCGGCGACATCCACCAACCTCTGCACGCCGAAGATCTCAGCCGTGGCGGAAACGACATCCCCGTCGCTTTCGACGGCCACCGAACCCAGCGCACCAACCTGCACAGCGTCTGGGACTCTGCCATCCCTCGGAAACTCAACGGTCTCAGCTTCGATGCCAGAGCAGCCGAAGAGAAACCTGCCGCAGTCAAGTGGGCAAAAGCGCTTGCTGAAAGAACCAAGGCTGCTCAATCGCCGTCGCCGAATGTCTCGACTGAGTGCGTTAATCTTTCTAATCCTAACCAGTGTGGTATCGAGTGGGCGACGGAGTCCAACAAGCTGGTTTGCCAGTATGTGCTTGCGCCTGGCCTTGATTGGGTCAAGGACAATGATCTTGGAGGGGAGTATTACGAAGGTGCTGTGGATGTTGTGGAACTGCAGATTGCGCGTGCGGGTGTGAGGTTGGCGGCTTGGGTTAATGCTATTGCTGCTGTTACTGCTGAGCAGAAGAAGACTAAGGAGGACTTGTAGTGGTGAACGCCCAGCTCATTTTTGCCATGAATTAAGATTATTAATGTCGTTATGTTTACATGCTAGTCTTTGCTTTCTGCAGAATGCAGTGCGACTAGTTTTAGTGCTGCCTATATGCTTCGCTTCTCTTCAACGCATCGCTAGAACGCTTTCAATATTTAAATGCAACAGTGTCCATCTCGCCAGACAATTACTTCTTGTCCAGGGCCAAGATCAACTCACTCGCACGCTCAGCAACAGCCACAATGCCAAACATCGGGTTTGTGGTGAAAGCCTCGGTGATGGAGGAATCCACAACGTGCAAGTTGTCCATGCCTTGGACCCGGGTGTTCGAGTCAACGCAAGCACCAATCTTGCAGCTGCCGCTCCAGTGGTTCACGTAGCCACGGGTGTACTCCGAAGGCGTAGTGATGTACTTCAGAATATCCTTCTTCGAGGAAGTCGAAGGAAGGTTGAGAGACTTCAGCCCACTGGCTGGCAGGACCTTGAAGATCTTTGCGATGACTGTGGCAACAGCGTCCGCGTCAGCAGGGTTGCTGTAGAGGAAGTCTGAGGCTGGGCCAGGAAGACCCTTCTCGTTGAGGACGATGCGAGACTTGGACTTGGCGCCTGAGGTGGCGTAGACGTTGAGGGTGACGGTGTCTTTGCCGTTGTAGCCGAAGGAGCCGTGGACGTCCAGAGTACCTTGAACAGTGATCTTGGAGTTGTCCGGCTGTGTGACGTGGTCCCAGAGAACACCTGTAGGGCCTGCGCTGGCGTAGGGACCGCTGCGGGAGTTGAGGTAGAGGTCCTTGTCCGCGGGAATAGGAGAGCTGTAGTTGAAGTTGTAGGACTGGACGTTGGGACCGGAGAGGATGATGAAAGTGTTTGGGTTGTCGAACAGGTGGTCGCCGACGGCGGTGTTGTTGATCCACTGCGAAGAGGCCATGTTGAGCAGCTTGTTCGATTTCAGGCTGGTCAAAGAGGCTGGGTCACCGATTCCGGACATCATGAGCAGCTGAGGGCTGAAGAATGAACCGCCGCTTAGGATGACTCGTCCTTTCTGAGACAGCTTGTAGGTCGTGGCCTTGCCATTCACAACTGCTTCGACGGCAGTAGCCTTTCCGCCGTTGCGCTGCACACGCTTGACCTGAACACCACTCTTCAATGAGAAGTTCGAGCGAGAGAGTGCCGATGCAAGGTAGGTCTTTCCTGGGCCACTTCGCTGACCCTTCTCGTAAGCATAGTTGGTTCTGCCAAAGACGCCATCCTTCTCATCCGGGTTGCCGTTGACTGCAACGCTCTTAAGTCCGGCACCATCCACCAACCACTTCTTTGCAGCATCGTAGCCGGATTGCATGTAACGCTTGCCATCAGCGGATGGTGTGTTGGTGAAAGGTTGCTTGGCCTTGACCTTTGCAATAGCACTCTTCATGTCTTTTGATTTCCAGTTGGCTGGGTAGTATGTGTCGAAGTCTGACGCAGGCGGCTCAATGAAAAGCTCTGCGTTGATGGCACTGGAGCCACCGATGGTGCAACCACCAAAGCCACCGTTTTGTTTACTGCCGCACAAAAGGTCGGAGTTGCCGCTGAAGATCGAGTTGTATAGACCCGGTACATCCACCCTAGAGAGATCTGTGCTGGACAGCCAGTTGGGACGCTCGCGTCCACCTGTGCTGTAGTAGGATCCTCCACCTTGCTCCAGGAGAAGTGTTCGTTTGCCGGCTTCGCTCATACGATCGGCTGCGACAATGCCTGCCGGACCAGCGCCGACGATGATAACGTCCCATTCGGCATCTTGTCGTGGTTCGAAGCTGCCTTCCAATGGCCTAGCGCAGGTGATGTCGAAGAAAACCGTCAAAGCAACGAGAGCTTTGAGTGAGAAAGGCATTGTGTCGATAGAAAGATACTTAGTGTTGTGACTTCCTCAGCTGATGCCGGGCACCAACACCTTATGTACTCCATCGTCAAGGCGCGTTTAATTTTTATTACCGGCGAGTCGCCAGGGTTTGTCGAGCAAAGAAGCATAAGATGGCCACTACGCGGATTAGCTTGGCGTAGCGTGGTTCCATACGAAGGATCCAGGGCTGGCTGAAGCTTTGTACTAATTTTAATTCCAGGTTCCACTGCTTGATGTGCAGCGGCCATGCTCACGTGCATGCTTATACACGCTTTCTCGTGTCTTGCCACCGGCATCATCATGCTCTGGCGCAGTAACCCACTAGCCGGAGTACCCGACGAGGCTTGAAGGGCGAAAGTGTACCAATGGTGTATTTTGGTATCGCGCTATGTGTATACAGACTTTGCGATGACGCACTTCTGGTGGCACTCGTACCGTGTTCCGGCATTCCAGAATTGTGTTCATTCAAATCCAGGAGCCAAATTTAGAGCATTGGATTGCTCTCGCTCTGCGCTACAGAGCTCCACCGGATACTGGGAACCCTGGCAAAAATACAGTAATCATAAGGTATGCCTCGAATCATGTAAGCTGAGATCAGATGCCCGCCGTGACCGACAGGATGCACATGCACTTATGGGGCTCCTGTCGCGCTGCCTTCAAAAATCTCAACTCGACTTGACCGCTTGCCGTAGCCTGCCGGAGGAGGTAATCGTGCAACACGAGCTCAGATAGGATGTGTCGTTCGATTGGACCTCTGCAGAACGACGTCGGGTTTCCTTTCCAAGTCCAGATGCTGCTGCGGAGACACGATCGAGTGACAAGAAGGCGCGTGGCATCCACGCGTAGGCATTCCTGTTGCCATCATCTCTTTTGCGCTTCCTTGTGGTGCTCCGTATGCTCGTCTTCACGCCCCCAGAATCATTTGATGATGACTGTCGATCCTTGCAAGGTCGAAGCAACGGCAAGACCGTGCAGAAATGGTCGTTGCCAAGAGGATGCGAACATTTGCACGCGTGACTCGCCCGAGCGGAACCGAAAAGTCCGCGGAAAGCGTATCTCAACAATGTCGTCAGTGACCAACATGTTTACACCATCCTCACTACCTTGTCCAACAAACAGAGCCACCAGCGCAATGCCATAGAAGCAAGTCTACGTGTGACAAAAACTTTCCATGTCAATGCAAAAGGCCGTGGATGACTAGACCACAAGCTCGAAGAAGTTGAGGTATCCGTTGTGTCACCTAGATTGCACCGTTACGAAGGTCAGGCGCCTGATATCGAGGAAAAACGAAATCACCAAAATGGCATCTGAACGCTCTCCACTGCTCCAGGCGAACGACGCCGTAGACCGCCGCGTCGCTGCAGACAATGAAGCCACTCTTGGGTTGTCTGCAAAGCCCGCAGGCGAAGGCATATCACTGCGCAAGACGATAGCGAAGCTATGGGGTCCTCCAAGTACGGAGCGCTCTCTCCTGATCAAGCTGGACTTCACCTTGCTCCTGTACTTTTCCATTATCTGGTTTCTCTTCGGAGTCAACAGAGCTAGCTACAGCACGGCTTATATTAGTGGCATGAAGGAAGATCTCAACTTCCAGGTATGTTAATCGTGAACATTGTCAACTCTATAGCCATCACTAACTCCCCTCGTAGGGCAAAGACTACAATTACATGACGACAATCTACCTTGTCTTCTACGCAATCTTCCAAATCCCTTCGACGTCTCTTCTCACCATAGCCAAACCACGCTATGTCTTTGTCGCGGCGAACACCATCTGGAGTGTTCTCACGCTCGTGACCTTCCGCGTGCAGAAAGTCTGGCAAATCTTCGTCCTCAATGCTTTCGAGGGTGCATTCTCTGCCATCGCTTATGTGGGAGCGCACTTCATCTATGGATCCTGGTACAAGCAATCCGAACTTGGTGCGCGGGCGGCTGTCTTCTGCGGTTTCGGAAATCTGGGCCAAATGGCTGGAGGCTGGATTCAAGCCGGATTGATCAAGTCTCTGAAGGGCAGAGATGTGGACTTGCCAGCATGGAGACTGATTTTCGTCGTGGTGGCTGCCATGACAATCCCATTTGCCATATTTGGGTGGTTTGCCATCCCGGACTTGCCGGAGCACATGGCTGCCAGATATCTGACAGACGAGGAGAAACAAGTTGCAGTAAAGAGACTCGGCGCGCTCGACAAGTCCGAGTGGGACTGGGGTGTGCTGAGGCGAGTGTTGCTGAGCTGGCAATTCTACCTCTTGCCGCTCGTCTTCATGCTTTATTCGCTCGTGGTACAAGCCATCGGCAACAACGTCATGCCTCTCTGGATGGCTTCCCGCGGCTACAGCATCATACAACAGAACAACTACCCGACCATTGTTCATGGTATGGGTATCGTAGCCACATTTGCTTACTGCTACATCAGCGACAAAGTCCAGTCTCGATATGGATGTTCGCTGGCCATTGGCTTCACCTTCATCTTCTGCAGCGCAATATTAGTCTCCGATCCCGGACCAGATTGGGCCTACTTTCTCGCTTTCTACCTCCTCGGCACGACATATGCGCCACAAGCTCTCTGGTACACGTGGATGGCGGACCTCACGGGTCATGACTTGCAGCTCCGTGCAATTACGACAGGCTTCATGAACAGTTTCGACTTTGCCTTCGTCACGTGGTGGCCATTGGTCTTCTTCCCCGTCACAGATGCCCCAAACTATCGAAAGGGCTACATTGCGAGCTTGGTCACAGGATGTCTGACGATACCAGTCATAATGACAATCGCGAGACTTGAGAGACGCGGCCGTGGAGAAGGAACGATCGGAAGAGGGGTTGTGGATGTAGGATACGAGTCTCCAGTACATGAGGATTGGGACAACACGCCGTGGACGACGGCGGTTGGAACGAGCATGCCGAATGGCGCTGCGCGCACTGCAGAGCAGATTGCGAAGAAAACCACGATAGCCACGATCATCCCAGGGACTGCGGTATAGAATGAAGGTGGCGACACCGAACGCAAAAATGATCAGAAACTAGACTTGCTTCAACGAGAAAGCCAAGAATTTTAATCTTGGAGAATAATTCGACATCGAACCAGGGAGAGCTAGAGCTTCGGAAAGACACAAATCATCGATACAGCTCAACTAAACTTTTGATCGAAGGCCAGCACCTGCTCGACTTCGAGCCACCTGTAATCATTCACCCTTTACTACTATGCGCGCCGTCTTACAATTCATATGCAACGATTGGGGAAAAGGATGGAGTATCTTGGTTCTGTACTACTTGTACAAAGTTTATTCATGTATTCTATTTCCACACTTCCCAGAAGTGTGTTCTGTATGGCTAAATTTAAACGATAGTCTGCCGTTATCTGCTCTTAGAGTCGCAACTCAATTGGAGCAAGATTCATCTCACGCGGATCTCAACGACCAGCGTTCACATCAAGTTTCTCAAGCCTGCCTTGCAAGACGACTAAATCTAGTAGGCGGAAGGAGTCTCCGGGGTGGTGGTCGCGGCAGGGTTGCCGGACTCAGCATCAGCCTGAGTGCTAGAGGCGTCGCCCTCCTCCTCCTCCTTGCAGTCATCCTCTTCGTCGGCAGGGCTGGAGCTAGAGTCAGCGGGAGAAGCCTCTGTGTCGGTGGGAGTGGTCTTGTTGTCGCTGCTGGCGGTCTCGTAAGGAGCAGGAGCCGCGGAGCCAGCGCTCTCATCATCACCGCAGTCAGCGCCGGAGCATTCGGATGAGCCAGTGTTGTCTGAGGGAGAGGATTCAGAACCTGAAGTGCTTCCCTCGCCGCTGGTCGAACCCTCTGCAGAGCCAGACGAGCTTCCCTCGCCGCTGGTCGAGCCCTCAGCAGATCCAGAAGAGCTTCCCTCGCCGCTAGACGAACCCTCTGCTGAGCCGCTTGCGCTACCACTCGCCTCGCCGCCAGCGTTGATGGCATCGTAAAGAGTACCCTTGTCGGCATCAGTCAACTGAGGGACAAGGTCGATGATGGCTTGGCCAGTGACCTTGCCGTTGCCAGCAGCTTCAATAGCGGCATCGAGAGCTGCCTGTCCTGCGCCTGAGAGCTTGCCGTCCAGCTTGCCAGCCAGGTCGGAATCGATGCTTGCACCGCCGTTGAGGCCAATTGATCCAGAGCCTGATGCGCCTGCGTTGCCATCTGCGCTTCCACTGGCCGATCCAGAGCCGGAAACATCGGCATCTCCTCCTGCGTTTCCACCTGCTGAGCCTGAAGCTTCAGCGTCTCCGCCTGCATTTCCCTCTGCAGATCCAGAGCCCGAAGCGCCTGCGTTGCCTCCAGCTGACGCACTTCCATCGGCACCACCACCAATTGAGCCAGAACCACTCGCGTTTCCGCCGATCTTGCCATCAAGGCCAGCCTCAAGCTTCGCCTGGTCCTTACCGCTGAGGTCACCATAAAGGCCGGCGAGGGCGTCACCTGAAAGCTTTCCGTCTGCGGAAGCGTCAAGGGCGGCTTGAAGTTTACCCTGACCCTTGGCAGAGAGATCACCCTTGAGTTTAGCGGCGAGGTCACTACCAAGGCCAGCAGAGAAGTCGAGAACACCGTTGGCAGCTCCGCCAGCTCCAACCGAACCAGAGCCAGAGCCCGAGGCGGATGCACCACCAGCAAGAACGCCGGAAAGTTTGGCCTGGTCTTTGCTGCCCAGGTCGGCGTACAAGCCAGCGACGGCATCAGCAGACAGCTTACCATCAGCCGAAGCGTCGAGAGCAGCTGAGAGCTTAGCCTGACCCTTAGCAGAAAGGTCACCCTTGAGTTTAGCGGCGAGGTCTGCGTCAAGGCCAGCAGAGAAGTCAAGCCCGGCACCCGCACTTCCTCCAACGCCAGCACCAGCGCTGCCGCTACCACCAACTGATCCTGATGCTGATCCAGCTCCGCTGAGGAGACCTGAGAGCTTGCCCTGATCCTTTGCGTTCAGGTCGCCGAAAAGACCAGCAAGAGCGTCACCCGACAAGCTGGCGCCGCCACCGAGAGCAGCTGAGAGCTTAGCCTGGCCCTTGCCAGAGAGCTCACCCTTCAGCTTGGAGCAAAGGTCAGCGCTGAGACCGGCAGAGAAGTCGAGTCCAGCACCAGCGTTGATCAGACCAGAGAGTTTGCCCTGGTCTTTGGCGCTGAGGTCGCCGAAAAGACCAGCAAGAGCGTCACCCGACAAGCTGGTGCCGCCACCGAGAGCAGCTGAGAGCTTAGCCTGGCCCTTGCCAGAGAGCATGCCCTTCAGCTTTGAGCAAAGGTCCGCGTTGAGACCGGCGGAGAAATCAAGCCCAGCACCTGCATTTCCAGATGCTGAACCGTTGCCACCAACGGCCGCAGCGGCATCGACATCAACTTCTCCATCTCCAGCGCCGTAGGCATCGGCAACACCCTTGAGAGCTGCCTTGTCGTCGCCGCTCAGCTTTCCCTTGAGGCCACCAAGAAGGTTGCCTACAGCACCACCCTGAAGCTCGCCCGCGAGTCCAGCGTTGGCGCCGCCAGAAAGAGCGGCTTCCAATTTGGCCTTGCCGTCAGCAGAGAGCTTTCCGTACAGGTCGGTGATTAGGCCGCCAGCAGCCCCAGCCTTTGCACCGACATCACCGTTGGCTCCAGCAGAACCGCCAACCGATGCACCAACGCCTGCGTTTCCTCCAGCGCTACCAGAAAGACCAAGGCCAGCGAGAAGGTTTCCAAGGCCGTGGGCACCGCCCTCTGCACCACCGTTCACGCCAGCACCAATGCTTCCTGATGCATTGCCACCAGCGTTGCCGCCAATACCTGCAGAAGCATCGCCTCCAGCACCTCCATTCGCGCTGGCTCCCAGGCCAGCGGAAGCATCACCTCCAGCACCTGCACCTCCGTTCGCACCAGCTCCCAGGCCGGCTCCCAGGCCAGCCGAAGCATCACCATGTGCAGAGCCCGAGCCACCAAGGCCGAGGCCGAAAGTGCGACGAGAGAGACCGTTGCTGCCAGCAGCACGATAGGTAGGAGCAGCAGCAGCGAGAGCTGCAAGAGCAGTGATGGTGTAGGCGTACTTAACCATGTTGAAGATTTGGGGCGAGTGTTTTAGATTGAGTGATTGAAGATTAGGTTTATCGTAGAGGCGTGAGGTTAAAAGCGATCGGAAACGTTGCGATAATAGAGCGAGAGTGATGAGTCGTGATGGGTTTTTGTATGAGATGATGGAAGGAGAATGGACGAGATGAATGAGATGGGGAAAGAATGAGCAGTTGATGGAAATACTTCCTGCCTTATAACAAGTTCATTGACCTGGTTGAGAATGTCCTGCAACGCTGGCTTCACAAAGCGTGCAACGAGCCGTACTAAGCCATCCTAGAGGGTGACGATGGCTGACGGGTCAGAGGACGTTAGGATCTGAGACGACTATTGTTGGAGGGCTCTTTCGAGTCATGTTCTCGCCGCGGGTCTCGACGTGGATGCCATGCCGTCGCGCTCGAAGTGTTGATAGTAGCGCTATAGGACGCATCATTCAGCTATTGTAGATGGTGCATATACCACCTTGCGCAGTAGCTTGTATCATGATGCAGGAATTGTCATAAAAGTCGTAAAATGATATGTTTGTTGAAGTGTAAATCGAAGATACATGTTGTACCAAAAAGTTGTGAAGATTGATCGGCAGAGCGGGCGGGACGATCATTGCGCACAGCCCGTTGACAAGATCTAGCACGTTTCAGCACGTGTATTTGCCTTCAATTGGGAAATGACAAAAGGGGCAATGACATGTACAAGGTAGCTTATGGCGGTCCATCCGCCTCTGCACAGCAACTGCATGTTTCAAATCACGATGACACGGCCTGCTCTCCTCGGCACTTTGCCCCCTCACGTCTGGAATCGCCTCCCTGAAAATCCATGCCATACCCACTGAGTCTGGTTGTATTGGTTTTGACAGGTGCCTTCGAGGTGCACGGAATACTGGGGAGGCAATCCGCAACTCGCTATTGCAGATCTTTAATTTCCTCTGCTGGCCAGGACATCAGACGCAGCCAGTCTCACGCTTGTGCTCGCAACTTGGACATGGCCTCCAGCAAGCTATTTGTGGGTGTGCTAGATCGTGGCGGTGAGGTGATAGCAACTGCCTCCATCGTAGCCATGCTGACAAGGTGCAAGGTGGTGGTTGGGTTGGTAAGAGGATGAGCAGACATACATCAGTATATTAATTCATGCAAAGTCGGTAGCCAACAAGCTTTGTGAGGACTTGCAAATCTAATGTGTGGAATGCGACGGCACTTTTGCAACATATCTGTTCATCTGTATCGAGTTACATGGCCTTGGATGATCTTGTAGTACCATAGAGAAGGTGTTCTTTCCTTCGTAGTGCCGTTGACTGCTCAATTTGAGACTTTGTAGGAACGAGCTGGGAAGAAGTGATCTGACGAAAGGAGTGCATACCCAACCAGTAGCGAAACGTACATGTACTTACAGCGATTCGAATTAAGTGTTCAATACCAGCATAGTGAATTTGATTGCGTGAAGAACATCAGAAGACAGTTACATACTCACATGTGCACGAAAAGCATTACTTTCTAACCCCAAACCCTAAAATTGGTTGCTTTTCACCACATGCATTTTAAATCAAATGTACATACGTAGGTCTAGACGAAGACATTCGATGTCAGCAGTCGTATGACAGGTGGTTATTTCCATTATTGACAGTCGCAAAGAAGCACTCAAAGCAGTATGGCAGGTGCGTACTGGTCCAATCTACTCCAATCTAACTCGGAGTGAAGACCGCATACTATTTGTGGTAGCTGACTTTCGACGTAACGCTTTCCTACTGGCGATTCCAGATCTTCCACCTATATCACCGAAGTCCGAATAGCAGAGGTTAAGGCGCCCATCAGAACATCGACCGAGTACCACATTCACATATCAATGATTAATGTCGTGCATTTCGCTTCCGTGAGGAGGAAACAGTTTCATCCTTCGGAAATCATCCAACCGAACCCTTAACCCCGCGTCGCCTACACCTTGCCCTCAGACCCACCTATCACAACCACCGGCCATTGCCTAAAGCGTCACGGAACAAACATAAGGATTCTCCGAAAGAGTGATCCTTCGTGGCATAACTTATATGCTGCATTTCGTAGACTTCTAACTTGACACAATGACGAAGGCCAGACCAATCATGGCGCAAGCTTTCGAACACACGTCGCTCACTTCGGGCTGGTCATTCAAGCAGACGGATACAGAAGAGTGGCTGTCTGTACCGCACGTGCCGACGAACGTGCACTTGGACTTGCTGCATCATGAAAAGTATCAATCTACGAAGACACGGTGATAGCAACCCGTGCTGACGCCCAATACCAGGATCAAAGACCCATTTCTAGGCTTCAACGAGCTCGAATGCGAATGGGTTGGCGAGAAGTCATGGACCTACAAGGTCGAATTGCCCGCTATCAAGTCATCAGGTGCTGGTGCTAGACATATCCTTGCATTCGATGGCCTTGACACTTTTGCCACCGTGAAGCTCGATGGCGAGAAAATCCTCACAAGCGACAACATGTTCATATATCACCGTGTGGACGTCACCGACAAGCTCAAACCTGGAAAAGGAAGCGTGCTGGAGATTGACTTCAAACCTGCGTTGGCTGAAGCGCAAAAGGTCAAGGACGCCCATCCAGAGCACAAATGGGTCGGCTTCAACGGTGACATGGCTAGACTTGCGGTGCGAAAAGCGCAGTATCATTTGTAAGTGGGTCGCTCACATGAACCGATCAAAGCTAACAGACTCAGCGGCTGGGATTGGGGTCCAATCTTGACGACTTGTGGACCATGGAAGGAAGTCCGCCTGGAAACCTACGAGGCTCGAGTGGAAGACCTGCAAATCGACTACGAGGTCGACTCGAGCTTGAACAAAGTCAGCGGAAAGATCACAGCTTTTGTCGATGGCACCGCTGGCGACCGGATCAAGTTCAGTGCAAACCTGAACGGAGAGGAAGTCTTTAATGGCTCGGCCAAATTAGATGACCAACAGAAAGCTGAGGTCGAATTCCATGTCAGCAACCCAAAGCTGTGGTATCCACACGGCTATGGAGAACAGCCATTGTACACTGTCAATGCGACTCTTGCAGATGACGAGAATGAGTTGCATTCAATTTCCAGGAGGACAGGTTTCCGAAAGACCGAGCTTGTGCAAACACCAGACAAAGTAGGGAAGACTTTCTACTTCCGCGTCAACGGAGTGGATGTATTCTGTGGTGGCTCAGACTGGATCCCAGCGGACAGCTTCGTAAGTGTATCCGGGTAAGCATGTACAGACCTTCACTGACTTACAAGATATAGACTCCCAGAATCTCGGAAGATCGCTACCGCAAATGGCTCCAGATGATGGTCGATGGCTACCAAGTCATGATCCGCGTCTGGGGAGGCGGCATCTGGGAAGACGATGCATTCTACGACATCTGCGACGAGCTCGGTGTCATGGTCTGGCAAGACTTCATGTTCGGCTGCGGCAACTACCCAGCATATCCCGAGATCTTGAAGTCGATAGAAGCCGAGTGCGTCTGCCAAACGAAACGTCTTCGCCATCACCCAAGCATGTCGATCTATGCGGGCAACAACGAGGACTACCAAGTGCAAGAGCAATACAAGCTCAAATACGACTACGAAGACAAAGATCCAGAGAACTGGCTCAAGACAGACTTCCCAGCCCGCTACATATACGAGAAGCTTCTCCCCGACGTAGTTGCCGCACACACTCCCCACGTACCGTATCACCCAGGCTCGCCATGGGGAGACGGCCTCGTCTCATCCAACCCCACAGTCGGCGATATGCACCAATGGAACGTCTGGCACGGCACACAAGAGAAGTACCAGATCTTCGATACTCTCGGTGGCCGCTTCAACAGCGAATTCGGCATGGAAGCTTTCCCTCACATCGACACGATCAAGCACTATGTCACGGATCCCTCACAGCTGTACCCGCAAAGCCACATGATTGACTTCCACAACAAAGCCGACGGGCATGAGCGGAGAATTGCGACATACCTGGTCGAGAACTTCCGCACCGAGACGGATCTGGAGAAGTTCATCCATTTGACGCAGCTGAGCCAGGCTGAAGCGTTGATGTTTGGGTATCGTGGTTGGAGACAGCAGTGGGGCCAAGAGAGATTCTGCGGTGGTGCACTAGTTTGGCAGTTGAACGACTGCTGGCCTGTGACTTCATGGTCGATTGTGGATTACTTCCAGCGCAAGAAGCCAGCCTACTATGCAATGCGCCGAGTACTGGCGCCGATCGCTGTGGCTGTGAAGCGAGCGCATCACGACTGGAGTGTGGTGCACGCTAGACCGGCGAAGACGAGCGACTATGAGCTGTGGGTGGCCAGCGGCAAGACAGAAGAAATCACTGCTACCGTCGAACTGAGATACATCTCCATCGCTACAGGCGAAGAGATCAAGTCCTCTATCCTGAAGAAAGATGTCAAGATCGTCGCAAACGGCACGACAGAAATCTTTAAAGGCACCATTGACAACACAAAAGAAGAAGCGCACGTTTTAGCCGCGCGAATCTGGGTGGATGGCGAGATTGTGTCGCGGGACACAGACTGGCCGCAGCCGCTGAAGTATCTCGATTTCTCTGATCGCGGCGTCGAAGTCACGCCGCTGGGCAGCGAGATTAAGGTGAAAGCTGCACGCCCTACCAAGGGATTGGTGTTTGAGGAAAGGCAAGGCATATTGGTGAATGACAGTGCTATAGACGTGGTACCTGGCGATGAACAGACGATCAAGGTCAAGGGTTTGGGCAAGAATGATGAGGCATTGCAGTGGAGGTATTTGGGAAAACCATAGTTCGTACAGAAAGCTCATTGAAAAAAGCTCAACAACGTTCGCGAAACAATGCCAATGAAACAAGAACAAGATGCCCCTAAACCATGCTGATGCTTTCAAAACCAATGCAAAAACCAAAACCATGCAGAAACAAAACTCAAGCCAAAAAGCATTGCATTGCGAAGATTTGCTCAAAAAGTAAAATCAAGACCAGAAAGCGCATCGCCATCAATGCCAGCACTTGGGAGTGCCTCTGCGCCGAACCTGAATGCATCGCTCTCAGTGGCAACTGCGAAAGCAAAATCGCCGAAGTCGAATGGAGCGGCCTGAGCTTGAGCCTGCTGAGGGAGATCGAAGGCGTTGGCATCCCCAAAACCGCCCTCAGGGAAGTCGGCCTCGTGCATTGCGAGCAGTTTGGCGAGGGTATCGGTGAGATCGGCGTTCTCGGGAGCTGGCTCTGCAGTAGGGAAGGCTTCAGTCTCCTCGGCGGCTAGCTCTGCGACAGTAAACGCTTCAGTCTCGTTGTAGGAGACATTGCGCATGGTGCGCTTCGCTGCAGGCTCTCCCTCCGCCGCGAAGTCGCGGGCGCGCTTCTTGGGCAGCGATGGGAGCTGCGTGTTGTTGCCGTCGAGATTGGCGGCCGGATAGTCCATAGCGCGACCTTTGCCCTTGCCCGCGTATGTTGGGGTGGGAGTCGCGGGTACTTGCTCATCGTCGTCGGTGAGATCGACGACTGCTTGGCTGTTTGATTGCGAAGGCGTCTCGCCGGGAGTCATAAGCCCATGGTTGAATTGGGCAG
Organism: Cladosporium sp. SL-16; assembly: GCA_002921095.1. Taxonomy (NCBI): domain Eukaryota; kingdom Fungi; phylum Ascomycota; class Dothideomycetes; order Cladosporiales; family Cladosporiaceae; genus Cladosporium; species Cladosporium sp. SL-16. The sequence continues at coordinate 746,561 of PEGC01000026.1, forward strand.
GGTTGATAGGAGCTTCTGCGGGCCAGAGCTCCATGGCCGTCGCGCACTCTGCAAGGTACGCATCATCGTTGTCACCATCCTCGACAATCACCATCCTCCGGGGGCCTTTGCCCTCTGGGCCGGAGTTGTTATAGGCAAACGTGTCTGCCTCTTCTTGCGCATCCCGAGGGGGCTGTACGGTGGTGTAATCACGCTCTTCATCAGTAAGATCTGTGCAATCTCTGTTCTTGTTCTTGTTCTTGTTGCAGACAAGCTCCTTGATGTTGGGGTCGTAAGTCCTTCCGCAACCGCACTTCTCAAGGTGCTCGTGTGCCGCTGAGAACAGGCAGTGCACACGCATCATGTGCTTGCGGAGGTGGCGAGCGTTCTTGCGACCACCGCAGCCATAGCGGCAACGGTAGTATACTTCCGGTTTCGGGGGCGCTTTTCCTGGAGGGCGACCGCGAGGGCGTGTGGCAGGTGCGCCAATGGCAGGCGCATTGTTTACGAGAGCGTCGTTTGCAGGCACGACGTCCTCAGGGATATCCAGCAACCAGCGGGCGTCAAGCAGCGGGCCCAATGGTGCCGCTGGGAGAGGTGTGGCTGGTGCTGACTCAGCAGCGGCCACGGCTGGGATCATGCCATTGGCGGCCACAGCAAGATCGAGTTCGTCCGGATTGGGAGATGCCGCTTCCCTCACCGGACTGGCAGGCTGGCTTACGCTCTGGCCAGCGGCATTCTCCCTCGTTCGGAGGGCAGCGCCACGGAGAAACTCAGCTCCCTCGAAGCCATTGTTGTTGGCGGCGGCGGGGCCTTCCCCTCCGAACAGCCCGGCAGAGTTGTCGGCGTCTTCGCCGAACAGATCATCGATGCTGCTATCTGCGGCATCCTCGCCATAGATGGTGGCGTTGTTGGTGAGGGCTTCGTTAGAAGCCAATGTGGTGTTGGTGGTGGTGGTGGTAGTATGAGCGGCTTTGGAGTTGCCGCTGACGGGAAGAGCGAGAGGGAAGATAGCCATTGTGTTGTGTTGTGTGGTGTTATACTGGCTTGTGGTATTATCAGAAGTGATATGAGAAGAAATCCAGCTCTTGGGCAGAGATATGCGCTCCTTATGTAGTACAAAAAACATCTCAAGGTTTCGTAGGAGGACATGAGGACATGAGGACTGGTGAGAGGACAGCACCACCAGCCTATCGACCACCAGCGGAAGGAAACACGAGTCCTCATTTACTAAGCAGGGTCCAAACACTCTGCTGCGTATTACTTGCGGTGTAATCATCATTTCTGGTCTCATAATGTTAGTAACATGCCATTGAGAGTGTCATCCGGGACCAGTGCGCAGGTCAATCATCTCAATGGCTCGATGCGCGTTGGAGATGCTATCAGCACAGTCCGCGCAAAGAGAAAAGTCAATGCCATTGAGAGCAGAAATGCGGTAGAAATCGCTGCGAGTGCCTCTCGAGCACTGTGTTTGGCATATGAGGTGCTATCGAAGGCGCCCGACATTGAAACGCGGAAAGTCACCACAGAGATACTGGTATACATGTATTCGGCCTATAATCCAATCCCATCAGTATAATGTGATACTATCAGCGTCGTTGTAATTACAGGCTTTCCGTAGTCCCAGTGAGATAGTGTTTTCGTGTGGCTGGTGATGCGTTAAGGTTTTCATTGCTGTCCTCCCTCTCAGAGGCGCAGCCCAAACATTGTATTGTGGCGTTCTGCGATGGGACTGCCGTGGCCTTCCATTCTTTGTGATTCTTCTCAGTCGATGGTCTGTTCGGATTGTCGTCTGGTATGCGTCGGGATATTTTGCTGTTCGGTATTGGAGCTGTCGTGGCCATCATGTCGGCGTGGCAAGGCCACGCAAGAGAAATGCACAGTACGCCGTCACATTCAAGATGGACGAAGATGATACTGATACAATGTATGAACAAAACGGTATATTGTTCACAAATACAAAGTGAAGTCGGCATTTTATCCCAAACTCCGACCTGTCTGTACATATTGAATGCGCCGCTAGACTCGATTTGGCAACTCGAATTATTTCTCCAAGCTGGAGTAACTTAGCTGTAGACGATTTGCAGATCTTCGACGAGGTGTTGAGCACAGTATATCTCCACAACCAACAATGTCTGAACCCAATACCACCAATGATGTGCCTGCGACGGCGCCTATACAGACAGCAGCGGCACCTGCTCACGACGTGGCATCGATAATCAACGCCGCCGAGGCAGCGCAGCGAGAGCAAGAGCTCGCCGTCGGAATCACCGCATATGTCTCGCCCGATGCGCCTGGTTTCTCCTGCATTGTCAAGCAACGTTACACCGACTTCTTGGTCAACGAGATCGCGACGAACGGCCAAGTCCTCCACCTGACAGAGCTCGCCGAGCCTGCGAAGAAGCAGTCACGGGAGCAGAAGCGTGCCAATGCTGCAGCTGGAGCTGAAGCAAATGGTGGAAACGGACGCAAGAGACAGGCCGAGGAGGGAGAGGGTGAGCAGGCTGAGGAGGGTGCCGCAAGCAAGAGACAGAAGGTAGAGCCCTCTGCTGCGCCCTCTGCTGCAGACACCACCGCCGCAAAGAAGGCAGCTGTTGAGTCTGTGACTGAGGAAGATCGCAACACACTTGAATCCATATTTGGCGCGACGACCACACAGAGCATTATCAAGTTGTACGGTGATGTGATTGCGCTACCTCACCGCAAGCCACGCGACCACGATGCGATCCAATCCGAGATCATCTCCGACAAATCCAAGCGAACACAAGCCCATGTTGCTGTGCGCAAGATCTTCCAGTCCAAGCTCGAGACACTCACAATGCAAGACAAGCCTGGTACTATCAGCATCCGCGCAGCACCCAAGGGCAACGAGAGCAATGGTCGCCGCACAGATGGCGCAGAGAACGACAATGACGCAAAGCAGAAGGGCAAGATTGCGTGGGACGATCTCGGAGGAGAACACTTGCACTTCACCCTGTACAAAGAGAACAAGGACACCATGGAAGTGCTGTTCTTCATGGCAAGTAACCTCAAGACAAAAGTTTCCAACTTCCAATTCGCTGGCACAAAAGACAGGCGAGGTGTTACTGTGCAGAAAGTGTCGATCTGCAGGGTCAAGAAGGAACAGATTATTGGCATGACCAAGTTCGCACGAGGCTGGAGAGTGGGTGGCTTCGAATACAAGAAGCACGGGCTAGAGCTCGGTGAGCTGAACGGAAACGAGTTCTTGCTCACACTCCGCGATTGCCACGCGCCGAACGAAGAAGGCCTGAACCACGAGCAACGCTTCGAAGCATTGCAGAAGGCCGTCGACGAGGCCGCGAGGAACTTCGGTGAGAAGGGCTTCATCAACTACTACGGTCTGCAACGCTTCGGAACATTCAGCACTGGTACACACACTACTGGCAAGAAGATCCTGCAAGGTGACCTTGAAGGTGCCGTCAACGGCGTGCTATCATACTCGGATGCTATGTTGCCTGCTAACCAGGATCCTTCCGTCGAGTCCAAGGTTCCTCAGGACGACATCGACCGTGCTGAAGCCATCCGTATCTGGAATGAAACTGGCAACAGCAGGAAAGCGCTGGAGATTTTGCCTCGCCGATTCCAAGCTGAGACTTCTATGATCCAATACCTCGGTAAAAGGGGAAGAAACAAGGAGCTCGTGCAGAACAAAGACTGGCAAGGCGCTCTCGCTAGCATTCAGCGCAACCTGCGACTCATGTACGTCCACGCCTACCAAAGTCACATCTGGAACATCATCGTTGGCAAGCGCAGAGAAGTCTACGGCGACCGCGCTGTTGAAGGCGATTTGGTCATCGTCGGCGAGAAGGATGAACCTAAAGCAGGATCAGACGCGCCCGAGGTCGACCAAGATGGAGAGCCTGTCATCCGACCTTCAGGCGATGATTCTTCTGCGCCCGAAGATCCCTACACACGTGCACGCGCACTCACCAAGGAGGAAGCCGACAGCGGAAAGTTCAACATCTTCGATGTTGTACTGCCCTTGCCCGGATGGGATGTCATCTACCCTACGAACAGCATTGGCAAATACTACGAGGAGTTGATGGCCTCGGAGGTCGGTGGTGGTCTGGACCCCCACAAAATGCGCCGCAATTGGAAGGATGCCTCGCTCTCTGGCTCATACAGGAAGATGATGTCGAAGCCTGGTGGCTTGACCGTCGAGGTCAAGAGCTGCAGCGACGAGCTTGAGCAGCTTGTTGAGACTGATGCTGAGAAGCTCCTGAAGCAAAACGGCCAGGCGCAAGAGAACGATCAGGCAAAGTCGGAGATCAAGGGTGATAAGCTCGCGGTAGTGCTCAAGATGCAACTGGCTAGTAGCCAGTATGCCACTATGGCGCTGAGAGAGCTTACCAAGGGTCGCGCGTTGGCATATACCCCCGAGTTCACAGCTGTTAGATAGATGTGAGATATGTGTGATGATACAAATAAATTTCTCATGTGATTCTGTTCGGCTGCAGGCTCCTTGAAATTACTAGATGTCCAACAACTTATAGCAGGGCGGATGCGCATCGAATCTTGTAGACAAACCCATATCTTGTGATCCATGTCTAGCCGCTGAGAGTCCTTCATCGCGAGAAGCAAGAAGCCCATCAAGCTTGCGATTGAACGAGTAGAAAGTTTCACCAAAGTACATTTGGGATGTCAACGTCAGGCCTTAGCACATCTTTAGTGACATGTGCCTTAATTCAATCATACAGTAGCGTTTCATCTGTATGTTATGGCTGAGATCATAGCCTAAATAAAGGTTGCACTCATTGGTAATACCATTTTAGGTGAATATTCGAACTAACCCATGAGCTGACCCAAGTCCTCCGGCGGCCATCTCGTCTGTGCGAAGCTCAAGCACCGCTTGATGCCCTGAAGCATTTTCCTCGTGACTTCGTCAGACATGATGTGCGCCGCATTCTCATTCTCGTTCAATTTTTCTCGAGCGCTTCGCTCGTGAATACCAACCATGGTGACACCAATAGGCCATGCTGCTTTGCCGATACTGAGTCTCAGGTATGCGTCGTTAGCATGCACGTATTTCTTCAGCTGCGCCAAGTGTACGATCTCCATGACCGCTTTGAGAATGTCGTCGTGCAAGTCTTTCGGATTTTCGAGTTTCTTGATCAAAGGTCGGAGGTTCTCGCGTGCTGATATGAAGTTGTTGGCTGCTTGCTTGCCGGCGAAGGTCTCTTTTACTTCTCGTGGCCGGCGCGCTAGGGCGTTCTGCCATTCCCGTAGCACAAGATCGAAGTAGCTGGCAAGTTGGCGGTGGAGGAATTTACGCTCTGCTGGGGCTGTTGGTACCGCTGTGGGAATCTTCATGTCCTTCTCCTCGACGAGCTCCAGAGCTGTAGGTATAGGTCCGTCGCTGAGTTTTGGCGCGAGCGCTTTTTCGTTTAGTCTCCTCCATCGTCGTAGTCTTTGCATGTGGCTTTCCGCAAACAGAATCCGAGGCTCGCCCATCTCCTTGAGCTTGGCCTGTAGTTCCTCATCAGGCACATCCTCCTGCCCTTCCTCGAGCCCAGGCTCTACACTTTCGCTCGTCTCCTTGACAAGCTCTGGCAATCCCAGGCGCTTTCTCCTAGCCCTGTCTTCGGCTTCCTCTTCTGCTTCTCTGATCTTCTTGCTTTCTATCGCCAGGCGTGCCTTTTTCTCCTCCCGCTCAGCATTACGCGCAGCCTCTTCGTCGTCGCGTTTGCGCTTTTTCTCGAGTCTCTCGATGCGTGCTCTCTCGGCGTCTTCTTGCTCTTTCTGGTATGCCGCTTGCCTTTGCGCTTCGACCTCTGAGCGCTTGAGATATTTCTTGCCTTCTCCGTCGGCGGGCTTCTTTGAAGCCGCGATTTGCGACTTCATTAGTGAGGCGAAGTCCATGATGGTGTTGATTTGATTTGATGTGATGTCATGCGTGTGATATTATTACTCCAAAGGAGTGTAATGTACGATTGAAGAGGGAATGCGATCGCGAAGGGTGAGGTCATGCCAAGCGACGATGTCATTGGAGCGCAAAAGCTCCATCTCTTGCTGCGTCTGTCTAGCAACACAGCCAAACCACCACCACAGCATAAATCATTTCACTTCACTTGAACCGCTCCAAGCAGATCAACATTACATGATATAAAATTGATACTCCCATTGGCCTAAGGACACACCGATACCAAAACACATCCGCCCAACAATGGCGCTCCAACCCTCCGCCGCCGACAAGGTCGACCGCGAGTCCACACCACCATTCTTACTTCGTGTCTTCTGGCGCTCAAACCGCACACTCGATCCCTTTGAGTTCTCGGTAGCTCCTCCGGCAGACGCCACGGCAAGCATGGAATACTTCGAGATCCTGCCCGCAAACATACAACAATCAAGCCTGGAACTTTACCAATGGTCCGACTGCACATTAGGCCAACTCACATCAACTATGATGAGTGAACTACCGGCCGACGCAGGAGTGGAAGTTGGCTCAAGGCTGAACTTCAAGCTTATCTTCCCGGACACAAGAGCTCAGATGGGCGAAGGAGGACGAGGAAAGTGGATTGACAAGCCTCTCGGCTCCGTGGTGGTAGGAGGTAGAGATGCGGATCTGGAAGAGAATGATTTGCTGGAAGGAGACGCGAACAAGACTCTGGCCGATGCGAGATTTGTGATTGGCGATTTTGTCGCTTGTGCCATCTACCCTCCTGGCCCGGACGGGCGGGTGGCGCCAATGCCTGCTGGCAGAGCGGGCAGGGACCCATATGCTGCGCCTAGAGGCGGGCCCAGAGAAAATGGATATGGCGGTGGCTATGGCAGGGGAGGTGGTGGTGGATTTGGAGGCCCACGAGGAGGTTACGGTGGTGGTGGGCGCGGACCGATGGGCGCTGCTCCTCCACCCGGAGATTGGAGACGTGGTGAGAGGCCAAACGCGCATGGTGGTGGCGGCGGAGGTGGCTTCAGGGGTGGAAGAGGTCGCTACTAGTGGCTTGCTGCAAAGCACGGGCATCTTATGGTCTTAATGGTCTACGTGATGGGCCTGCAAAAAAGCGGTTGCTAGGAGCACTTTGAAACTGATGAATGTCCAAGCTACAATGTCCACGACCTTAGGCAATCACTCGAGTCACACACCCTCACCGAACTTCACATACATGAACAAGATGCTTCCTTGAGTGGTAGCTAAACCGCACCTTGTACGCAAAGTCTGTCATTCACAAGGCCAAGTGCTTCAAGACTCTCGTTAAAGACGCCTTCCGGTGCAAAAACTGACATTTGTGCTGACCTCTGGATAAGAGCAAGTGCCTTGTCGATAATCCACTGTCCCTAGGACCCATTGGACCGAGGTGTCGTTCAATCAATCTCCATCCCCACCATGCATCTCCAAACCAGTCACATATCGATCGCGTCATCGTTGTCCAAGGAGAGGTGGACTTTCAACTAGCCCACGGGTTGAAGCAGGGCGGCTTCCGTGCGCTTAAGTGCCTCTTCAATGAATCTGGCATCATCTGTAGTAGGTGACTTGAGAGTTGTCCCTGAGAGCGACGCCAACGCTGTTTCACGGAAGTTCGATCCGTCAGATCCCATTTCAACACGAATCGATTTCAAATTGAGTTTGACGAGAGGTACCACGTCGGGACCAGCTGCAAAACCTTCGAGCCGTCGGATTGTGTGATTGACATCAATGAACTTCAAGTCCAGCTGGATCTCCAAATATTTCAAGCCTTGCAATTTTGGTGGCTTCGCGCTATCCACGTCGCTTTATCCATTGGACGAGAGTCGCGAGCGAGTGATCGCTTTGACTTGTGCTGGGACCAGAGCATTCATGAAGGCTTGCAACACATAGCCCACCAACACGTGGCCCGCCTGGTATATGCGAAGTTTACCGAAGTTGAGGACGAAGAGTGTCTGCTGGAAGGGCTTGAGAGCTGCATCATGATAGATCTGTCGACAAACTTGCAGCAACGGCAGGGATAAGATTTCACAAGCTGATAGCTGTGGCCCAGTACTTGCTGTGCAATTTTGACAAGGCTTAGTGCACACTCTCTCGGATTCTGTCTCATGATTATAACCACGGACACGCGGGGACAGCTGTGTATGATCATGCTCGCAGGTGCACATCGAGATTTTGTAGCCGATGCGCCTGGATCTGTGCTCGGTATAGAGGTGAGGGTCGATGAGAACCGGGTTGCTTCCAAAGACATAATCGTAGATGCGACATCTGAGCTCTTGAGGCAGCTTCAGGAACTGGGAGTTTTCGGCATTTGCCGCAGTATTGGCCAGTCATGTCAATTTTGTTCGTCTCCTGGGTCGGGACCACGCTTAATTTTTCTTTTGCGGCAAGAAAGATCTGTTGAGGTTCAACAATCTGGACGGCCTGTTCGGGTAGGTCTATACGCCAACAGGCGCCATTGTGCAGCAATTCTTTGGGTATCGGTTCGATGTGGGAAGATTGCGTATCTGTTGGTAGTTGTGGGTGATGTCGGTGTTGGCGGGCAAGGATCCAAAGGCACGGATGTGTTCTTCTCACCGGAGCGGTGTCTAATTGTCAACTGTCACATGCTGCACGTGGTCGTGCGCGGGAACTTTCACTGGGATCACGAAATGAGGGACCGAGTGAACGCACCAGCCAAAGCAGTTCGCATGTGGTTTCTTCGTCACTTTACTGTCTGAATTCTAAGGCTTACATGATTCTGATAGTGGACAATGTGCAGAGAAACCATACGAGAGCAAATATTGGAAGGAATAATTCCTGTCATACAACTCTGGGTCTTCATAACTTCATAAAGGTTTGTAATTACAACAAACGGGCTCCCACAGTATCCCGAAGAGGAGTCGAAAGGGTATGATCACAGGCTCAGCAGCTCACTCCTTGCATCCTTCTTGCTAACATCCCGTCTTAACTCGCTGACTTGTGAACCTCCGAACTACGCCAATCAAGGCTCAATATTTGGCGTCGCACAATCTTCCGCAAGCACTCTAATTGTCTCCACCCCGACCCTTTCCTTTCCTTATACTTAGACCCATGTCAGTACACCAACCAATGACCGTTCGAGATGTCCAAGTACCTTCATATCGCCAAGGCAACATATGATGTATGCAGCCACTTTGACCAGCTTCGTTTCCATGCCTTTCTGCCACGCAACGACTGTATCTTGTTTGGTGTCAGTCAGCAGTGGATCGCCGGAGAACGTGTCTTCTATCTCTGTCGTGATACGCATGGACCTGAGGTGAAGCTTGTCCAGTGCAATTATCCCAATTTTCCACACTGCAATGTGCTGCCTTCCATGTAGTATGACACCACCTGACACACCTCCACGTGCTCGAGTCCCTTGAGCTGATGGATGACAGTGTTAAGCGGAAACGAGCCCTCGACAGAGACCATGTGTAGACGTTTGATAGCTCGAACTTGAGCAGGGGCCAAAGCCTCAAGCAAAAACTGCAATGGATATTTGATGCCGATGATCTCGTTGGAGACGTAATGAAATCGATTGGTCGAGAATGGCTTCAGGACTGCCTCGTGATAGATCTGGCGAGATGTCTGGAGAAGACCCACGTTGAGGTATAGGCGAAGAGGTTTGCGGACGTGTCCCACATACAAGCAATCCTTATGGGCTCCCATGGTTCGTTCGCTTTTAAATACCGAGGTATCTCGTCTCGGTCTCTGAATGATTCGAGGGGAAGTTTTGGAGAAGACCTCCGGAAAGTGACATGTCGAGAGTGGATAGGTGAATGGCCCGCGCGCGGGGTATGTGGTCGATTTGGTGGCATCTACGTGGATGACTCCGACATCAAAGACGTAGTCGTAAATGCGAGATCTGATTTCTGGAGGTAAAGAGAATAGCGGCGTGTCACAGTTACTGAGGGCGGTGCTTCAAACGCCAGCCATGCATGCATTTTCCAAACCGATCGCAGATGTCATACATACAGTCGGTTCTTCGAGGGGTGTGATTTGTTGGGGTTCAGGAGCCGCGATGGCCTTGCTTTGGGTGAAGCTTCGGTCATGTTGACCGAATGTTGTGGCAGGGTCAGACTTGTTCGAGATCTTGTTGGCAATACAATAGTGTGATGTTGGTAATAAGGTTAGGGGCTCGTAAGGTTGGAATATATGGCAGTCTCAGCGGATATCATGTCGCCACTAGGCCATCACGGGCTAAAAGACCCCACGCATGCGTGAGTGATGCGCAGTGGTGATCACATGGTGCAACGAATGAATAAGACCACTGACGATTCTGAAAGCCGGCTTTGAACGGCAAACGCGACGTGAGTGACGAAGTGAATCTGTTTGGTCAAGCCACCATGCTTTCAGTTCTATTTCTCACCACACTTCACTGACCTTCACCAACAGGCACCCCCAACCCATGCCTTCCCTTATACCCAGGTCCCTTCGGCTGCTCCCACCCCTCAAGCGCTTCCACATCATCCAACTCAAAGACTTCCACCTTGAGCGGTCGGCAGCACTCCTTCATACCCTTCGCACCTTCACCATCGTCTCCATCTTTGCCACCCTCACCCCAAGCCCACTGACTCAAATCCCCACCGGGACACGTACTCAACGCCATAAGCACATCGATTTCCGCGAAAAACTCAATGAAATCACCTGTCTTCGCTGGGCTGGCTTCCATGAAATACCGCCCCTGTTCGTCCAGACCGGTGACTTGGAAGACGTTGAGAACGTCATGTACGTCGAACTCTGTTAGTCCGTACTCCAACGCGGCACGCGTAAGATTACTATGACACTGATAGTCGTACTGATCACCCGTCAACATCGCATTGACATAGGGATCACACCTCGTACCCAGCAAATCATGACACCTCCCGCCGAACTCATCAACACCGTAATCGTGCAGACTATCCGCCACGATCGTCACCATAGGTCTTAAGTAAGGCAGACAAGACCACAGACGATCATGAGTAGAGACATGACTAGCATGCAACTGCCGCGTGCGTGCCGCCCAGAAGCGTTCGCGAGGGTTGGCGGCGTTCCAGATATTCAGGTCGCCGACTTGAGGGCCTTCTGGAGTGGAGATGCGGACGATGGAGCCTGCGGGCGCAAGCCAGGCTTTTCCTGAGCGTGGAGGGAGGACGAATGATGTGATTGGAGATTTACGTGGTGCTGTGGCGATGCGGGTGTAGAGTGGTATGTCTGGATGGAGGATTGAGCCGGGTTGTGCTTGGTAGGCTGGTTGGGGCTTAGGTCGGATTGGGGGCGCTTGGGTGGTAGCCATGGTTGTCGTACAAAAGCTCTAGAGTCCGGATGTAGCGTGAATATTGTTGTAATCGGTGAATCTTTGTCGATTTTGTTCTTAGTTGTTATAGTGAGAGGAGTGCCGAGGTCGGCTCAAGCGGCTGAAGTCTAGACCACATGAAGATAGATTAGAGTTGCAGCTCAGGTCACGTCATCCTGCATATTTAGATAAGAGGTGGAAAGGGATTACAAGACGATGTTAGATACATGTGTGCTGTACACAAGCTTACATTCGTTCTAATCGCATGTGTCGTAATTGCGACTCCTCCATCCTAGACGCCTCGCTGAACCCGTACAGCCTCTTCCGTCATGAATCATGAGACCCACCCTCAGACACTTGATATGCCGCGGTGGGAAACAAGAGCTGGAAACGATCAATGATCAGTTCCCTCCATTGTGGAGATGCTGTTGCTGCTGCGCGCCCACGTTCGTGTCGCTGTTGACATTCGCGTCGAACAACCCCATCATATCGGCACCGCTGCCGTAGGGCGCATCGAACCACGGCATCATGTCAAGACCAAGCATGCTCATATCGACATCTTGCGACTCAATCATCATGTCGCCAAAAGGCTGCATGTCGGAATACTGTCCCATGGAGGCGTTTTGTGCAGGCACGGGATATGTATTGTTTTGTTGCCCATTTGCTTGCTCGTGCATGGTTGGTGTCGAGTTGCTGGAATGGTACTGTTGCATTATGCTCGGGGATGGCATGTTAGAGGAATATGGGTTGTTGAGGCCGAGCAGCAAGGAAGCGTCTGAGACTGCACTGCCTGAAGTGGGATACGATGGCAGGCCATGCTTCATTCCTGGCGCCATTGGCGAAGGTCCAGAAGCGCTGCGCACGTGTTTGAATTGATTCGGTGCGGAAAGTTGGCCCATGTTGTGATCATTGCTGGGTTGCGACGGATTCAGACCGTTGTCTGGTAACTCATTCGCGTCGCGAGGGTAATGCCAGGCTAGGTTGGTGGATGGCGAGTTCATGATGCCAGTCAGAGTCCACCCAATTGCCTTTCCATGATCTCCAGGTTCGCCTTCTGCACCCTGCAAGAACTCTCTTCCGAATGCGGTGGTGGATTGATTTCCCCAGCTCAGCCTACGTCTCCAACCAGGAGTGGTAAACGAAGGATCCGGCTTTGGCGCCTCCATCGAGCTTTCACCTTCTTCTACAGTGTATAGAACTGGGTCGCCAACGCCCTCGAACTTCTGGCTGAGCACGGTAAGTATGTACTTCGTGCCGCCCCAGTAGGTCTCAAGTGATTGTAAGGCCTTGTAGCACAGCTGATAGTGTTGGCTAGCAGCCGTGGCGAGTAGTGTGTGTTTGGCGAGTGACCTTCTGTCAGCTACGGTTCCAGTAGCGGGTGTGCGTGGACCGGATGGTGTTGCGATTGACCCGCTTGAGGCTGCGTACCTTTTGTTCCCCTTCGGCGTGCTGTTGCCAGAGCCGGTACCGTTGGAACGAGCGCCTGAAGATTTCGTCGGACTACTGGCACGGCTATGGGCATTTGAGGACGCTGTTTGCTCGGCAGTCTCTTTCAAGAAAGCGCAAGCTGCAATGTAGATTGGTTGCGTCGTAAACGGGTTACCGAGACTCGCTTTCGCATCCATGAGTTGCGAATAGCTCAGAATGTCGGCTATCGTTTTCGCGGAACTCATGCTGAGCTGCTGACTGTTGGGGAAAAGCTGCAGCATTCTTCCTTCGAACGTTTTGAGCAGAGTTGGTTGATGCAAGAGGACGATCAGCATATGGAACCAGAAATGTAGCAGAACGAAGTTGGTGCCTTCTCCAGCTTTCATGTAGTATTGGAAATTCATCGCATCGAAATGCAATTTCGTCGAAAGCCCTTGATAGAAGTTGGTAACCTGGCTCTCCATGCCCGCCAGTCTCTTGGAAGTTTCTGCGGTGACATCAGATGGTTGTTTGATACTGTTCAGCAAATCTGCGACTCTGCCGTACAAGTGAACAATGCGGATGAGAGCAGGGAAAGGCTGTGGCCAGTCGGAATTGTGCAGAGTCCCACTGAGAGGTGGGAAGGAAAGTTCGATGTCCTTGTCCCTGAGTGTGCTGCGCCTTCCAGTGCCCGAAGCAACGACACGATCCAGTAGAAAGATGGCCCAGAAAGTATCCACACGTTCCTGTTCCACGGCTTTGTGTTCCTCGAGGTCGGCAAGCTCCCCTGTAGCGTCCAAGCTTGGGTCAACAGAGCTGTCTGTCGGCTTGGAAGGCTCACGTGGCTTGTCGTAATCGCTCTCACACATGGAGTGGCGCTTCACCTGGCGCGGAGTTGGGCCTTCCCTTCCTTTGTACTTGAGCCCTTGCAGATTCTGCATTCCCAGATCCTGAGCAATTCGGATCGCAATACCCAAGTACATCCAAAGCCCACTGTCGCGGCTTTCACCGAACTCGTTGTAGGCCAAGAGAAGTGCTGCTTGTGCCGCAGCCACACTCGGGACCGCGAATGTATGGATCAATGCTGTCTTCGCTCGCATGCCAAACGCAGAACCGTACTCGGCAGGCGCAAACTTAGTTCCATCGTTGTTCCGCTGTTGTGTTAGCAACTCATGCGTAGAGAAGCGGGCTGCTAACGCGCAAACAGCGTCGACCAGAATGGCATCAACTTGTTTCTCTTCCAGATCTCGCAGGAAGCGTTCCCGTTGGAGGAACGGATAGTTGCAACCCAGATGTACGAAGAAAGTGTTTCCAAGATGGGTAATGAGTTCGCTAGGTGGCATTGCACTGTTGTCGTAGAAAGGCAGATTGATGGGCGTGCGATTCTCACTTTCAATTGTACCTGGCGTCGAGTTGTACCTTGAAAGAGCACGTGGGCCAGCTCCAGTCCCGCTGTTGTTCAACGATGGTGATTTCATGCCAGCTGCTCCACCGCCGTCCGTGGAAGATCTTGTCAGCTCACGCTCATTGCGCTTGACTTTGACCACCATTTGTTTGAAGCCTGGCATGATAGCGGTGGGTCCTAGCCAACGGAAATACGGCATTCGATTGCGCGGGCCGGAGAACAATGGTTGTTCAGGTATGTCGCCAGAATTTGCAGGTGCCGCAGTGGTTTCCATAGGTCCTTTTGTCTTCGGCGAAAGCTCACCAATATTGTTTGGTGGATGTGATGTTGAGGATACATGTTGGCCGAAGGACGTTCTCGAGTCTGGTTGATTGTCGTTTGTCCTGCGCTCGCCTGCCTTCGCAACTGGTCGTTTAGGCTCGTGTGTCACTCGTGTTGTGTTATCAGACTCTGTTCGCTTGCCACTGCTGGCGGCTGCCTCATTCGAGTATCCCGCACAATCAAGCTTGTTCTGCTTGCACGTATCGCAATATGGTCTCTCACCTGCGCGACCAACACATCAGCATACTTCCACTTATACAATTTCAACATTCCAGCCTTACCACTACAAGCAGTCTTCCTCTTCCTGCACGTCAAACAAGCAGCTCCAATGCGCCGTCTCTTTGGATGTGGTGCGCCATAATTTGTAACAAATCGTAGCGGTTTGTCCGGCTTCTTCTGATGGTTGTTTGCGCCCTCATTCTCGCTAGGTTGTGCGCCGTTCATCTGAACGATATTCATGTTTACTGCTACTTCAAGCGCAATTGATCGCACCAGGCGCGCTGGCTCGACGAGTGCGCTGGGTTACGGGTACCCTTCCACATCAGCGGTTGCCCTGAAGGATGTGGCTTGCCGCGGCTGGCGGTGTGGTCGGCGGGAGGTGAGAGCTTCGTTTGGCGCGTTGGTATCGATGTATAGTCAAGATCCTGTCGGTGCCCTGCTCTCAAGATACGCAGCGAGAATGATGCTGGTTGTAGAATCTGCAAGCCACTCAAAAGAGCAGTAACGACTTCGTGTGTGCTCAGAGTGATGGCTTGTGTCTGGCCCGCCTGCTCCAGACGAGAGTGGAGGCTCCGAGCGACCTGAGCACGACGGACTCCGCACTAACAAGAAGCTTTGCCCTTGTCTCTCCACATACAAAGGCAGGGCGTGAGTGGAGGGAGGATCTCTTGCTGACGTCTGCCGGCATCGCTTGTCGCCTCTTCCAAGACTGTCCCCGCTCCGTGTGTGGGAGTATCAAGATATATATCACATGATGATCAATTGATCAGTATCACAGGACAGACCGTAATCGATAAATCACATCGATACGAATGATTGAGAGAGTTCTCGGTAAGGTGGACGTTAGTTTCCGGCACTTCGGGCCATCAAGATCCGCTTCCGCCTGCCGCTTCGGGATATCGAGATCAGTCGCCGACTCGTACAAAACCACGAGCGACAAGGCCGCGAAGAGTTGATTTCACGTCGTCAACTTTGCGACTTATATTTGCACATGAATTTGCATGTAACATGTTGTTCTCGACAGCCATGGTGTCCGTCTCGGTGTCTTCACGGCGGATGCCAGGTGGCCATGAAGTCCAAGCGAGCCAAGCCGAATGCCGTACACGGACAAGTGTGGATGCACTCCAATTTTACCATTTATACTACTGAGTTTCCCATCTCTGTTCGCGCGAACTTTCAAAACGCCATTTCACGGACATCAGCGAAATATATCGTCCCAATCTGGTAACCCGAAGACCACGGCATTGTCGACAGAAGCCGAGCGTCAGGGCAGTGTCCAAGGTCTGCGCGCAACGTTCGAGATCCATTTTCTCCATACATTACGTTGCGGATGGCTTCATTGCAAAGTCCGGGCTTGGAGACCCAGGTCGTGCTATCTGGGAGCAACGAAGCGTGCGAATGCACCTCTCGTTGGTCAAGTGATGTCGCATCATTGATATGGTGGTTGCTGGCCGGCGTCTGCTTGTGGTATGCTCCTCAACTGCTGGCCAATTGGCTAGATGTAAGTCATACAGATTTTCTTTCTTTGCTTTCATAATCATGTGCTGATGTTGTCGCGACAGAAATGTGCTCAGGTTGTCATTGCTCACAGAGAGTTGCGCAGCTTGTGGTATAATCTCGACCATACCGGCACAGAGATAGCGCCTTCCGCAACTGATGAGTTGTTTGAAACGAAGAGTCAATATTGATGGTGTATCCTCGTATCTCAATTTTGTTAATACCACGATAGCAGTCACTTGCTGGACCGCTCCAACAGAATAAACGCTCAAGAGCACCAGATTTCCAGAAAACAAGTTCGACGAAGCAATTTACAAGACGCGGACTGGAGCATGACCAATAACTTTACACACCTGTCTCCATTGGTGCCAGGAAAGTTGCTTCCTCGAAGTCTCCATTGTCTTCATTGGTCGAATTGTACACCCTGACGCCACCCATGGCCTGCTTGTGCGGAGAGTTCTTCAGTCTCGCGATCCGTCGTCCCTCTACCGGCGCAATCTGCTCTTCCGCCTCGACCTCGTCAAAGTATGCATCCAGGTCATCCTCAATTTCTTCTTCATATGAGCGCTTATTGGAGATTTCAGGATCTGCATTAGACATCATGCTGCCTTGTGTAGATGAAAGGGTAGTCTGCGACATGCTCAACCTGGGCATGGAACTGTCCAAGTTGCGACCAGCAGGGAAAGCCGGTGGTGCCGACGAGGGAGGAGCGTCGAACGATCTTTGTGAAGAGAGACCTCCGATTTTGTGGAGTCCGCAGAATGGGGCAAGCTCGCGCGAGTTGGTGGTGTTGTAAGCCGGTCTGGCTGGCGCGGCACTTGCAGGCGCAGTGCTGGGGAATTCGGACTCTTCGGTAGTCATGGTCTTGCGGGTCTTGTATCCCTCAGGAACGCTTTTTCTCACGCGCATGCCGACCGTGAGCAGCGAAGATTGTGTCTCTGCAGGGATTGGAGGCGACATAGGCGAGATTTGGTTTGAAGAGGAGCCGAGGTCGGCATTTTTGCTGCCATTTCGCTGGAAGTAGGAGTTGATCGAGGGTTGGTATTGGCGTTTGCGAAGATGCTCTGCTGAGGTCGCCATCATGCTGTATGGAGAGATTCAAGTGGTGGTAGCAAATAAGCTGTCGTTGCGACTGCGTGTATTGATTGTGCCCGCGACTGCGATAGCGATAAGGATGACCTGCAGATGTCAACAATGACGATGTTTGATGGCCTGCGCTCTGAGCACAAGGCGCGTGCGGACACGCGCGACCCATGCAGTTCGGTAGTGAACGTGGGGAAAAGGTGTTGGCGTGGAAATGGAAACTCTAAAATATTAATGCCGAGGAGGGAGCATTTGTTCCATCCAGACTTCGTCGTTGGGTGGCTTTCTATGCGTCTTCCACCGTCCGCCCTGGACAAGATTTTGGTAAGGTGATACTTTGTGACTCTGCTCGTAGACAAGACTGACAGGCTGGGCATTCCTGATTGTGAGATCATCTTGGATGCCGCGAAAGTCATTTACGTCTCGGGCATTTGCAAACAGTCACCCTGAAAGGGCGACAGATTCAGATATAGCGAGATTGGGCTGGCGATGGAGTAAGGCGTGTCAGAAGAAAAGTGACTCGTCTCTTGGCAGTGCTTGATAATTTGCTCGCTGGACTCCTGTGCTTCCAAGAATTAACTCACAGTCGACCGGTCTGCGACTCTCTGTCTTGAACCGTCTGTGCGGGTCAACATGGCGTCAACCGAGCGACCATCAAGGCTGTTGAACTTGCAAAAGTCGCCAGCGTCTAACAAGGCGATGTAAGTATTGTCGTTGAAATAACATCTCCGGCACTCGTACAACTATACTGACAATACTACATCACAATGCGGCTCAGAACGCCACCACTTCGCCATTTCTCAGGCTTCCTCCAGAAATTCGCCAGAGGATCTATGGCTATGTCCTCGGCGGTCGCATCCTTCATGTCGCTTCTGGTCCTATGTTGGGGCCAACCCGGGTGGTTGTCTGCGTGAACTGCGACGACTTCACCAACGCCCCGGACCGGAAGATGATTCATGGCATCAGGAATGGCATCGTAGAGGTGAAGAATCGAGGCGTCACGCACTCACAACTGGAGTCTCACAAAGACTGTTACCAGGCGCACGAAACCTGGTCCCTCAATCTCCTAGGCGTATGTCGGCAGATCTATCACGAGGGTAAGCATTATCCTCACCACTCGTTTTGAGCTCGGGAGAGCTTTTGCTAACAGCTCCAAGCGGTCCTCATACCCTTCAAGATGAACACCTTCGCGGTCGTGGACGGCATCACACCAGAGTCCGCACGCCCACTTTTCGCCAACTTTCTAGATCGCCTCATCCCGGCCCAGGCAAAGGCCATCGCCCATCTCATTTTGCAGGGCCGCCGAATTTGCGGTGCCAGAAGGCCCATGCTCGCACGCCTCAAGGGTCTACACCTCTTGGAGTTTGTACTGATCGTCAAATACCGTTATTACGGTGTTCCCGACTCTTGGTCAGAGTATTGCGAGGAGCTGCTTACAGACCGTAAGCTCGGAAAGCTTGGTCTTCCGCAGGTGTGCGATGTCAACATCAAGGTTAGGGAATATGTCGAGTGGCCTGCTGATGACCCACCTGGCGGCGACATCCAAGTCCCCGATGGAATGGTGAAGTGGGCTGCGATGGATTGGGTGAAGCGCGCAGAGAGATGGATGGTGGAAGGACTGTCTCCCCGGCGGAATCCGCCGAGAGGGAAACGCAAGGCTGGATTTTTGGAGGGTACGGAGACTGCGGTCGTCTCGAATTTGTAGTTTCCTGGCGTAGTCATCTAAATTCAGAATGCCCGATCGCTGAGATGGACCCCGAGCTTGACTCGTTCCTTGATCGCTAGTATACTGATACCATCGGTGCCACATATTCGATTGAGTGTGCTTGCCGCTGAGATGATGTTAATGAGACGGCCAAAATTGTGCGCAAATCCATACGAAGTGATGCCATTAAAATGCTGCCAAAGGCGAAATTTCTATGGTCTGGTCTATAGCTACAGCTCAAGTTGACTATTTTTTCTGGTCTCAATTCTTATTGGCAGACTCGCTCTGCTATACGACAGCCACGAGCCTTAACAGAGTTCTCACTTACAGACTACAAGCCAAGAGGCCTCTCAACACCCTCCGCAGGCATCGCCGGTTCACCCAAGTTAGCCATGCACTCCTTCTTCCAGTCCTTGGGAGTGAAACTATCGGCTGCCTCTTTGAAGGCAGCCAGAGTACAGAAGCTCTCATCGCCTGCGCGGTGGTTGCCAGGTAGCTTGCAGAAAGGAATGGTCACTGGCCTGTCGTTGTAGCGTAGGCGAACGAAGTGGTTGTCCAGACCAGCCTTCTCGGTGGCAGACAGCTCGGCAAGAGGTTTGCGGGTCGAAGATGCAAGCGGCGTCGATGAAGGAGCAGATGAAAAGAGAGACGACCACCATGTCTTTTCCTTGCTCGGCCAGACGGTGCCGCTTGGAGTGGTCGGTGTAGACGATCCTGTGGTTGCGCGAGACTTGAACAGTTCGACGGAGATGGAGCTGGTGTAAGGGGGCCAGTTGTCCTTCTCAACATCGAAGGCACCGAACGAAGCGAGCGTTGCAGCAAGTGTGGTGTCGTGGCAGCCGTTCAAGCTTACTTTGAAGCTTTCGTTCTGCGTTCGCTTGACCATATTTTGAACGATGTCACCGACGAGTCCGCCGATGCCGAGCTTGCGGTACTCGTTGCTCATGGTATAGCCTGCGAACCACTCTTCTGTACAAATACGGTCCATGTGGGAGATCAACGTTTGGTCGTAGAACTCTTTGGGCAACTTCGTCGCAGAACCGTGTGCGATTGTGGCGTTGACAGTGTCCATGACGCCGGTCAATCGAGGGTGAGAGTCAACCTTGACGACAGGAGAATCGGCAGGCATCCATTTGCCGATCTTCTTGTTGATGTACGCAAGCTCAGGTGACGGGTTCCAGATTTCAGCAGCACGGTTGGCAAATGATTTGGCAAGCTCGCCGAAGCGCTTGCATCCCCCCTCGTTGGGGTAAAGAGTCTCGTCTTGGTAAGACCTAGTAACCATGACAGGAGGTTCAAAGTCTACAGATCGCTTTGTGGCAGGGTAGAGGCCGGTGAAGGCTTGTTGTGCACTTTCCTGTGCACGAGGCATGTGTGTTGATCTGAGGTAGATCGATGACGCAGCAGCCGAGTCGATGACATCTGGGAGTAGGCCAAGCTTGGAGACATACAAGTCTCGCAGCCTCTGTCCGAGAGCAGTGGTAGTCTGTCGACCTCTGTCCGTCAACTCGCCTGGTTGACAGACTGCGTCGATCTGTCCACGGGAGCCCTTTGCCGGCGTTGGATTGTCCGAGTCCGAGGATTCGATCTGACGCTCGAACACTTCGAGTCTTCGTTTCCATTGAAGTGTATCCCAGGTTCCATCAGCAGACATCACGGTCGACTTCATCTGCTGGGCGGCTGAGCAGTATGGCCAGTACGCTGGCAAGCCGGCCTATCGCGATGTTAGTCAGTTCCAGATTGTTTGAGCGGGTCGGATTCACGTACATTTTGGAATCGTGCGTTGACTGGAGTTCGTTCGCCATGGCGAAGGATCACTTGGACTTGTTGTAACTCGAGATCTGAAGGGTAAAGAGTGGCGAGTTCTTCTTGAGTGTACGGTGAGCGTGGTATGAGAGTGGTCATGTTGAAGAAGTAGGATTGTATGCGAATGTAGAAACCGTGGAACACAAGAGTGTGAAGCAAGATAAATCTATCGAATGCGTCTATGCTGTTGAGAAGGAGTGCATGAGCAATGTCTGTCGGTGTCGATGAGTCGTCGCCGCCACGAGGGTGGATTGGTTGGCGTTCAGGCACGCGAGTTTAAGCTTCAACCTCGGCTGATCACTGTCCGACGACGCAGTCGAAGCAAAGGCAGGTCTGCCGACAACATTTCCATCTCGCCTCGCATCACTTGAGAGCTTATTGGGAGACGCTCACGAATTGGCTGGACATACGCATCCGGCGATGAGCAAACCTTTCGTTTGTACAGGATGTCGCGTACGGCTTGCGCTCCGGCCTCGAGCCATTGCTGGACTTGACATTACCTCACAACGCCGCGACTTCTCAGGACCATCAAACAGCGACAGACCGGGAACGAACTCTGGACACTATGGACATATACAAGAGCAGCGGGAACGTGTGCGGCGTCAGCGAGTTTACGAGGATGGGCTTAGCCAGGTCGGGCTTGGCCGTACCCAGCCTCCAGCTGGTGGAAGATATTCTGGACAGCCATTGAAACCACAGCATCTCTTGCAAGAGTTAGGCGAGAGCAGGCAACCTGTCTATGCGCGACCACAACGGGAGCCGAGGCCCACGCGCCAATGGAACAGCAATACGAAGCAGCCACAATCAAGACCACCCTTAGCTTCAACCAAATTTGAAGACCATGTAGCAAAAACGGAGCTTGTGGAAGCTTGGGACACTCTGCGCCAGTTGAAAGCTGAGATGGTCGACGGTGTTGGGCCAGATTTCAGAGCATCGACGGTAAAAAAGCTGCATCAGTTGATGCGTCGCATAGCGGTGGAATATACCAAAGATCTCAGCGGGAGCCGCAAAGGGTTGCCCACACCGTGGGAGTTTCTACAAGTCGTCAAAGAACTTGGCCTATTATCTCCGTTTTTGAGATCTGAGTTGCTTTGGCGCGTAGGTAATGGCCTAGCGATGACGTTCAGGTTCGATGAGACACTCAAACAAGAAGACCAAACTCGAGCTTTGCAGCAGATTGCTCTCCTGTGGCAAGATACACTCGAAACGAGACTCTGCCCCGGCTCCTCGGCTCAAACACCCACTCAGTCTGGAATTTCTTTGCCCTGGGCTTTTCTACCATCAGCCCATTCGATCGTGAATGCTGGCAACGATTCGCACAAACGACTGGATGACGTGCTTGCCCGCATCGTACCCAATGGAGGATCACGTAACTATACAGACGCTGTAGGTGATTATCAGAGTGCACTGTTCGTTGCACTGGACCTACTTAAACACAATGCAAACAGTCCCAGCTCCAGTTCCTCGGCTGCCAAGGCTTCCTTGTACGGGACGCCAATGGTAGTGTTCTTCGACGAGATCCTGGAACGTGTCATCAAGCCCAACATTCCGCCTGCCATTCGAGCGAGATTGGAGCAGAGCGAGGACCCAGCATTGGCATATTTCGAAGCCATGGTCAGGCGATTCGACTTCGCCAACGTACCCCCGATCAGGACGGACAGAAGCAAAGCTTTGAAAGACCACCGAGCGCCTAAATTGAACGAGCTTGGTCAGCCAGTGACAACGCGATTTACAACCACGTCAATCAAGAAAGACACGGAAGCAGCAGGCCCTGAAGGGTCCGAGGACACCAGTGATTCCAAGCCCGTTCCGGCGCCTGTGACACTGGACCCAGCTTCCTTGCGCGAAGCTGGCTTCACCGTGAACGAGAAATGGGACATGGACCGTGATATTCACCTCAAAGTCCTTGGCTGGGTGAAACGACTCGGCCGCTCTATCGAGAACAGCAATCTTCTGATAACAGAAGCATGCTGGGACGAGGTTCGCAGATTCAATACCAAACAATCAGGCGCCTCTTCGTTACCTTTATTCCTCTACGAACACTTCATGCTTGCGTTCTTATCTCTGCGCCAGCCTAGGTTGGCTCTCGAAGCCTGGACCACTGTCGTCGAGTCTGGTCTAAAACCGACGGTCAAAACATGGACAGTGATGATGCGTGGGTGCTCCCGTGCGAACGATGCAGATGCCCTGGAGAAATTCTGGGCGCGCATGATAGAGCAGAACGTACAACCAGATCATCATGCTTGGAGTGTCCGGCTGTACAGTCTGGTCAAGGCGCAAAGAATCAACAAAGCATTTTCTGCCCTTCAGCAAATGGGTCAAGAGTGGATCTCGGCCGTGCGAGCTCAACAGAAGGCGGCTTTGCCAGTCACCAAAGGCAAGCAGCATGTGAGCTTGCCTCAGATCGACCTTACGCAATGGACTGGCGACGTAAACGGTGTTCCTCGTCCAAGTCTTGCCGTTGTGAACGCGGTCGTCTCTTCTATGGCTAGCAAATCCGACGAGCACATCCCTCGAGCTCTAGCATGGGCTCGCGACTTTGCCATTGAGCTAGATCTGACCACATACAATGCTCTGTTGAACGTGTCGATGCGCCATGGGAAGACTGCCGAAGCCATGTCCATCCTCCAGCATATGGAAAAGCGTTCGATTCAGCCCAACAGCACGACGACCACTGTTGTCCTCGCAGCTTTGTTCAAATCGGATTACTTCATCACCCTACCTGCCGAGGAGCAGACCACCAAATTATTCGACCTCATTGCCGCCATCGAGGAATCCTCACCTACCGCTAAGCTTGACATCAAGGGCTATGCACTTGCCATCGATCGCATGCTCAAAGAGCACGCCAATCCTGCTGCTGCTCGTGCTCTGCTTGAGCAAATGTCCGAACGAGGCCTTCAGCCGACGACACAGATCTACACCATCCTCATGACGTCCTACTTCGACGCCAACCCGCCTGACTTTGCCGCCGCCGAAGCTCTCTGGACCCGACTCGACCGTGGCAATGCTGGCTATGGCGTCGCCCTCGATACCATCTTCTACGACCGCATGGTAGAAGCATACGCACGCCACCACGTCCACGTCGGCGTCACGCCCATGATGAAATTCCTCGAGCGCATGTCTCGCGAGGGCAAGCGGCCCGGCTGGCCAGTGCTGGAGCTCGTGGCTAGAGCTTTGGTCGACAGAGAAGAGTGGGGAATGCTGCACAGCCTGGTGGACGATATCCAGCATTCCAAGGGAGTGTTGAGAGTCGGCGCCAGAGGTCTCGTTGGCCAGAACGAGTTCTGGCGATATATCCTTGAAACCGGTATCCTGAACAGGATGGGTGGCAAGACTGAGCAGGAACTTAGGAAGAGTTTCGGTTCGAGCTCGTTCCATGGATTGAGGGATGCGATCTGAGTGCAAAATATATGTACTATCACATGTGTAGATTATCTGTATATTTGTTGGATTACCAAAATAATTCGTTTCAGTGTGTGTCCTACTGCAAGAATCCCATCCCGCGCTCACTTTTCGGCATTGACGAGACGCTGCTGCCTCTCGAATGCCGAAGTAACAAAGCTTCTGAACTCCACAGCGAGATGCTCAGCATGCTCATCGAAGAACACCTGCGGAGCTGCCGCCGGGAACAGTAGTCGCAAACGAAACTCACATCCCTCATCGCAGTCTCGTAGCTCCTGCAAAATGTAAAACAAAACACTCCCATCGTCCAGCGTCCCAATTGCCGACAAAGGCAGAAACGAAGGATCCCCATACGCTCTTACAAAAGCCGGCGGATCAAAAATCGGCTTAATCTGCACACGAGCAATATGCTCGCCAATCGTCTCCACAACCCCCGAAGGATAAGGCGGCAGAGCGTAGTGCTCCGGATGCGCAGGCACCATAGTCTCGAGGAAAGTCTTCTGCTTGATCTCTGGGCTCTGCAAGTCTGCCATCCAGTCTTTCCACCAGTCCATGAAGTGGAAGACTTTGAGCCCGTGGGCTTTGAGATCGATGCGGGATTCTTTGTATTCGCCGTTTGAGCGGTTGATGATGCCTTTGTAGTAAATGTCTGCTTCTTCGATTGCGGGTGCGAGGAGAGAGAGCATTGATTCGTTGGAGAGGAGGGCTTTGAGGGTTTTGAGGGCGCGGCGAGAGGCTTTTAGTTCCCAGGAGTCGATGTCGGTGGTGGTGACTGCTTTGCCATTGGGCAAGGAGTAGTGGAGCGATAGCGATGGAGTTTGAGGTGACGACATGGTTGATCACTTAGACTTTCTGGACTTTTGAGCTTGAGCGATGAATGAGAACTAGTATATTAAGGAGAGGGAAGACCAAAGTCGTACAATCAAAGAACATGTGCGGTCGCGGGTTTTCGGACGAAATGTGGTCCGAAAGTCTGTTCAGTTCGTCCGCAGGTTTTCGTGCGATGTCCATCTGATGTAGGAAATCGATTCCCTTGCGAACCTAAAGTTGTTATTACAACAAGCCGCCTTATTGGAGTAATTCAATAGTAATGGAGGGCTTAGCCTCGCGAGCTTGGAATCGAGCACTTGTTACATTGACGTGCTTTAAAGCATCTCTCACATAAGGAGGCCATAGTCTGAATATGTTCTTATTTAGTTTCTGGTGTGTATGGACGCGTGATGCCCGATGCAGTTGCACAGTATCATCGCCTCATCGATACCACCACGTCTGCTCAGGAGCAACATACGGTTGAAGGCAGGATGACTTCCCATGCTCAGTCAGCGGACCAAACCGATTTCTCAGGTCCTGCCTCCACGATCTCATGTACCCTGCGTCCAGACTTCTGCCTTGACGAGCGTGACATTTGATTCGACGGCCTGCCGCATCGTCTGACGTGCGCCGATAGGAAGCGCCGGAGTCTGGGTAACCTGCAAATGAACTTCTTGGTACGCTCGGTTGTACTGCCCAACGAGGCTCAAATTGAACAATCCTAGACTCGAAAAGGTCGTTGACGTCTAGCTCTCTCATATTTGCGTCCATGGTACAGTAGTCCAAGATGCGCCGAAAGCCGCCGTCTCTGAGTCTAACGTAGCGAAGTGAAAGACTCTGCAAGGTCTCGAACCCTTGTAACAATTTGAGTAGTTCCTCTTCGGTGATTCCGGAGAAGCCTCGTAAAGTGAGAGACTGGAGATATGGCAAACTTGACTCCGCAAGCGCCTGTATAAGACTTCGACTGTCGTCATTGTACTTCACGGACAAATGGGCAAGGTTGAGTTTTAGGATATTGGGACACGTCCGCAGCAAGGATCGCACACCTTGGAAATCGGTCACTTGGGTGAGTTGGGTCACGCTCTCCTCATCTGAACTCAGGTTGATGATGCGGGCCGAGACTCTCAAAGAGAGCTCTTTCAGGTGGCCGAGGGATGCACCAAGCCTCACAGAGGCGAAGTCAACGTTGTTGAGCTCGTCGCAAGATAGGCTGCAACGTAGCATTCGAGTGGTATTGAAAAGTTCCATACCATGGATCGGCAAGTCGCAGGCTACCAAAGATGCGAACAGCGTACGTCTAGCGTTGGCAGCTGAAGTCCAGATTGGTTTCCAGTTCCCTCCAAACAGCGGAAGCAGAGGCGTCGTGGTGTCGTCTTTGTAGATCTCAACCTCAATTCGCAGCATTTCAAGAGATACTCCATGAGCAGCAAGATTGGACAGCGCTTGTTTAGGGAAGCGTCAAGTCCCTCTGGTGGCGTATCATGTCGAGTTGTGTCGCATATCTTTCTTGTAAGACGACAAGATCGAGTCTAGCCTGTCTTACCTCACCTTCCGTCAAATCTCTGAAGTTCAATCCGGCAAATTGGCCGTCATCATCAAAATCTGCGAAATCTGCGGCCTTCTCCTCAACTCGAGAAGTCAGTTCCAATGTATTATGAACCGGCGCGACAAGCGTCAAGTCCTGGAGAAGGCATCCGAGGCCACCAGATGCGGTGACAGCAACGAATGAGCTGAGCTGCTGTTCTGTGATCTGCACTCTCTTTGTTCG
The DNA here is from genome assembly GCA_002921095.1 of Cladosporium sp. SL-16. Taxonomy (NCBI): domain Eukaryota; kingdom Fungi; phylum Ascomycota; class Dothideomycetes; order Cladosporiales; family Cladosporiaceae; genus Cladosporium; species Cladosporium sp. SL-16. The sequence goes on from PEGC01000026.1 coordinate 773,161, forward strand.
AAAGCGGGCTTTAAAGTGCTTCTGAGTAGTTTTGGAAGCGAGCTGTCTGTTTGCGAGTCGAAGGGAGCATATATCGGAGAGAGGTAGTAGAACGACTATCCTCTCTACAAGTTCTGGGGGAAGATCTTGTAAAGACATGGCAGCAGTCAGCGTACGAGATGCAGGGGATCCGGAGATGGCAAATTCGACGAGAGGACTCCAGTGATGAATGTAATACACATAGGATGTGAATATGTACGGGTTGACAACGCAGTGTGCTCGGCGCGCTCGGCTGCATGCGCTCAGCTGTGACCGATCTTGGCACAATGTAAACGAGAATATGTGGTTCACGAGCACAATTGAGAGGAGAGGTAATTACTACAAAGTCATCAAGAATTTCAATCGATTCGACATGCGATGCAAATACTAGTATATCCGTCTAGGCTCCTTGTTCCACACATGAGGAACTGTGTGAAAGAGACGCTGACGATATGCTACGGAGTATGATAAATTGCAGGATCAGACGCTCTCAAAGACGAGAAAGCTTCTACAATCGCCCCAACGCGGCTCAAAAGATACAACATCACCGAGATCATGCAGATCATGGTGACAGGACTCCTCCAATTCAGAATCACCTTCTGAAATTGCATGAATATGAGCATAGCAACCATTGAGATGATCGCAGACACCCGCCAAGTCCATTGCTCGAATATTGTAGGGAACATGATGTCCCAGGAAGCCAGATGCAGAGCCCCGAACGAGACTCCAAATAGGCACGTGATTGGCCACAGCTTCGAATGGTACAGATCTGGATCCCAATGGGATATGAGCCTGCCTTGTCCGAAGCGCGAGTTTTGAATGTCGAGGGCCTCTTGCTGGACTGCTTCTTGCTCGAAGTCTCGCGGCATAAGACGCCATGCTCCCGAAACTGAACCCTGGTGCAGCGTGCTATCGTCATCGAAAGCATCGGAGAGGGCATGGCTGTCGAAGACTTGAAGGTCTGCATGGCTAAGCGGCGGGAGACAAACGACAGAGGGCGTGTCTATGTATTTTGGCTTCAGCCACCAAAAGAAGTATGAAAGTGCAAAGAGAGGTATGTAGCCAAGTGTCATGGATTCGAGGGCGGAGATTGGAAGGTGATGATACACACGCAGGATGCATTCGATGGAGAACTTTGCCACTCCAGCCAGTGCGATGAGCTTTGCCATCGAGTCAGCATTGCTCTTGTCGTTAATGAGTTCTTCCGAAAGTCCCCAGTCCTTGAGGCGGTCCCAGGCAATGTGCCCGTTCTGAAGCAACCATATAAATTGGGTCGGCCAGAGCACCCTTGTGAGCTCGCTGCCGTTTCTTTTTTCTTGAAACGGAATTCGATACCGGATACCGAGCATCCCAATGTAGAACGCGTGGACAAGCTTGAGCTCCCCTCTGGTGCTCTCAGAGCATTGATTCACAATCCTTCGAGCCTGAGCCCATTCTTGTGCCGCTTCGACCGCAATGAACTCTGGGGCAACGATGGTCTTGACCAGAAGCGCGAGTTTGTGTATGATCCTATGGCGGGAGGCCCTGTCGATTCGAGGGTGTATGACAACCCAGGTGCAGAGAAAGGTAGTGCTCAGGCTCGAAATGAGCAGATTCCAAGTCCCGCGGCCTTTTACTTCGGCAGTCCAGCCGACTAAAGATGAGTGCTCGATCGTTGAGTTCGTATATTCTGGCATGGACATGGTCAAGGCCAATTTTGACTGTAGTTACACTGTAAAGACGCATGGGCAACCGACACCCATTATAAAGAGCCGTCTGTACTTGACCTTTCGCGTCCATACTGTTAGGAGCGCATCTCGACTGACCGAGACATCAGCAGTCGAATCGTTTGGCGCCGTCTTGACGCCGCATGTGTGGTGTCTGAGTTGAAAATAGTTGAAACGCCTGGTCGCGTTTCTCATCTTCTTCCTCCGCCACGCCAATGGCGGGGCGTCCCGCTCGCATGATAACAACAAGCACTTTTCGCAGCTACGAACACTCTTTCTCTTGCAAGCTGCAACTGTTCTCCTGATCGCAGAGAACCTTTCAAAATGCTGCTGCTTCTCCTGAAACTCGTTGTGGTTTTAGCCGCCGTTGGTGCAGGACTCTACGCTGGACTTCTCGCTGCCCTGACAACTCAATTCGTCCAAACGCATGCGGTCTACCTACATGCCTTCCAGATGACTGGAAATAAGGACCTCAATGTCCCAGAAATGTTTGGATTTTTGCGTGGCCAAGTGACGCCATTCAATATATACTCTTCAGATGGCACGCCTTTGCATGCATGGCATATCCTACCATTCGGCCTGCATCGCAAACACTTGTCGGCACTGACACAACAGCCTGTTGGGCTTTCAGCTGTTGTGACCTACACTTTGGGCTTCCGTTTACTTCGCGAAGACCCTGAAGCTTTGCTTGCGATACACTTCCATGGCGCGGGCGGTAACATGGGTTCAGGTTATCGGATACCGAACTACCGTGCTCTTGCAGCCGGCAGCCCAGACAAAATCCACGTCCTGACCTTCGACTATAGAGGCTTCGGAAAGACTCCAGGCGTTCCAACTGAGTTCGGCCTTATACAAGATGCCATCGCAGTTGTTGACTGGGCTTTGAGTGTGGCGAAAATTCCACCTTCTCGCATTCTCATCTTTGGGCAATCGCTCGGAACGGCAGTCAACATGGCGGTAGCTGAGCATTTTGCTATGCAACATGAATCAGTAGTCTTTGCTGGTCACATAATGATTGCGCCTTTCGTGGACGTACCTACGTTGGTCACGACGTACAAGATTGCGGGAACAATCCCAATACTGTCACCAGTTGCGCAATATCCAGTGCTTTTCAACTTTTTGAGCTCTCAAATTAGAGAGACCTGGTCGACAAAGACTCGCATCTCAGATTACATCCGCAGAAGCGAAGAAGGCTCGCATCAATATCGAGTCACTCTTATTCATGCTGAGGACGACTATGATATACCTTGGCACCACACTCCGACGCTGTTCTCTCACGCGGTAAACGCCACCAGCATAGATGGGGTCGACCCTTCTCGAGTAGATATTTGGAAGGCGGAGGAAGGCCAGGACATCGGAGCCGCAGGGCGTGTGGCTCAATGGCGTACAGAACAGGGCGTAATTTCGGAATATCTTTTGAGATATGGTCTTCATGATGTGATCATGGGGAGTCCCATTGTTAGCCTGGCTGCGATGGATATCTTCGAGGCAGGGAAGAGTCTGAGAGTTGCAGGATCTACAAACTAGAACACATCACGCATCGCATTATCATCACCGCATCGCAGCATCATTTTGTCCACGTGCTGTTGTCTTGAAGCATGTTTCCCGTTCGCAAAAGCCTGGGCGCAGTTGCCTCAATAGTTGGCTTCTTGGATATGGTATTTCATCGTGTTCAAGGTGAACAGCATAAAAGCATAACAGCATAACGGCATCCCATCGGTCGATACGATGTTGCTTTGAGATGTAGTCATCGGCAATACCGCCTCCGCGGAGGCGCCGCCCGGGAGATCTTGGTTTGAGCACGGTTGAATCCCCACATTGAACTTCCGACGATTCTGATTCCGAGCGACACTCTCTCCAATTCCTCTCCATCCGTTTCTCTGGCTTCCTCCGACACTTCGAAAAATGGACGGGTCTCGTCCGGAGAAACGACGACGAATCGATCGTACGCCAGCCGCTTGTGACCTCTGCAAGTCGCGTAAGGTCAAGTGCGATGGTGCGCTGCCTTGCTCGTATTGCAAGCGCAAGGATCAGAGCGACTCGTGCACATTCTCAGGCCCTAAACCGCGTGGAGCGAAGAGCACTACGAATACACCAGCACACCGCGATAACGATACCAACGAGACGATACCGCAAGCTCGGGAGAGAAGATACACGGATCCTGAGCCTACTCTAAGGTCCGAGACGAATGCTGACAACTCTGGACCTTCGGCGTCGCCGACTTTGAGCCGAGGAGACCATCGCGATACTGCCGTGCCTCTGGAGGCACGGCTACTGCGTGATGCACAAGGCAAGGTCATCTTCATTGGTGATTGCGCTCCCATATCCTTCCTTCAAACCGTCCGTCATCTCGTTGCCACTGAGGAAGATACTTTCCCCGTGCAGGCGTCAAGAGACTCCTTCATTGAAGCTGCGCAGCCGGTCTCCATCGATCAAGCAGAGCGAGTCATACCGGCAGTGCACCTGAACGATGTCGATACACTCCTCCAACAGTACCGTGTAGCTACCAGTGGACTTGTCGATTTGTTTGAGCGAGGAAACCTGGCAGATAATGCCAGAAAGTGGGCCGCTGGTATGGCCACACGTTCGGTCGAGGCCAAACCAGCTGTCAACTACCTTGTGTTCGCCATTGGTATACAGGAAAGCAACGAGACTAAGGCGGAAGCTTGGTTCAATCACGCTAAAAACCTGTTGGTCGCGAACTTGACCGCAAGCATGCATCTGACCACTGTTCAAGGCTTTGCTTTGGTGGCAGTATACTTACTGAGAGCATTTCAGCCAAATGGGGCCTACTTGTATTTCTGTATGCTCTTTCACATTGAACTCTGAGTCCTATGGTACATGTACTAATGTTGATGAAGCTTTGGCAGCTCGCACAGCATACGCGATCGGACTTCATCGGACTGAGGTTAATGCTTCCTTCGGCGCGGCCACGCACAATACAAGGTGGGTCTCTGTTCAGACCTTTGCAAGCTCTACGAACAGAGTTTGCGAGCAAACTTCTATACTATCCGTAGACTGACTTTGTGGATAGAGATCGCGTCTGGAAGAGCCTTCGGGTTGTAGACCAGCTTATCAGTAATCTGCTGGGCCGCCCGCCTTCCACTTCCGACGTCGACTGCACAGTCAAATACACTACGCCACAGATTGACATCCGGATCCATGTCCTGGACGCCAGTCTCCAGATCTTCATGATCATCGAGCGCGTCGTAGTCGAGGTCTATTCTCGAAAACGAATCTCGTTGCGCATAGCAAACTACGTGTCACATCAACTGAAAGGCTGGGCCTCGAACTGGCTTCGTGCGCTGCTTGATGCGACCACCGAGTCTGCGCTTGAGACAGTGGATCGTGAGACTGCAGTCGGTGCCTGCCAGACGCTTTGTTCGTACTACTACGGCATAATGCTCTTGACACGCCCGTTCTTGATATACGAGTTGTATGAGTACCTTGGGACCTCCATGAGGGTTTCGGGCAGCAGGACAGACCACATCGAAAAGGAGAAATTTGCTGATGCGGCTCTCGATGCAGCTGTAGCTTTCGTTGATACCTTGCAGGGAGTCATTGATTCAGGTATCATGCCGAGACGGATGCCACTCATCGTGTAAGTCGAAAACTCGTAATGCGATTCTTTGATACGGCCTTTTAACAGAGAGCACAGGTCATGGCTTTTCACAACATCACTTGTACTCGCTGTTGGCGTGCTCGGACGATCAGGACTGTCATTCGAAGGACAATGTAAAGCCTCAATGCGTTGCCTTGACTATTTCGCTAAGGTCGACCCACATGCCCGCCAGTACTCCGTCATTGTACAAGCGATCCTGAAGACTACTATCGAGCAAGTGAATAAGCGCGAACTTGACCTTCGGTCTCAACGAAAGCAGGCTTCTTCACAACTGTTCGGTCTTCTGCCCCTGGAATCCGTCAGAGCAACTTCAGCTCCTCGGCAGATCCACACTACGCCTGTGGAGCCAAGTTTATCTTCTGTGGTACCCGACCAACAGTCCCATGGCACAGATGCTCCATTTGACTGGACCATCTACGACGCCGACTTCTTCGCCTTGCCGTGGTCCAACGAGAACGACGAGGGCCTTCAGGATTTCTTGCAACCCGGTCGCCAGACCATCGACGGATCTCTTGCGGATATCCCACTCTTTCCGATGTACGACCAGGTGTGATGATTAGTTTCGCAAACGTAGCGAGGTAGTGTATATGTCTATCTTGTCCTCAAGACAACGCACGGTAGAATGTCATGCGTATCGTTGGTCGCTCACTTGATCACCTTCGCTTCCGTGGTTTCGTCACGGGAGGTCTTCAAGAAGGGCATCAACTTTGTGCCTCCAGTTCCGACCAACTCTCGGATCGAGGCTTTGCCGGACGCCAGCTTTGTTGAGGAAGTGGCTAGATCGACGCGATCGGGTGATTGATCTGGCTTCGCCATCCTACTCGGCAATATGATGTACCTGGTGACAAGCTGGATATGCTTGTCGCGGAACCCACTTAAGCTTGCAACTGCATCGTTGTATGCATTCAACAATGCCACATTATTTTTGCGGCCGTCGACGTAATCGCGAATATTGGCGATGGACTCGATGTCGTAAAGGAACCTGGAATGCGGCCCAGGCATGTATTTGCGCATCTCGGTACTGAAGCCTGCAGAACGATCGTGCTTCACGCCAAGTATAGCGTCGAAGAATTGCAGTAACGAGCTCTGGCCGTTACTTCCGCCACGGTATTTGCGCCACTCTCCCTTGCCGTCGCCTTCGTCGTAGAATACACCATTCGGGAGGCCTGCCGCTTCCATGTTCATGCTGCCAGCCAGGAATGGTCTGATTTCGTGGTAAAAGACTTTTGGCCTACAGCGCTCATCCATGCGCTCAAGCAGTTCGCCGATGTCATCTATGCTTCGACGACAGTATCTGAGGGTATCGATGACGGTCACAGAGTCATTCTGCGAGGCCGCTTCGATTGCTTCCAAGCTCTTCGCGATGATGGGTCCAGCTCTTGCTTCCATGGCATTGGAAATTGTGTAGAACCATGACTCATCATCAGTACCTGTTAAGGTATGTAACGACTCCACGTTGTCGGGATGGCGAGGATCACTGTCTTCCGCGAATTCCCTCCAGTTCCAGAGGTTCAGCGCTGAGTATGTCGCGATCGGAAGGACTTCCAAGGCTGCTGCAGCTTGGAGAAAGGGCACCGAGATTGCTGGAGGCAGTCGCTGTTCATCGTTAGCTTGTGCGGACTAGCCGGGTCGTTGAAGCACATTGCACCTACCTCGGAAGGTTTCGGGCCTTGCCATATATATGCCTGAGCGATCATGGCAAGCATAGAGTAAGCCCTCTGGAGCTCTTGATCGTTGTTCAAGTGGAAGGTGCCCAAGACTGGGAGTGCATCGACACATTCTCGAACGCAGCCAGCCTTCAGAAGTAAAGGGAGCTGATCCATCACTCTCTCCCAAGGCTCGTAAAAGACATGAGACAGTCGCTGTAGAGGGGCTTCTGCTGGTAGAAATCCATTCTCCGAAATGCCATACGAGGCGAGTGCCAATGGTGAAGGGAGTACATCGACTTTATGAGGGCTCATTGTCAATTTTCAAAATTCCTTGTATTCAACGGACTGGGTGAAGAACATACTTGATTAAACCTTCGTGAGATCGGCGTCGTTATATAATGTTCATCGAGATGATCCACTTCATCAGCCCTTGTGATTTCGCATCGAAGTCGTTCTCGTGGAATCCATCGGAAGCAGCGGAAGTTGTCGTCGGAAGAGCATTTCGGAACGTGACACAAGACGACGGAACCCTGATAAGGAAGGTGACTTCGCACCTTCCCCATTAAAAACGAGATCGACCAATAGAGAGGCCAACGTCTTCTCGTGACCTTGGCCATGTGCACTTTGGACTGGACATGGCATTATCTAATGGTAGCTTCGAGTGCCGCTCCGTCGGATGCACTGAAAGTAGACGTAATGATGTCGGATCGCTGCAGGTGGAGCTCAGCATTTATACGCCGCATGCTGCTGCTCCCTTTCTCTCTCTGCATCTAATAGGCATCAGCGCGACCATACTCACATTACAATGGATGCACAGCAAGTAATCAGCCAACTACGCAAGGGTGAAGTAGTAGCGTGGCCGGAGAATGCACACTCACAAGACTTTGCGGAGTCGCTGGATAACTCAACAACCACATTCAGAGACCAATTCGTGATTCCTACGAAAGCTCAGCTAAAACGCACCACTCTTGTGGACAACGAGGCAACACAGGCGCCTGCCAAATCAGCGGCGGACTCCAGCATTTACTTCTGTGGGAACTCGCTTGGTCTCCAACCCAAGGCCATTCAAACACACCTGGCGGCCTACTTGCAGACATGGGGTTCCATCGCTGTAGGAGGCCACTTCACGCAGCTGGAAGACTCACCTTTGGTACCTTACCAGGACATGGCTGCAGACTGTTCCAAGAAATGCGCCAAGATTGTGGGAGCAGCACCTGAGGAAGTCGTGATCATGAACACATTGACTGTCAACTTGCACTTGATGATGGCTGCGTTCTACAAGCCGACCGAAAAAAAGCACAAGATCATGCTGGAGTGGCGACCCTTCCCCAGCGACTATGTAAGAGACGAATTTTTGCTAGAGATGGAATCCTAGGCTAACCAGAAATACAGTATGCTATCGAATCACAAATCGAGTTGCATGGCCTCAACCCTGCCGACTCAATGCTCAAGGTCGAGCCCGATCAGGGCTACCTTATCTCCACAGAGCGGATCTGCTCGCTGATTGACCAGCATGCTGATGAGCTCGCGCTGATTCTTCTGCCCGGCATTCAATACTACAGTGGTCAGTTGCTGGACATCCCGACTATCACAGCACATGCCCACTCCCGCGGAGTTACCATCGGCTGGGATCTGGCGCACGCAGCAGGAAACGTAGAGCTGAAGCTTCACGACTGGGATGTCGACTTTGCATGCTGGTGTACTTACAAATACATGAACTCTGGTGCTGGTGCTATCGCTGGCGCGTTCGTGCATGAGAAGCACGGTGACAGTGCGAAGAACAAGGCTTTGAAAGGCTGGTACGGCCACGACAAGTCTTCTCGCTTCTTGATGGACAACAGTGAGTTTGATCATAACCGCGTTTTGCAGCAATGAATCTCCTAACACATGGATAGAATTCAAGCCTACACCAGGAGCACAAGGCTTCCAGCTCTCGAACCCATCTATCGTGGATCTGACCTGCGTGTCAGCTTCACTTTCAGTCTTCGAACAAACTTCCATGGAGGATCTCCGATCAAAATCCCTCCTCCTCACAGCGTACGCCGAGCACCTCTTGAACCAGATCGCTGAGCGTACATTCGACGGAAGCTATCCCTTCGAGATCATCACACCCTCAGACCCGCTCCAGCGTGGCGCACAGCTGAGTGTCCTGCTCCGTGAAGAGCTGATGGAGGACGTGAGCAAATCATTGGAGGCTGCCGGCATCATCTGCGACAAGCGAAAGCCAGGCTGTATCAGAGTTGCTCCTGCTCCTCTGTACAACACTTTCAGCGATATCTACCATTTCATGCACACATTCGAAGAAGCGGTGCGGCCGCAGGTGGAGGAGGCGCAGGGAAGTCAGGTGGAAGTGGAGGCCAGGCTTTGAGCGATGTTCGGTGTGATTATACATTTGACCGGATGAATTATGACTAGATTGCAACATTCTGTTCTCGGCTTTGTACACTTTTGTGAATGCAACATGCTGGAGTCTACTTCAAGAAAACTCTGAGGCCACTCCATCAATATTATTCGCCTCACACTTCAACTGGTCGAACTTTGATCACAAGGTTGTAGCCGTCGACACCTTGATCCGGCGATCTCCTGAAAAATTTCCTGGTTTTGGTAATCCACCCAAGCTTGGCTTTTGCTGTTCGAGGGCAGTGAGCGTGCTGTTCAGCTGGGCTGAAGCACTGGAAGGTGATTTAACTTGACCTGACAAAACCTCTTCAACAGCGACTCCAGGTACGCCGTAGAAGCGTTCGTTCTCTCCGTCAGCTTCGCGAATCACCAACTGTCTGAGATCTAGCGGGAGTAAATGCCCCTTGCTCTTCGCATAGAAGAAGTTCGAAGTATCTTCTCGCGGTACTCTGCGCGTCCGAGCGGCATAGGCATCGCTCTCTGGGATTGGGCCTGGCTCGACGCCAAGAGCTTTTCCAGGTGCCTCGTCTGGTCTCGACAGAACGTCTAAGGCATCCTGGTTGTCGATGATCACAACTATGTCTGCAACATCAACGTCCTGAGGAAGTTCAAACTCAACGACGATGGCAGAAGCGCTCGACCATTGCCCATCACGTAGCCGTGAGATGATGACACCGCTGCCACTAGCAGAAGGAGAGCACAACCCAGCACGCAGTACGTGGAAGACGGCAATGGCGCGGCAGTGATCAATTACCTGTGTGATGTAAGTCATTGACAGGACGCGAAATAGCTTGACATGATCTCACATGCTGAGGGCATTTCCCCAAAGTCCTGTAAGGAACGATGAAGCCATCAAGAAAAAAAGACCGTAGGATGCTCGCTGCTTTATCTGCTTCTTTCTGCATAGTCGCTGGCCAAAGAGTTTCTGCTGCGACGCTTCGGTCCAGGTTCAGAACTGGATCGCCCGTTTTGACAGTTTTGAGAAGTTCCAGAGCCCTGCTCATGAGTTGAGGCATAATGAAAGAAAGAAGCTTCTGGGGCCTGGTGGGCAATAGAGTCAAGCATTCAAGGAATACAGCTGCGACACAAGAAAGTCAAGCACTTTTCCAAGCGTTCTTAGATCTGAAAGCATGAACATGTGCTAGTGGAATCCTAGCCGGTAGTGGTGACAGTGACGCGGCAATTCAACTATCGACAATCTTGGGTCGCTTCCTACCAATAGCAATGTCAGTTGTTATGTAGATCAAATGTAGCGACTTCGAAGGATTTTAGCGTCCTGATGGGATCGGGTTGATCCTCTATTATCCTTGTTGTGTCACAATAACAAGCTTGGGCTCAATTCGATACGATCGGCAGTCTTCAACACTCAGCGCCGCATGACTGCATGCTGTCGCCTTCGGCACTTCACATTCGAGCAGTCAAGTCAGCAGCGGTGTATGTGATGGCCGAGATGATGCCGCGCAACAAGAATTGTAACGATTGGCCAGCTTCATCGTGTGTCCGTCAGAGGTGGACTAGATGCGCGAGTCCGAAAATCATTGGGGCAGTCCAAGTCTGCCCCGCAAGGTGCCTCGCCAACCGGGTGCTCAATCTCTGATTTCCGAGGACCGCTACGATGCCATTTCGAATGATTACCAAAGGAGGAAATGTTGGCCAGTGCGGAAGGAGCTGTGGCTTGTCACCGGTTTGAACGCCTCATTCTGCGATGTACGCTCTAGACATGAGCTAATTGCCCGATCCAGGACTTCCAATGTTTGGCTGACGTTAATAAAAGTCCATACAGACTTCATGTCTGCTGGAGTTGCAGGTCAGGTGGAGTACTGATGCAGACCAGAGGGGTCCCCTTCGCTAAGCAGTCCTGGGTACAGTACATACTCTCCGCTGAGCATACTTTACAACCACGCCTAGGCACAGGCTATTCCTGCATAGGGGATAAAAAGGCCGTCGCGTCTGTCAAAAGTGTGCTGGGATGCTTGGTCTTCCGCAAGGCTGGCCCCAATGAGGCGGGGCTCCCCTCAAAGCTTGTCTTGTCCAAGTCGTCTTGTTCTCCCCTCTTCCTCCACAGCCTCTTCTCCATGAACTTTCATTGATCTTTGCCTTGCGCCACATCAACCACGTGCTTGTGGTGATGAAGGCATGTACTTCTTTACCGTTGATCAAGGAGATCGAGTCATCTTCTGCTGGTTCACCGCCCATGGAGACTTCATTCTACTCGCGACGCATGCAGCACTACAGGCTATTGTCAAGGCCGCGAACCTATAGATATTTATGAAGCGCACGGGCGGATATCAAGCATGAGGTCGAGTCAGTTCCCTCTGTCGAGAAAGCACTTCAAATTCTAATGCCACTGCTTGTGAACTCAAGCCAGCTCAGCCAGCCACGTGGTCGCGCCCGTGAGTGTCGAGCCGTGGCGTACGGAAGTCCAGGTCTTCATTATGAAGCTGGCGCTGCGATCTTTTGAACAAGCTACTGAATCGTCGATGTGGCTGGCTGAGTCCTACTACTAGGGAACACCATGCGCCTCAATGCAGACTTTCCCGTTCGTACAGAGGTACGAACTTCGTCGAATACATAGTGCAAACTTGTTGCCGCCAACGCAGGTGGTGATACCCCTTCTACGTTCCGGACTACTCTCTGTTGCGCCCTTTTCTCTTCGCAGCGAGCCTCCCACATTATTACGTGAACACCATGGCCGCGGTCCTTCGTACTGTACTCGGGCTCCTCGCCTTTATTGCGACAGTCTCGCATGCGGCACCTATAGTACCAGATGACAAGCCTGCTCTGGAAGTACGTGCGACTGGATTGTTCTGCGCAGCAGTGGGCGTTCTTGTCACGAAGTTCAAAGAGCAGTCAGCAGCTACAAGCTACTGTTCTTCGTATCTGTGTAAGCTGCTTTGCGGTCGAGCCTACTTTCTCAACTGACGTACAATCCAGCTATCCCGGTCGCGACGGTCACTTCGACAACTACCAGCGTTAGGTAAGAGAAGCTGCGACGCTGTCTCGACCTAGAAATGACCTAGAAACTTACTGCAAAGGTAGCACATCGATAAGCACCTCGACAACGATCACGGCCACAACAGTGAGTGGACACTACAATGAAGATCAATCATGAGCATCACGCTGATCTTGCAGGTTACTGCCAGTACTACAATCACGATACCCGCAACTACGTAAAGTATACCCCGTATTTCATGTTCAACAATTTGCTAATTCTCCATAGTGTCACGACGACGACTACAACAACGTGAGCTTCCAAGGTGAGAACTTTGATACCAAATGCTGACGTTCTCGCAGGACATCAACTACATTCTCACTCAGCACGATTGGCACAGAGACGGTTACCGTGACGCAAGACTTCAGTCAGTGCGTCAATCCGTACGCCCCGACGGTTGCGAAGCGTGCAGCTTTGACTACGCCCAAAGCTGTTCCTGTTCCAAAGTGTCTATCGACGTACGCTGCTCAGGCCAAGTCTTTAGTTACTAGTGCTTGCCGGTGCCTGTCCATACCTACCTCCACAGCGACTGCCACCGCCACGGCTCGATCGATCGCCACATCTGTTACTACTCAGACGGTAAGTAGGCAAAATTCCCACGATTTCCAGCGGATGACTAACTTCGACTCCCTCGCTTTTCTAGAGTATTGCGACGTCTACAATCACTCCATCGATCACAAGTACCAGTACGAGCACGCAAACAGTCACTGAAACGGCATTCATCACAACCGAGTCAGATGTTGTGGCTACTGTAACGGTACGCGGAAGCCTGAGGGAAACCTGAAATCGTGCTGTCATAATGACCGAATTTTTACAGACAACCGTCGTGACTGGAAATTTCCAGATGGTAGCGACAGGAGATGCGACTATTGCTGGATCATACGCTACACACACCGCATACCCTCAATACTACGTCGGCAACAACCTCTACTTCGGCGCCACGGAAGCCGATGGCGACCAATTCACCATCGACGATTCAGGTGGTTTGATCGACCAGTCAGGTTTGGTCGTCGGTAACTTTGCGGACACCGGTGCAGGCGCCGGCCCGAACTACGTGTTCGTAAATCCGCTTTCCACGATACAGGCGAATCGCTTTACACAAGTGATCTGTACTAAGGCTGTCAACACTGATGGTATGTACGAAGTCGAGGCCGAGACCTGCCACCTCTACCCTGCTTCATGCATGAGGAGCCAGCGGAAGCGTCACAAAGATCATCGGTCCCCATAGCTAACCTCACACGTCTCTATAGGAACCTGCCCGGTCACATGCTCGGCCAATGGCGACACCCTCAACTCGGATGGAAACGCGCCCAGCACCGGGAGCGAAAGGCGAAATGGACCAGATGGTTGCGGTAACGGCTATTGGGCTCTGAAATCAGCTGGAGCTGACTCTTGTCCCGTATTTACCATCTTGGGTGTTAACTGAGATATGTCACACCCTACTTGAACGTACATTGCCATGCTATGGAATTGCTCCAGTTTGGTGATGGCTTGGAACAAGCATACAGTAACGTTGACGGCAGCAGAGATCTTGGACTAGTGGGAGCCTATCAGGTTGTAGGGTAGACGCACGCAGTTACGGCTTTTCATCTTTTTGGCCACATCTATATTAATAGTAGACATATTGCTAATAATAAAGGCGTTAAGCACATACGACCATAGGTCAGTGAAAACTGGGCATCCCGTCCGCTCTGCCATACATAAGCACTGAACCGGGCGACTAGTACTAGAGTGGGTGACCATCTGGGAATCCCGCCTGTTGTATGTTTTTGTTTTTGCTAGCAGATCGCTTCTTATCTACATTTTTGGAAGTATTAACCTTGTTTTGAGGGAGAGTCGAGATATGAGTAGGGTCTACTGTGTTTTGTAATAGGCAGGCTCACTTACCTCCGTGAATCGATAGAGATACCTCGATCTTCATGTGTCCTTGCAACCTGTCCCGTAATCTAACCTATTGCATGGTAGGCTTCATCCAGCGATTGCAAGAAAGTGGCACACACGTAGGACATACGAATAGCTAAATGTTCTAGTCTTATATGTAACGTTACATGTATGTATCGGCTCGTTGAACATAAGGGTTGTCATTTAGGGTATGGGGTTTGTACACCACAGCGACATTCGCATTCGAACAAAGTGCTGTGATCATCACGATATCAATCTTACGTCGGGTAACCAGAAGCTGTAGCTATAATACATCCATCTCCTTTAACAATGCGATCACGAGAAAGCTCGGCGTTGGCAACGATCGATCTTTCCATTCTTTCTTGATCTTCGACTTTCTGACTAGCCTCATGGAGGGCATGTGTGTTGATAGTCTTACATGCGGCGTTCTACAGCACATGTATACATGTATGTAACGACTGCTATCACCTCCCGTTCAACTAGAATCGGTTTCAAAACTCAAGCGCCAATGACTGTTCACCATAGACGACCATATGTCCTCTGTCACCGCGCCGATCCGACTTCGCCCATTCGCTGATAAAGTCCCCGAGCACGCCATACCACCACCCCCACCCAAACGCATGGCGATTGCGTGCCTAAACCAAAAAGACCTGCAGCTCTTCACAACTTTCGCCTCTCACATCATCGGAGAAATAATTTACAGCTCGCCAAAAACAAAAATAAACAATGGTCACAAGCTCCAACCACGTGGCAGCCACCACCGCCAATGGCCAGCCACAGAAGAAGAAGCTGGTCCTCAATGCCTTTGTTGAAATGTGTATGTGACACCGTACTACAACCAAACGATTTTACTCATAGAAAATGTCAACTAACAGCACCCAGGCTCCGGCCACCAATCCCCCGGCCTCTGGAAGCACCCCGACGATCGATCCTCCGACTTCAACTCTGTCAAACACTGGATCAACCTCGCCCAACAGCTAGAAGCGGCCAAATTCCACGGAATCTTCATCGCAGACGTCCTCGGCGGCTACGACGTCTACGACCAAACCCTAGCGCACGCAGTGAAATCCGGCGCTCAATGGCCTGTGAACGAGCCCTTGTCGCTCGTGCCCGCCATGGCCGCAGCAACAGAAAGTATAGGTTTCGGCTGCACGATCTCGACGTCCTACGAACAACCCTACCACCTCGCCCGCAGGCTGAGTACGGTTGATCATCTGACTGGAGGACGGTAAGTCGACCATCATCGCCACTGCACTAGATTCCTAACACAGAAAAAAAATTAGAGTAGGCTGGAACGTCGTAACCGGCTACCTCAACTCCGCCGCCCGCAACCTCACCAACGGCGGCGACCAACCCGAGCACGACGAGCGCTACGCCATCTGCGAAGAATACATGTCCGTCGTCTACAAACTCTGGAACAGCTCCTGGCGCTCCGACGCAGTCCAACTCAACCGCAAAACCGGAATTTACACCGATCCTGCCTTAGTCCGCGAAATCAACCACAAGGGCAAGTACTTCACCGTCCCTGGTCCACACATCTGCCAGCCTTCGCCACAGCGCACGCCGGTGATAATGCAGGCCGGTACTAGCACCGCCGGCCGCGCCTTCGCAGCCAAACACGCAGAAGCAATCTTCGTATCAACGCACAGCCCCGCCGGCGTCAAAGGTTCCATCGCCGACGTCCGCGCCCAAATGGCGTCCCAAGGCCGCGATCCAAGCAGCCTCAAAGTCCTCGCGAAGTTCTGTCCGATCCTCGGCCGTACGCAGGAAGAAGCAGACGCCAAGTATCGGGACCTCGCGCAGTACGGCGATTACGAAGGCGCGTTGGCATTGTTCGGAGGTTGGACTGGTGTTGATATGGCACCTTACGGTGAGGACGAGGAGTTGAAGTATGTGAAGAGTAACGCCATCCAGGGCTATATTCGGAATTTGATCAAGAGTGCGCCGGATTTGAATGGCGGGAAGTGGACGAAGAAGACGCTGGCGCAGCATATCATGGGTAGGTGCAGTCTTTGATCGTTGTTGATTATCGTTTCTCGAACATTTGCTAATCGTGGTTTCGCAGTCGGTGGTCTCGGCGCAACAAGCGTAGGCACACCCGAAAAAGTCGCAGACGAAATGGAGCGCTGGGTCAACGAGGGTGACGTCGACGGCTTCAACATCGTAAGTCCAACCAACCTGCTGCCCAAAACCCCCTCATACCAGCTAACCTTCCATCCCAGGCCTACGCCCTCATGCCCGGCACCTTCACCGACGTAGTTGAACTCTTGATCCCCGAACTGCAACGACGAGACATTTTCTGGAACGACTATGCCGTCCCCGGAGGAACCTATCGCGAGAACCTGACCGAGACTAAAGGCCAGAGCGAGCCCAGGCCAGATCACCCGGCCGCGGCGATGATTTGGAGAGCGCCTGAAGTTGAAGTTGAGGCTGAGGGCAAAGTCAATGATAAGGTTGTGTTGACCAATGGCTGGCATGGGAATGGCGATGTTGACGGTGCAGCTGAGGAGCAGCTGGACCCTGTGTCTATGCAGTTGTGCTGAGTACGTTCGCTGTCGATAACGCAATTGTGGCCGTGATAGAATCAGAATTAGCATTGTACCATTTCCTGCGCAAGCACATCTGCGCAAAGATTAAAAAGAACTGTCGTTGACCATGCCAATGAGTCCAAGCATCCCCTGTTGCTTAGATCGGCCCACCTTGCATCTGCTTGGACATTAATGC
Source organism: Cladosporium sp. SL-16 (assembly GCA_002921095.1). Taxonomy (NCBI): domain Eukaryota; kingdom Fungi; phylum Ascomycota; class Dothideomycetes; order Cladosporiales; family Cladosporiaceae; genus Cladosporium; species Cladosporium sp. SL-16. The sequence continues at coordinate 790,174 of PEGC01000026.1, forward strand.
GCCGAAAAAGGATAGACAGTGCCAGTGCAATAGAAATTTTCGGGTTTAGAAGATAGAATTCATTGCGTTCCTACAAACAAACAAGTAGCAAAACAAAAGCGCTGGGGTATATACGTCAAACAAGCAAAAAGGTTTTCCTCTAGTTCGCGTAGTCGTAGCATTCGTTTCTGTGTGGTGGACAGAGAGGCCCGCGCCATGTTGTGAGCCGTGTCGTGATGGCGAGAAATATGTAGAAAGCGAGGCGACGAAAGTCGTGAAGTAGCTCTACGTTCAGCCTGAGTTGGTGGAGGATGGCAGAAATGATGAAGGTCATCACTCCCTCCATCCGCCGACGGTACCACCGCCATTCACAGCTCTGAAGCCACCAAATGAAGGCCGGTAGTCTTCGAGAGCCGCGGGTGGCGCAGCGACTGGAGACACATATTTCGCAGCACCAGGAGAAGCGTTCGTGGTATCCAGGTGTTGCGGGTTAGTCGCCGGTGCTGACGCTTGTTGTTCAGCTCCGACGCCAGTGGAATTGGGAGGGTGTTGGTGTGTGCGCGGCGACACTGCTTCTTGCGGCGATCTAGGCTGATGCCTCTCCGCAGTCTCGCCGTTTGCGGTTGCACGTGGGTGCTCTGTCTGGGCTTCGCCATTGCTCGTCACGTTCGATTTGATGCCTTCCTCCCAGCCCATGCGAGACAGCTCCCTCGCATTTCGCAGTCCTTCTTCTTGCTCTTCAAGCGCCTCCAGATCTTCCAACGGGTTGCTATCGTCGTCGTCACTTTCGTCGTGGCCGTTAGTGTAGCCGTACCCATCGCCGTCATCACCCAGGCCGTACGCGCCTTCCATACTCATGTCCAGACTGCTAAGCTCATCCCTGGTAACATCACGCCAGTGACAGCGAGCGTGCTTGCGGGTGCAGCCAGCGCAGCTTGTGAGATTCTTCACACAGTCCATTCGAAGCCTTCGACATCTATCACAAGGTGGCATCACACGCTGTCCGCGCGGTAACGAGTCCATGTGACCTTGACAGAGTGGCCGAAAGGGTTGACTAGACTCCAAGGCAGGTGGCAAAGGTCGGGAGAAGTTATGTTTGACGGGGTTGTACGCTGGCGTATTCGTAGAATTTCCGGCGTTACTTGACGATGGTCGATGATTTGGAGGCGGCACTGTGGATGCAGGGCGATGAGCATCGCTGTAATAGGCCGCGTCACTGGCGTAGGTGTTATTCGGCATAGGAGAGAGAGAAGACGCAGTAGAGCCTGTCCGGTCAAGGTGCTCCTGAGGTGGCATGGTTCCCGTATCCGGTGGACGAGATGACGGGAAAGATGAATCTTGCGGCGCAGCTACGGACTGTCGTGATTGCGTTCGACCTTGGACCTGATTTTGCGGCAAACCTTCAAAATGCCGCAGCAGGTCATTTTTGACTGCAGTTGAAGAACCCAGGCTGGGCTCGGACACGTCTCCGTTCGGTCTGCCATTGTGACCGTTGACAGCAGTGAACGCAGCAGAAGAATTACTTGGCGGAGCCGTAGTTGTCTGTAAAGCATTCGCTTTTGCAGGTGTTCCACTTCCACCCTCAGCCCTCCTCTCCAAGATAGCTGACCTTCTGCCCTTCAAGCGATGACCTAGCTGCCTCGTCCGCGCAGCAACCATATCGGCAGCATTCGTGAGCTCCTTAAGCTTTGCCTCAAGCACATCGCAGGTGCCAACCTCTTTCTCTTCGTCCTCCCAGATTGGCAGCGGTGGAATGAGCTCCTGACATCTGCCACTGTTGATGAAAAGAAAGTCCTCTTCGCTGATTTGCACGCGCAATTGCTTTTGCGGGTAGTAGAATTGGCAAACTCGTCGGCCTTCGGAGAAAGTGCTCAGCGTGAACTGAGCAGGATGTGAGCGCGCAAACTCAATGACCTCAAGCCAGGTGATGTTGTGAGTTGTGTCGTCTGGGCTGCTAGCAGCTCCCTTGTGATGTGAGGCGACAATTTTGGGCGGCGCATCAAAGCAACGCTCGAAGCGCTTGATTAAGATTGGTCCCAGAGGTCTTGCGCCAAGGTTTGAGGCTAACGATTCATGGCGGTCCAGAATGCTGGTGTACGACGAGAGCAGTGAAAGCAAGTTGGGCAAAGTGTCGTCCTTGTTGATCAGCGGCAAGTCCTCGTGCAGTTGGCGGGCCAGGTAGTTGATGCTGAGCTGGTTAGAAGTCTTGGGTGCTTTCGCAACGGGCTGGACTGAAGCGGTGGGCGTCGCATTCGCAGAGGAAATGCTCGGGCTTCTCTTGCGCTTCAGCGCACTCGCAGGGTCTATGGGCGACGTAGCAGCGGCAGCAACGGGAGGCTGTAGTGCCGGGTTGGGGCTTGCCGAGTCCATAGTGGTGGGAGGGTGTCACATGCGACGGCGGAGATGCGCAGTGGCAGCGGTGGGGAGGGTGGTGGCGGCGGTGGTGGAGAGAGGGAGTGGTGATGGCAGCAGAAGGGGACGGGCAGAGGAGAGGAAAGCGAGGAGAAGAGAAGGGAGGAGGAGACAGAGAGGAGACGACGGGCGGGACCTAGCTGGGCGGCGCTGGCTGAGCGGAGCATTTGTGTGTGGTGGCGCGGCACCCACGCACACCCACGCGGATGCGCAAGCAAGAGGGGAAAAGACGGGCGGCGGCGGTGGCGGCGACGAGGCCAACAGCAGCAGCAGCAGCAGCAGGCGGGCAGGGCGAGTGGGTGAGGGTGTGGCACGCACGCACAGGCGAGGCGAGATGAGGACCGTAGCGGACTGGGGCTAGCCTGCGCTGCGCTGTGCTGTGATGTGTGGGCGGGAACAAGGGAAGAGGGCGAGAGGGGAGTGGTTGATCGGAATTGGCTGTTCCTCGCCGCCGCCGCCAGCAACGAGCCCTGCATGCACCGAAACTGGCGCGCGCGCACAAGTGGGAAGCCGAGAGCCGGGTGGAGTGCCATGGCGGAGTCGACGCAGGCAGAGGTGTGTGTGTGTGTGTGTGGTGCTGCGCTGTGCTGTGCTGAGAAGGTCCGTGTTTCATGTCACGTGCCCCTGCTCAAATTCGCCTAGCTTGAGGTACCTCTAACAAGCGCCAACATCAGAGAGCATCCCGGGCCACACCGCCCGCCAAACACATTAAATCACCCAATCACTCGGAACAAATGTCAGAACGCGGCAACTTTCGAGGCGGTGGCCGCGGTGGCGGAGGACGCGGTCGTGGCGGTGGTGACAGAGGAGGTCGGGGTGGCGGCGGAGCGGGCAACAAGGACGGTGGCGAGCGCAAGAAGGAAAACATCCTTGATCTCAACAAGTACATGGACAAGGCCATGACCGTCAAATTCAACGGCGGTAGAGAGGGTGAGTTTGAACTTGATTGGGTTTGGATTGACTGTTCTTGCAAGTGCTAACAAAATGCTCTATAATAGTCACCGGCACGCTCAAAGGCTACGATCAACTGATGAATCTCGTTCTCGACAACGTGGAAGAAGTCACTCGCGGTATGTCTCTCTCTTCTTGGGTTCTTTCACATTGGAAGAAATCAACTAACACACCCACCAGACGAAGAAGGCAACACTTCCACCCGCTCTCTTGGCCTACTCGTTGCCCGCGGCACCCTCCTCGTCCTCATCGCCCCCGTCGACGGCAGCGAAGAGATTGAGAACCCCTTCGTGCAATCCGAAGACGACGAGTAAATTTAGCGACTACATCACGATCACGAAAAAAAATCTGCCGGAAATGGCTGTTACAACCCATCTGTATGAACTGTACGACCAGCCAGTCTGAGTCACAAGCTGAACCTCACGACGACCACCAAATGGTGCAACTGGCATCGCAGCCAGTCTTGTTGATTCGCATGTCTCTCCCAAGACGGGTGTACATCATTTTTCTTTTACCACCGGCTAGCTTGCGTCTTACGGCAACGCTCCAGGACTGGTACCGGGAGTGTGCAGGTCGAGGTAAATAGCAACATTGCAGCAACTCGTATGGCCAGGCTTCGCACCACACACACGATCCACAATTCACAAATTTCACAACAATCAGAACATGAAGTCTCAATTTAGTATCATTCGTTCTTTCATTATCGACTAATGAAAAATAGCTTATTCCGTCAAACCAAAAGGTGAAAAGTAAGAACCCGCAGAAACTTGCCTATAATCTGTAGCAAAACTCCACAAAAGTCACATAACCCCAGCATCTCAAACCGACACTCTACTGCTTCGCATAATGCCCAGCAATAGCCTCATTCCCATCAGTTCCTCCAGTTCCATACCCATACTTGCCAACATTCATCGGCAAGCCAGTCGTGTCATCCCTCACCATACCATCGCCCTCGCCGCCCATGCCAGGCTGCTCGAAACTAGACTTCCCAAGCCCCTGCTCGCCGCCAACAGTCTGGCCAGTCGTACTCGATGACGGGACACCTCGACGATCAAGTCCCTCCTCACCAGTACTCGAAGCAAGGCCACCACTACTCCTGCCCTCCTCGAAACTGCCGCTCGTCCTAGAAGCACCCTCCGCACCGTCACGCTCGTAGTGCTTGTGGTGGAAGATGCGGTGGAAAATGCCGCCCTTGTCTTCGCGTTCCTCTGGAGCTTCCTTGTGCAGCTTGTTGTGCTTGTGTTTATTCTCAGCTTCGTCCTGGCGCGCAGCGGCGAGTTTGGCGTCTTCCTTTTCTTTCTCGTGCTGGAGTTTCTCGAGCTCTTTCTGGCGCTTTTCTTCAGCTTTCTCTTCCTCTTTGAGGCGCTTTTCCTCGGCTTTCTCTTGCTCCTTCAGGCGCTTCTCCTCAGCCTTCTCCTGCTCCTTGGCATGGTGCTTGTCGAGCTTTTCTTGCTCTTTGGCGTGCTTCTCTTCTTCCTTCTTTTGAGCTTTCTCAGCTTCTTTGGCATCGTGCTTAGCCTGCTTGTCTTGCTCCTTAGCGTCGTGCTTGGCCTGCTTCTCCTGCTCTTTGGCCTGCTCCTTCGTAAACTTCTCCTGCTCGTGCTGGTCGTAAGCTTGGGTGGCGCCGTGCGCAGCCGCACCAGTACCGCCGACGACAGCAGCGTCGCGGCCGTAGTGGTGGTCCTTCTCCTGGTCTGCAGGAACTTGCTGCTGCTGCTGCTGCCCGACCGGCTGTGTCGCCACACCAGTGGCATACCCGTGGGCCTTGACATCAGCCTTGTTAGGGTCAGACTCGACCTTCGGGTCTAGCTTGTTGAGAGTATCCGATTGCCACGGTCCTGCGGTGGTGTGATCCTTCATCTTCTCCGGCTCGGGACGCACGCGTGGGTCGACGATGTTTGCGATGTTGCTCTCGTGTGGGCCAATGGTCTTTGATGCTGGGCCTGTGTCTCCACGATCATTTTGCAGAGCAGCGTAGCCGGCAGCACCGGCTGCACCAGCACCTCCTGCGAGAGCTGCATTACGACCATAATGATGCTCGTTGTCTTGGGCTAGTGGCTGTTGCAGTGTAGATTGCGCTTGAGGGTAGGCGGTGGAGGTTGTTGCAGCTTGACCAGGTTGCGAGACAGTGTTCGAAGTGCTCGAGTAAGGCTGCGCAGCGCCTGTGGCAGTCGGATCCTGACGATCCTTCGAGTACTGATAAGCACCGTAGCCAGCAGCTCCAGCACCGCCAGCAAGGGCGGCGTCACGACCATAGTGGTGCTCCTTGTTCTCGCCAAGCGGCTGTTGAGCACGTGAGACGTCTGATGCAACAGGTTGGTTGTTGTAGTGAGAGGCGATCGCAGGGTTGGCGTCAGTGCCTCCAGTAGCCGAACCATATTTGCCAACGTTCATTGGAAGCCCGGTAGTCGGCTCGGTGACAATGCCATCCTTTCCAGTGGATGAAGAACCCGGTGCATGACGGTCGTTCAGGTACTGGTTGACGCCGTAGCCAGCAGCCCCGGCTCCACCAACAAGAGCGGCGTCGCGGCTATAGTGGTGCTCTTGCTGAGGCTCCCTGGCTCCAGTGAGTGGGTTGCCCGGAACGTGTTGGGGACTCTGACTCTGCGCGATGGGCGGAGATGCGGTCAACCCAGAAGTGCTTGGGTGCAGAGCGGAAGGGCTTTGAGACTGCTGCAGATCGGCAGGCTCGTTGTGATCTCTTGTTGCTGCATACGCACCGAGGCCAGCTGCACCGGCACCTCCTGCGAGAGCAGCGTTACGACCAAGGTGGTGGTCGTTGGACGATCGCTCAATTTGGGAGTTAGTCGGGAACTCAGAAGAAGCCAATGCAGGAGAGTTATGGCTAGAGGGCGAGTAAGTTGGTTGTTGAGTCGGCACAGTACGATCCGCTAGTGCTTCGTGGCTGCCGAGAGGTGATGGGTAACGAGCAGCAGCGCCAGTCGATGTTGTTGAAGCTGGCTGCTGGGCTGGGGAGCTATGGCTCTTCAGAGCTTCATGAGCACCTAGTCCGGCTGCGCCAGCACCTCCAAGGGGCGCAGCGTCACGACCGAGGTGATGGTCTCCAGAAGACTCAGAGGGCTCTGTAGCGGGCCCTGCAGCGTGACCGAATCCTAGAATATTGTGGCTGCCGTGAGGATCGAGGCCATCCTCTCTGGGGAACTCTCCAGGGACATGTGGGTCTAGCATGTTTGCTGCGACGGTGGCATGTGGTCCGGGGACGTGTGGTAGAGTCTTCTCAGCCGGTTCGGTCTCGCAAGGATCACCGTTGAACTCATGGCTGTGTCCGCTGTGATCGATCGCGCTGTGTCTCTCCAGTCCCAAGTTGGCAAGAGCAGCATCACTTGATTCGGCGCCAACACCTCCAGCGGTTCCCCTGTTCAATCCTGGGATGTCGCCAGCATTACCAGAGGTCGATTGCGCTACAGGAGCCTCTGAGCTATAGGTCGAAGATGCCGGGCGGTTTTCACTGTGGGGGGCAATTGCGCCACCACTCAATGGGAAGGAGCGATCGGTGTGTGTCGATTCCTGAGAACTATCGTGTGGCCTTGTGGCGGCATGGGCACCGCCAGCACCGGCGGCTGCACCTGCACCAAGCACAGCTGCGTTGCGGCTGAAGTTGGGTGTTTCGTCACTACAGAATGTCAATCTCATGTCCTGGCAATATCGTACAATGGAGGTGATGTTCCAACTCACCGAGATGCTCCGCCCAACCCAACCTGCGTTGCAATGCCATCTGAACGCAGTGCGCTCTCTTCGGTGTGTTGATCAGGCTTTCCAAGAACCCCCGACTTCATGCTCAGAGCACTGCCAGCTGTAGAGTGCTCTGGTCTCACAGACGAGGCGTGAGAGGCGCCTGCGGGATTGGTTGTAGTCTCATGGCCTGAAAACCCGGTCGCGCCATATCCAGTCTCGTCTCTTGAGCTACTGCTCGGATCCCTTCATACAGGTCAGCCAGATTCGACTCAAGACGGTCCTTGACCTGTCAACTTACAAGACTTGTCTCTTCACGCTGCGGTCTTCCTTCGGCTCTCCCATTCTTGACTCTAGAGCATCTTCGCGGGCTGCGGAAAGCTGACTGGCTTGGGTGTCTGCGCTTGCCGGTGCACCAAATCTCACTTCATCGTATTTGTCGCCACCAGGGTTCAGGATTTGCCTTGAGATGCCGTGGTCTTTGCTATCTGATGAGGTCGTAGCTGTGGTTGGGCTGGTAGGTGAATGTCCAGCAGCAGAGCCAGACTCTGCGTGTGCTTTGCGTGATGCAGGCGAACCGTACACTGGAAATGGCGGTAAGTAAGTGACGCTACCGCCGAAGGATCAGGATATCCTCTTACTCGTCTCGTCATCCTTGTCATTTCCAGGTGAACTAGCACCAAACAGTCAGCATCGTGAATCCGCCAACATGATACACAAATAACTCACAACACCTTCTTCAGTTTCTGCATCTTGGCCGTTCTGGTTGCTCCAAGTTTCACTTCGAGTAGTAGTAAGTCGAGATTAATCAAAAACAAAGTAACCCGTCAAGTATCCCGGTCGCACAAAATATAAACGGACACGAACAAGAACAAGCAAGCAGTAGCGGGGCATCATCAACATATGATGACGTACTGAGCTACCACGTCCATCTGCACTGATCGACCGCCACAAGGCCGCCAGAAAGGCTAGAAGGAGCTAGACCTGGCGCAGATCTCAAGCGCTGGTTCCAAAGGGACGGGATAACCATTTGGAAATCGCCCATCATCACATCACACACCTCGGTACCTCCGACTTGCTGTACAGTAGCGTGGCGGATTGCGGCATAGCGAGCCATTGTGCCACGCGTTTCAGCAAACAGGGAAATCGATAGATATGTACTGGAAGGAGTGTCTAGGTAACTCACGGAGGTGTGTACGTATCGGGTGGAGCCGGTGGCTTGCACTGGTTGTGGGCTGGACCTCCGCACAGTTCCTGTCCTTCGTCTGGCGAAAGACTGTAGAAAAAGAGGAGCGTTGCTTGTTTTCAAAATGACAACAAGCTACCTGTATCTCCTCAGCCACAGATAGGCTGGATCATGGATGTGACAGTGACGATCATCAAAGTGGGATGTAGCGGTCTGTCAAGTCTTGCAGGCGAGACTCTGAACTCCAATTCCGATCCACAACCTCATGTGTGGCTTTGAGGTTGGGAAGACCGGCTGGCACGAGACCTCCAGCAGAATGCTTGCTTGCCTTCAAACATGAAGTGGAGTTATATACCTTGATGTATATCCTCCATTGAAATGCGCGCAAACAAACGAACGCCCAATGACGACGGCACGCAAAGATCGACACCAGCTCCAGCGCAGATCACGCTGGCACTCGCACGGCACACACCAACGGTATACCGTATTAACAACGTGTGATGACGTGCGAGCCCTGCTTCCCGATGGTACAAAGCCATGTGATGAGCCAGCGTAGGGTTTGACATCTGCCCTGGTTCAAGCTGTCTACGGTGTCTGTGCCGATGAGCATGTGGGCCTGTGGAGAAGACGCAGCATATGGGCAGTTCTTGGTCGAAGCATCGAAGCATCGTATCTAACGGCTTCTTTCTTCGAAGGTTCGGGTGGACATGCATGGGCTGAGCTATATCGCTAACAGCTGTCACGGAGATATAGCAGGCTTGCATGGGCGACGCTGATCTACAGCTCGTGCAGACAATGTGGTCGTCACTCGTCACGGCAAATTTAATACTGAGACATGATATGGTTCTTGTGCATATATGACAGCATTGTATCTTTAAGAAGAATGCGTATGCGTATGTTCATGATATATTCAAAAGCACTCAAAAGCGCAGTAATGCTACAAAAAGATTCCCAAATGCAAAACAAACCAGATCACCGCCCATTCGCGAGGAACACTGTCAACTCGACCCATTCCATAAGAACTCCGCGCCTTTTCGAGTGTTGGACCACAACGTCTCATCTACACGGGCAGCCCGTTCAACACCGTAAGCAAAATAAGAAAATTGCCAGCCCATATGCACAATCCGTGTTCCCGAAACAAGATAAAGAAAAGCGCCAGTCCCAGATATGTTGGTGTATGCTGTATACACAGTGTGCGATCCGCTCAAGTTATTTGTGCAATGCTTTATGCTTGAACAGGAACGGTGAGATGCGAGCGCTTCAAAGCGAGAGCCAATTCTTGCTCGGTGAAGGGAAGGTGGTCGTGCGCTTGAACAGAGTCGTGTGCTCCGGCCAAGTGTTGGTTTGGTACCTGGCCAAGGTAGCCTCCATGAGGGTTCTCTGCCACGGAACGAGGACGAGAGAGCGGGTTGCGGTCGTGAGAGTGTACGCGGGACATGCCGACTAGGTATTGTTAGTGATGTGTGCGTGAGAACAGAACAAGCAAGATGAAACTTACCATTGAACACATCATCATCTCCCTCCTGCTCAACCTCCGTGCTCAGTCGTGTCGCTATCGCAGCGTGTGTGGTATTATGATTCGGGACTCGCCTATCGCTCCTCTGCGATGGCTCCCGGCTCAAGATGGGACGGTTCCTCTGTGACGGCTCCCTGCTCATGATGTGGCCGCTTCTCTGCGAAGGCTTCCGATCAAGCCCACGCTTGCTCTTCTGAGACAATTCTCTCTTCATCGCACCAGCACTCTTCTGCGAGTCCACGCTGGTGATGCTGCCACTCCGTCCATAGCTCATGCTCTTCGTCCGGCTGTACCAGCTGCTCCGCCTGCTGGGCGCCGCACTGGGGAGTCTGCTAGGCGCACGAGTGCCCATGGGCGAGTACTGGCTCTGGAAACTCTTGCGGCGCCAAGCGTCGGCGAAACTGAACGAGTCGAGATGCTCTTTGTGCTCCTTCTTTGGTGGTTGGCGGTATTTGGGCCGCGGCATGGGCTCGCCGGGCTTGTAGACGTTGCTGGGCCATCGCTCGTGGGAGTCTGTGGAGTCGGTCTTGGAGAGGGTGTCGTCGTTGTTGCGGGAGCGTCTGAAGAAGGCCTTGGCGCGAGCGCGGATGGCCATTGTGGAGTGAGTTTGCGAGTGCGGGTATGGGGGAGTCTTTGCTGGTGATCCGGTCTGGATATGTACAGGTTGGAAAGGACGGATTGGTAAGAAAGAGAGTGTTCGTGAGACAGACGGAGGAGCGCGGTTCGAGACTGGACACGAGGATCCCCTCCTTCTGGAAGGAAGAATGACGGAATGTGCAGCCGAGGAGTGGCCTGTAGGCTGGAGTGTCTAGTTTCCTCCACTCTCCGGGGTGTCTTGGTGCCGGGGTGCCGAGACGATAACTGGAGGATGCCGGCGGCGAGGGCAAGACTTGGTGTTGTTTGTATAGTGTTGGTAGAGAATGACAGCAAATGTTGGTTACAAGTCTGGCGCTCAGCACGGGCACTGTCTCTGCTTATGTAGCGTACGTGGGAAATGGCGTCTGGTGCGAAGAAACGGGCATCAACGTGCGTGCGTGCCCTACCAGGTGACGGATACCGGCGGCGATCGCGAGACGAGACGAGAACGCGGGCGGGCATAACTAATCGACCATGTGGAGCGGCGATTCTCTCGGCGACACCAACGGCGTGGCGTGCATTGGTAGCCTCTGCACATCCCATCAATTCTCCAAACCTTCCCCAGAGAAAATATGCTTGGGGAGTGGAGTAGAAACTGCCGCAGAAGAGTTGGTGATGGGCATGCCTTTGTTTTTCCTTCTGGAAGAGCGTTTTGTGTCTACCGAGATCTGCTGGCAGCTCAGTAGAGATGCTTCCCCGACCGTGCTCACATGCTTCTTCTAGAAGACTGTGGATGGGGTAGAGTAGTTTGTACCTGACATGGTGGAGAAAACGGTGAGATTGGCCTGCAGTAGCTTTTCTGCAGGCACCGCTTGCGCAATCCGCTTCGTCCCATCATCTTGGCCGGATGTTCTTTGTAGTGTTGTCTGGTACTGTGTCTTCTCACTTACATGTACATACATGTGGTGACGAAAAGCATGGCTTGAGTCATGGAATACGAGGAAGTAGAGTATACTGACTGAAGAAACAACTGACGCCGCAGCGAATCTGGGAGCACAGACTGTAGCAACGCGGGGCCTTATCATCCTGGCTGTGTGCTCATTGCAGCTTGTTTGTTGTAGACTTGGCGAAAACATCACGTCTCGAAATGCTCGGCGCGATGCTGCATCCCAAGTCCACACCGCAGAAAGCACGTGACACTTCACTGGGTAGCTTTGCGTCAACCTTGACACACAAGAGCTTAGTACGACAAGCGCCTGGAGACAGAAGCTCAAGCGCTGAGACGATGCTTGTCATACGTGAGGTCTAAGGACAACGGACTAGAGCTGTCAAGCAGAAACATTGGTGTTCGTATTGAGGCACGAGATTCGTCCAAGCGCCTGTCGTGCTCTTTGCCCAGGCGCTGCTTGAAGGGCCTCGACGGTGGCCACCAAGGTTTACAGACACAGAAAGAAGCATTGATCTTGGACAGACTCACGTCGCGGGTGGATCCCAGGTGTGCTCCTCCTATGTCGTTGATCGTCTACAGTCCAGATAAGGGACGAAAGGGCATCACTCAACGAAGCCTTCTCCTCAGTAAAAGACAACACCGCTCATGACCCTCTCTCACTAGTAGTCAGTCGGAGGGTTCGGCTCCCCTCCGAGCAAAAAACGACACCTACCTCAAACAAGACAACGCAGACTCCATTCACCAACCCGGGTCTAAGGACCGTCAAATCCAGCACGTCGTCCATCAGACAATCTCACCAGACGGACAGACCGTGCACTCCTCACTCACCCTTGCCGAGCGTTGAAGAAAGTCTCACAAGCCCCACCACCACCACTATCGTGCACTTGGGAAAGCTCCAGCGCGCAGAATGGCGTGCTCTGGCATGCGGGTTGTTTGGGGACAAGGATGTGCGCTTGATGAAACGTCTGGCCGCGGCGCGTGGTGGCGTAGTGTCCTGCGCCGGCAACGGCATGGAGATCAGGAACGCGCTGAACGCTGTGCAGGTGCGGTACCATTGTTTTGTCTTGCAGTTGCGGCGGTGGTGTGCCTGACACTGAACCTGCAACCTGAGGCGGGATCGGAGGAGTTCGTACGTAGTAGTGATAGTGAAGGTGGCACTAGGTCAGCTGCTTGTGGCTGTTTCGTGCGAGTTGGTGTGGACGTCAGTGCTACAATAGCCGATAGTGCGGTGCTGTACATGTATCATGGGTGAGAAAATCGGGAACCGACACAATTCCCAAGCTGTCGAGAAAGACTTTGATACCTGCAATCAAGACGAAGCACCAGTGCGACCTCGCCGGGCGATCATACTGTCAAGCGACTCTGCTGTGTGGGTCGCGTCGAGTTGTTGCGTCGCCAGCCCAAGGATTCGCCGTGAACCGCCCTGTTCCCTGTCGACGCGGACGTCGTGCTACCCGTCCCTTAAGCTCCGACCACCCCAAACACCTGGTCTAGACAGAACAGCAGCCCTTTTGCGGGCGATCGCTCACCCACCGTCATGCTCGCTCCAGGTCATTCTGACATATCGATATACCCATCTCGTGTGATGACACCAAAAAGTCAATCGATCGCCGCGGATCGTTGCATCTGCGCCTATCCGCCCAGCGAGTAGCCGACGGGCCGCATGGCAAATGCTTCCATGTCCGGATGCTTGCATTGAAAGGCAGGACTGTCATCGTGGAGAGCCGCGGAAGGCTGCAGTCGCCCATGGGGTACACCTTGGACTCTTTCTATACCATCGTCCAAAGAGACTTTGCAAGGCAAGCCTCAGCAGCGCAGCCTCGATCGAGCCTGCGCAGACCGGCAGGCGGCAAACCCTCAGACCCTTGGTAAATGATCTTGTGTAATCTTGCCACTGACTGCCTGCATAACTGAGGCTTTAGCCTCTCTTCGTACTGACCCTTCGGGGAGTCGGCCGGGTAAGAAGACGCGACCCGTGACCAGCGCAGCGAAACTCTGGGGATGTCCCTTCGAGGGAACATCCAATCGACTTGTGACCCCATCCCCAACGATACACAGTCTGTGCGCGCCGCACAAGCAGATGCGCAGTATGGTTGAGGTAGCATTCCTAGACCGCTTCGAGCGGCGGGGAAGGAAAGAGAAATCAAAACAATCGCACGGATGGTCTGGACGTGCGGATATGAGCGAAGTGGCATGGTGAGTCCTCATCGCAAACCATAAGTTGCTCTACTTTCCCATGCCGTCTTCACAGCCCGTGGCGAGGGTGTGCTTGCGAGTTGGTTTGGCGCGGGTGAGTTGATGGTTGCATTCCTCGCTGGAGGCGTTCCCTGGGGCTGACATCGCTATGGGTCGTAGACCTATTAGGCATACCTCCATCTTTTGTTGTTCCAGAGCAACGGGACCGTTAGAGCGAGCACTGGTGCCGTGGCTGCAAGGTGAGTGCGATGGCCTGCAGTTGCTGCACAAATACTTATTCCTCTGCAAGGTCCCTTTGCATCGTACACCACCATCTTGTTCTCTTTGCAATTCGCCGTAGCTGCGCGCCATTTACCTCGACCTTTGACTACCCCTCCTCCGGCCCCTTGCTGGCCGATCACAATCCAGACTGCTATTGGAGAGATTAATCGTTTGCTAATACCACTGTCCGTGGTGCTGGCCTGAGGTTGGTGTTGAGAAACTCGGGTACGTCTCGTGCCTGGCATGTTCGCGTGGGCCTCGACTGACATCACATAGCCAGTGGCTGCCGAAAGCCCTGCACCCACCTATACGGCCCTGACTTGCGGCCTACACATTGCGCACTAGTTGAGCTAGGTTCGTCGATCGTCGAGATGTTCCACAACGGTTAGTTGAGCGATTCCTTCTATTCTGCGAGTGCTTGCTGGGCGATCGTAGCCTCAAGTTGATAAGCCACATGCCTTCCCGGTATTGCTCAAATGTCAATCTACGACTGTCTCGTACCTTGTTTCTCACATTAGCCGTATACAGCTGCTGACTTACCGATCTATAGGAGGTAATTTGTCGTGTGAGTTGACCTCGAGACTTGTTTATCGTTGACCATCCAGACTGACACTCACTTAGTTTCTTGCAACGAAATGTCTGCTCAGTCAACACCACACCGGCATCCGCGTGGCGTCACGGTGCCATATATTGATACGAGGGCACCAATGCCCAAGTCGGCAGCTGCGTTGCAGTGTGCTGGATGGCTGACGCCACCACAATCGGCACATGAAAGTCGCCGTCCGTCGCTGGTGTATCCGTCAGCATCTGATATGCCGTATTCAGCGGCATCAACTACGACGGTCTTCTCCATGCCGTCAACACCATGTCGAGTCTTGCCTGATCAGACGCACACTCCAATGCAGTCGTTCTCACAATCAAACCTCGGCCTTGACCTTCCCGCGGGCCACTCTCACCTTGCGCAGGACTGGATGAACCTGAACTTGGAAGGCCAGACGACTTGTGATATTGGGCCCGAAGCTGCGTGGCAAGCCCAGCCAATCGTATCAACTGGACCGGATGACTTCCATGGCCATCTGATTTCTGAACATGCAGAAGACATGTGGCAGGCCCAAGGCGCTCCAGATCACAGCTTTATGCACCAACAAGCGGGACTGCAGTCAACCTTGTTCCCTGTCACGCATGGCATGACAGCTGGCCACCATGCCATGCCGGACTTATACGATAGCGAGACTTCTGCCATGGACACTCAGGTGGCAGATTTCTCGTCAGAATACCAAAACCATTACATGACCGCAATGACGCCATATCAATCTCCTGGAATTGTTGAGCCAGCTCTTTTGTACCCGCACAACGAGTACGCGGAACACCAGTACTCCATGCTTGGAAGCCCAGGATCAAGCCCACGGGATCTGTCGGCAAGCTTCAACTCAGAGTTCTCTTCTTCATTTGAAGAAGTTCACACGCCCGGTGAAGACATCGACTGTTGCGAAGACATCGACGGCTTCCTCCATGTCAAGAGAGAAGCCGATATCAGCCCGGTGTCGTCGTTTGAGGTCAAGCCAAATCGAACCAGAGCCGGGGGACGCAGGCCCTCGAAGCGGTCCCGAAAAGTCCATCCGTGCCAACAGGTGCAGAACATCAACGGCACTGGCATTGACTTGCACCTGGAAGGCGAAGGTATCGGGTTCGAAGATAACAGGGTCGTCTACACTGACCGTCCACAAAAGAAGAAGTTGTTCGTCTGCGAGCAAATCACCAAAGACGGTCGAAAGTGCAGCACGGCCTTTGCGCGGAGCGAGCACCTGAAGCGTCACCTGGATAGTCATCGAAACTTGAAAGATCGCAGGTTCCCCTGCGTGCTGCCCAAGTGCGAGAAGAGGATCGGTCGCTCAGACAACGCGTGTGACCACTTCCGCACACATCTCCAGCTGCCCGGCAGGAACAAGCGGAACCCACACTTCCACTGGAGGTTCGTCGAGAGTCGAATCCGGGAAGCGTACCAGGACAAGGTTGCGGCGAAGATCATCGTCAACCTCGAACGCTGGCTCGAGAAAGAGTGCTCCAAGAACAAGGCGCTCCGCAATGCTCACAGCGATGACCAATGGCACTTGGAGGATAGCGATTTTGTGCTGAGGAAAGCGACGAAGCTTGAGGTTTGAGGACGGCGATCTGTATGCATTTACGACTTTCGGATATACCTTGACGGCCGGACATGTTTTGATTTTAGGGTGGTTGGATGATATGAGTTGCGCTCATGACTTGCATGATTTTTTGATGGTCTCTTTTTTCCATGCTTCTTCTGTTGGTATTGGCTAAGTCAAGTCCTTGTATAACTTGATTGAGGTATGCATGCATGGGCCGAGGTTTGCCGGAGAGGTGGCTTTGCGCTTAGGTAGCATGTAAATGTTAAAAGCTGAGTGGCACGCCATAATCAGCTGTGTTTGTGATATTGTAGGTGTATGCTCTTGCATAAGTAGTGACTTCTGCGTCAGAAACACATTGGTATATGCATGTAAGGTGGATGTTTGAGGAGTGAAGAGTGATTCAGAAAGTGAAGCCTCCCAAGCGCACGTGCAGTCTTGCCGCGTGCCGCTAGCCGATGACGCGCTAGTCACGGCTAGTGCGATCTCGAAAAGCCGGTCCCTTCTTCCCTCGTTCCTTCAAGCACTTCTTGAAACACCAACCCTGCACCATCGCATCGCATCCATACGAAAACTCGAAAAACCACTGCGCAGTGCACCGTGACATCTCCACCACCTCGTACGAAAGAGCTTCACCAGTGACCAGTGTTCGACATCACCCACATCACGTCACTTCGCGCACGCGTCTCGCAGCGTTCTCACGAACGTACAGTTCACTCGACCTCGCCCACGGGCGCAAATTACCAACACCCACCGCCTCACACGAGCGCAGTACCTTTAGACATCTGCACCCATCGCGCAGATACGCTCCAGTGAGCCCTCACGTTCTTGACATTAAAACTCTCTCACCAACACCATGGCGGACCTTCAGAGCATCGAAGAGCTTCTCGACTCCGCAGAGCGTAAGCAGAAGAGCGAGAACCAGCAACCCACCCCAAGCAAGAGTGAAGACGCCAAACTCGACCACAATGCCGACTTCGTCTCCCTCGACAACAACAAAGATCTTCCTTCGCGCGATGGAAAGCGCGGAGACAGGTATACGCCTGGCGGAAGCAGGCGCGACGACCGCATGAGCGAGGACGGAAACAAGAGTGACAGAGGCAGTGCTAATGGAAGTGTCCGGAGCAGGCGTAGGAGTCGCAGCCCCACTCGCGACCGCCGCGACAGAAACTACCGCGCCCGCGATGAGCGCTCTGGTGGTGACTACTACCGTGGTGGCCAGGATGACGACGACCGCTATTACCGCCCAGGAGACCGTGGCGACAGGCGCGACGACAGACGCGGCGATAGGCGTGACAGACGCGACGAGCGCCCCGACCGTCGCGATGATCGCCGCCGTGAGCCCCGCGAACGCCGTCGCACGCCTCCTGAGCCCACTGACGATGAGCGTGATAGACGTACAGTTTTCGTGCAGCAGCTCGCTGCGCGCCTGCGCACCTACCAGCTGGTCGACTTCTTCTCCCAGGTCGGACCTGTAAAGGAGGCCCAGATCGTCAAAGACCGTGTCAGTAACCGTTCCAAGGGTGTCGGCTACGTCGAATTCAAGAGCGAGGAGTCTGTCGAGAAGGCCCTGCAGCTTACCGGACAGAAATTACTTGGCATCCCCATTATTGCCCAACTCACTGAAGCAGAGAAGAACCGCCAAGCCCGCAACACCGAGGGCGTTGCTACCTTATCCAACGGCATCCCCTTCCACAGACTCTACGTAGGAAACATTCACTTCTCCATCACAGAGGACGACCTCCGCACCATCTTCGAGCCTTTCGGCAGCCTCGAGTTCTGTCAGTTGCAAAAGGAAGAGCAGGGCCGCAGCAAGGGATACGGCTTTGTCCAGTAAGTCACTCCTGACATGACGAGTATTTGATGAAAATGCTAACAATTTTGTGCTAGGTTCACTGAGCCCTCCGAGGCCAAAGATGCTCTTGAGAAGATGAACGGCTTCGAGCTCGCAGGCCGTCCTATCCGTGTCGGCCTTGGCAACGATAAGTTCACGCCCGAGACTACTCAGTCTCTGCTCCAGAGATTCGGTTCACAGGGTCAGGGTCAAAACCAGCAGCAGCAGAGGCAGTCTGCCCAGGGCTCTCAGTTCTCTGGCATGGGAGGCCGCGGCGCCCATGCTGGCGGCACAGCAAACTTCGATCGCGCCGGTGGTAAGGACGCTGAGAGGACCGGTGGTGCTAGTGCCCTTGACGACACCGACGTCGCAGGCGTCAATTTCTCCAACTACTCACGCGAATCGCTCATGCGCAAGCTTGCCAGAACCGAAGACACCGAGCCACAGGCCGCCCCGAAGGCCCAACAGAAGAAGGCACCCGTCGACGAGGCTGCTCCCAGCCGTTGTGTCCTGCTTAAGAACCTCTACACAGAGAAAGAGTAAGTTAATTCTCCCAAATGATGCTGCGAAGATCGCAAATTGACTTTACGTTTTAGCACTCAAGAGCCCGGATGGGACAAGGAGCTCGAAGAAGACGTCAAGGAAGAGTGCAACGGCAGCTACGGGCAAGTCGTGCACATCGGTGTTGCTCCCGGTTCCACTGACGGAGAGATCTACGTCAAATTTGACCGTGTCCAGGGCGGCGAAAACGCCATCAAGGGCCTCAACGGCCGCTTCTTCGGAGGGCAGCGCATCACCGCGCAGTACCTCGTGGACGCTGTCTACAACATGAACTTCCCCCAGGCCGCGAATGTATAGGTACGTACTTTCAGACTCATCTCTACGCACGCGAGAGATGGACATTGAAAGCGACATGGAGCATTCGGCGCAGCAGCAGCAGCAGCGGACATGGCATTGGACATTACGACAGCCTACAGGGCTAGGTGAAGTCAGACTCGTCTCTGCGTATGCGAGAGATGAAACATCGAAAGCGGAATTGGGTACTATGACAGCTTACATGGCTAGGTCAGGCTGCTCGAGAATTCGATCGAGGCATTCGACATGGAGCATGTCTCGGGTGAGGAGCTGCAAAATTCAAAGCGATCAGCTTTGTTTGTCAAGCAGCTTGTTTTGATTTTTAATCCTTGCTTTGTGCTTTACAGCGCTGTCATCGGACATACTACTATTGACTTGAACATTCCACCAGAAATCCGGCCAGCGTCTGAGGTACAATATGGGCCAGTATGACTGAAACTCAGGTAGCTTTGGGCATGAAATTCGTTTACAAACAACACTGTCCTTTCCAGTGAGTCCGATACATCTAATCTGTTGTGTCGCTTTGAAAAAATCTCAGACAATGGGATTCTCCTGGCTCTTTGTCCGTTTCATAGTGCCATGCTCTGCACATTCACTATTAGGGTTTTGGGAGCCAATGATCAAGCTGCCAAAAACATGATGAACGGCTGTATCCAACAAGCAGGTTACTGACCCGAGTTGTGAAAGGAAGCGCCGACGCCTGTGTTTTACCTTCACGGACAATGACCTTGTGTCTGCAGGTCGATGTTGGTTATAAACACAACCACCGAACAAACGCCCTCTTCTGTGTTCCGCCTCCCTTCCATGACACGCTTGACGAAATACGCGCTGAGCGAGCCCTCTTCAGCAATTCTCAACACTATCACAACGCAACGCACCAGCAGAGCATCCATGTCTGCTCCCAACACCTTCCCAGGTCTGATCCCTGGCCTCGCTGGCGGTCTACCAGCCCAGTATCCTGCGAACGCCCTCCAACAACTACCAACACCACCGTCAACCGCACCTAGCGACGAGAGCACCGACGAGCGCATCAACAGACTTGAGGCTCTTGCGGCTAACCAGGCCCAGGAGATCTTCTCTCTCAGGCGGAACAGCAGTGCTTCTCGTGTGGAAGCAGAAGGTCTCCGCATGCGTGTTGCTGAGTTAGAGGCCAGCCTCGCTGGGAGCCCACCTGCGACTAGACAGACTCCAATTAGCATCAACTACTCCCGGTCGAGCCCACCTGCGACCGGACAGGCTCCCTTCAGCATCAACTATCCGCACTCGACGGGAGTCCAGCCGAAATGGGAGACTCCGGTCCGCGAGAGGAAGCGCTCGAGGTTCGCGACGTTCTTTAAGCAGATGGCTGCGGTACCCGCTACTAGCACGCGCACTCCGGTCCCCCAATTCAAGCCATCTCATCACGCAGCTCTGCTTGGACAGATGGCTGCGGCATCCGCCGCCCGTAAAGACTCTCACGAGGCCGTTCCTGTCCTCGCAGCAACTCCCTCCACTGAATTGACGGCTCATTGCGATCAGATTATCACACCACCCACCACCTCAATACGCGTGGCCTCATACGATGTCTACGACGACCCTTACCCGTGGGGAGGACGCTTTGGACAGCCTGATTTCGATCTCGCGGCCTCAGTCCCTATCACTCACGTCTACCCACTGTACAATGAGATGGACGTCTACGGCTGGCTCTGCGCGCCACATGTCCAGGAGAAGGAGGAGGGCGCTGATCCTTTCCCATGGGGAGGACGCTTTGAACAGCCGGATTTCGACTTCGCAGCCTTCTCTGTTGGCGACGCTCATTGCAAGGAGATGCAGGCCTGCAGCGCGCTGCATGCTCCTAGGCCTATTCATCCTACGGCCCCTCTGCTCAACAAGGCTAATGTTTGGAACGCATGAGGGCTCATACTAGACTAACACTCACACATGTAGCCAATAATTCGGCTTCGATGGGCTTGTAAGTACTACGTACTTACCGAGTCTTTTGGGTTCTCTATTTCCTTGTTGGGTTTCTTTTTCCTCTCTTATCACAAGTCCGGAAGATTCACCATCAGGTGAGCAACTCTGGGCTAGCATCGACCAGCGTCGTTCGCGGTGAGTACAACTACTCTTACTGAAGTTCTTTCGGCGACCACCTCTTCCATTGAGAGGTAGAGCTGCCGAGCAGGTTGAACGAGATCTGAACACTTTTGACCAAT
Source organism: Cladosporium sp. SL-16 (assembly GCA_002921095.1). Taxonomy (NCBI): domain Eukaryota; kingdom Fungi; phylum Ascomycota; class Dothideomycetes; order Cladosporiales; family Cladosporiaceae; genus Cladosporium; species Cladosporium sp. SL-16. Next base: position 810,918 of record PEGC01000026.1, read on the forward strand.
ACATGTGCGACAGGATGCACATTCTCAATTTCTTTGAAAAGTAAATGAAGAATGACAGATGAATGGCACAGCGGAATTTTAGAGCTAAACACATTGAAGAACTACAAAACAACAAACCTTACTGCAAATTTTCCCTGTCTGGAGTGAAATCATGTTCTGACCATCTACCTCTTGAATTTGCCAGCAATGCACTGAGTAACAAGCGGCACATCAGTCCAGCTGTTGCCGTTCTGAGTCGGCACCTCAGTCAGCTCATAGCTGCTGCTGAACATACCAGCGCTCCAGCCAGTCCATCCAAGGTAAACGTCCGAGTAATTGTTCAGCACATCCAGCTGCTCGCAGACGGCTTTCAGACAGCTCGAATCAGTAGCTCCGCCACCAGTCTCTGTCAAGATCGCCTGGCGCTTGTTCTGGCGCAGCCAATTGCCAAGGTTGGTGAAAGCGTCGGCGTTGTTGGTGGTGCAGGTGGTGTGGGTGCCGCTGTTATCGGAGTCGAGGTACTTGTGCACGTCGAAGATCAGATTTGTGGTGCTGCCGTCGAGGTTGGTGACTTTGATCAGGGCGCCGCCGGAGCCGTTTGAGATAAAAGCTCCTGCTGAGGTGAAGTCGGTGCCGGGGAGGAGGATCTTGTTGCCTGTGGCGCCGGCTTGACGGATGGCGGTGACAGCCGCTTGGACGGTGGTAGCCCATGTGTTGATGTTGAGGTCGTGCTGTGAATGATGTTAGTGTATTCAGTTCAATATCGATTTTCCTTGTAAACGTACCGGCTCGTTCATCAGACCAAAGGCGATCTTGCTGTTACCCTTGTACTTCGCCGCAATCTGCGACCAAAGACTGGCGAACTGAGCGTTGGTGGGACCACCTTGACCCACAATCGCGCCGTTCCATCGAGCATAATTGTGGATATCAACAATGCAAAGCGCGGCACCGGCGTTGAGGCAGCCTTGGATCTGTCTGTCGTAGGTTTGCCAGTTGTTGGAATCGAGGGTGCCACCAAGGTTGTTGTTGAGAAGGAACTGCCATCCAACTGTCGAAATGGGTCAGAAAAGGTTCATCTGTGGGACTTTGTATGCAACGCTTACCGGGAACTCTGAATGTGTTCAGACCATCGTCGTTGATGAAGTGCTTGATCTGGTTGATACCAGTTTGACCAGGGTCTACAACGCCCGTAGTCTTGCATGTTCCATCGATGGTGCAGCCGAAGTCAAGACCTGCAATCTGTTGAGGCGATCACGTCAGTTGTGTTCAAACGATGACGGCAAACAATGGACTCACGTTTGTACCCGCGTACGAAACGCGTCCAGAGCCAGAGCCAGAGCCAGAGCCGCCTCCGGAAGTCGGCGTAGAGCCTCCAGTGCGAGATGTGGTAGTAGAAGCCCTAGTCGTTGTTGCGGTACCGGGCAAGCATTGGGAGTAATACTCGCTCTGACGTTGACAGGTGAATCCCGACACACAGGTCGTCGAGCCGGACCAGCCTTGTCCTCCACATTGGCCGTAAGCTGAGCTTTGGGCATAAGCAGACCCAGCCGCTGTCGCCGCGACGAGGATGATGAGAGTTGACTTCATCGTGGGCACTCAGAACGATGTCGGGAACGATCTGGAGTAAAGGAAGCCTGGTTGTGTGTAAAGATGGGATGTCAAATGTGGTGTGGAAAGCAGATACTTATATAGATACTCACCTCAGTAAATCTAGATCTAAACATTCATATAATCAGATCATATTGTTCATGCTGCGTGTAGATCGGTGGACTTGTCACTTTGGCTAAGCTAATACGCGAAGTTTTAGGTTGATGGATTAGTGCCACCGGGATGAGCTTGAAAGGGTAGCCGGGATGTCATCGTCCGTACTTTCTCGACACGGTATGACCGGAGACGGATACGAATGTTTTTGCTCAGGCGACGGATGCTCGGGGCCAGCCATGATGCCGTCCTGATATCAGGCCTAGTAAGGGTGCTGCCAACGGCTGGAGGTCAAGCCTGTAGACAGCGTGTTAAAGGCCACAAGACCACAGCTAGTCAAATGACACGTTGATGAATAAAGAAACTTAGGACTCGACAGGCGGCTGCAACGCGTCAAGGGCACACGGAGTAGGGCAATGGTGAGCCAGTGTGTGGAGATTCGAGGATTTTGTATCTGCCACAGTGTTGCGCCTCGCCTACCCTAGTACAAAGGCACGGAAGCAGTAGTAGCACAGAAGGATGCAAGCCTGCCCGCATTCATGTGTTTCATTTAATCTGCTAGTGCGCGGAGGGTGTGGTCCAGTCCGCCTCCACTTTGTGTGAGAGAACCCGGCTAGTTGGATATGGAGGCGGCTAAAAGTAAGCATCTTTGACTTGGAGATCTGCCCTACCTTTCATGCTCTATCTGGATAGTATATCCTATAGGGCAACGACAGAAAATTCCAATGTGTCTTGTCCGGTATCGGAAAGATAGATGGAGTTGCACGGGGAAGTGAGGTTATGGCGGATAATGCGGTGTTGGTGAAGGGCGTGGGCAGGAGCATGCCGAGGGAACACAGCCTCATCAGCCCATCACTGCTGAAGTGGGGTCTCGCTTGGAGGACAACGACGACCTCGCACAAGAGCCGCCATTCGCCCTCCTCCTAACCATCACCTTTAAATCATATCATCATTATATTACACCTCGACATCACGTGGCTACCTTCCCGCCGCCACAATGCCCAAAACGCTCAAGCTTGCTGTATCTCAATCCCATACCTTGTCCACGCTTGCGGCTACCCTTGAGTCGCTCAAGGCGACAACGCAAGAAGCCGCCCGCGAAGGCGTGGACCTGATTCTCTTCCCGGAGGCCTATTTGGGTGGCTATCCCCGTACCTGCAATTTTGGTGCCGCTGTAGGTGCTCGCTCAGATGATGGGAAAGAGCAGTTCCTTCAGTACTTCAAATCGGCCGTCGATCTAGGCGACACGCCCCGCGGTGCCGGGGATGAGTGGATCGACCGAGAGCTCGAAGTCGGAAAGGGCAAGGAGTATCGCGGCGATGGCACAAGAGAGTACCTCGAGCGGGTTGCCAGAGAGACCGGTGTATTCATCGTCACTGGCCTAACCGAGAGGAGTGGCGGAAGCCTCTACTGTTCAGTCGTCTATGTCTGTCCCCAGCTTGGATGCATTGGCAAACGGAGAAAAGTCATGCCTACAGGATCGGAAAGGCTTGTCTGGGCGCAAGGCTCGCCTTCTACTCTTCGTGCCGTCACGACAACGATTAAGGGTGTCAAGCTTACGATGGCGGCGGCGATTTGCTGGGAAAACTATATGCCCCTACTGCGGTACTCGCTTTACAGCCAAAACGTCAACCTGTACCTCGCACCTACTGCAGATGCCCGAGATGCTTGGTTGTCACTCATGCGCACAGTGGGCTGCGAAGGCAGAGCATTTGTGCTGAGTGCCAACATGTGCGTGAAGAGGAAGCACTTACCAGACTGGATTACAGGAAAGAAGAGCTCGCCGGCTGATGTCAACAACGTCTCCAAGACCGAGTCTACCGCACCCAGATCGCACACTCGCAGGAGAAGCACACTTACAGTTACAGCGGAAAAGCACGAATTGGTCTTGCCTACTGCTGACGAGCACGCTAATGGAAACGCCTCTCTTGCGAACTCGCTCTCTCAGATCGCAATCGCAGACGGGCCAAGCTCCTCTGCAGATGAGGAATATGTCAGCCGCGGCGGCTCCTGCATCGTTGGGCCCCAAGGCGACGTTCTCAAGGGACCGCTTTGGGAGGTCGAAGATGGCGGTTTGTTGATCGTGGACGCCGACTTCGAAGACTGCGAACGAGGCCGACTTGATCTCGACGTTGCTGGCAGCTATTCTAGGAACGACGCCTTCCACCTGGAGGTCGACGGACTCGATTTGGACCCGCCTCAGTAAATTCTTGGAAAGTTTTGTATGAAAGACTGGTAATTTCAAATTCATCGCTATTGACCGTATGCCTATTGTCACGCTTTCTCGATTCCATAACGCCATGACGCCAAGTCACACTGTTTTTACACGTTTTCGAGTCCATCCAAGCCCAAGAGTCACCATTTTTGTGACATACTGTGCCAGGATCGGCTCCCATGACAGCCACGGTCCAAGCGCATCTTGTTCAGCAGTAACACTTTGAGTGTCACTTTCTCTCCCAGGGCCAGTCTATCCTCTTGTCTTCCACGCGTCCTTTGTCACAACGCGCGAATCCAGACTACATCATCTTCATGTCACCAGCTGCGTGCTGGTGCAACAACGACATATCCGGGTTGCTGAAACAAGCTAGACAGAGGTCAAAGTCCACGCAGTACTTGCAGCGGAAGCAAGTGTCATCGAGGATCATCTGGTTGCAGCCATCACAAACGTGGGGCTCTGTCTCGCCTTTGTTGAGTTTGTTGTGCTTGGCAACGAACAGCTTGTTCCTACGACGCTTCTCGGCATTGAGCTCCTTGGTGGCCCATTTCTGTTGGGTCTCAAGGGCCTCGCAGTCGGTGCATGTGAAGATGCCCTTCTTGCGGTAGAACTCTGCGTCCTTCTGTAGAGCCTGATCGCGGCGGTTGTCCAGGTAGAGAGAGGGATCCTGAAGGCCCTTGCCGATGCAAGCTGGGTGATAGAGCTTGTTGCAACCGACGCAGTGCGTTTGTGTGTCGTCGGCGACCGACCCGCAATTATAATCAGAGGTGGGCACAATCAAGGGTTCAAGTCAAGTAATTGTCAATCAAAGGATTTATGGATCAATCAATCAAAGCCCTCAAATTTCCTTGACTTGATCAATCAATCAAGGTAAGTGAATCAATTAATTGCAATTACTTGATAGTTTTCCCAGATAGCCCTAACACTAACCCTAGAACGCACTAGAGATAGCTCCGGAGCCTCTGATTGGTCACCTACACGCGGAAGCGCAGCATCCCCACGATCTATACCTAATCTAGATGCCTCCGCTCACCTCCAGCCAGCTATCGCCAAATCGTCGGAAATGTCCTAAATCCTCTCCTTTTTGGTAATAATAAACACCTCGACTGCCTATACCACTATAACCATACCTAACAGCATCGCATCCTTCTTTACACCTGCTCCTCTGATGTCTGAACTGTACGCGCCCTCGTAGGTCTAAATACCTAGCGACTTCCCTTCTATAGCTATAAGCGAATCTACAGAATCGATATTCGATATAACAGGATACGAGAATATCGATTGGTCACGCTTATTAGACTACCAACCACTAAAGGATAGCCTCAAACGAGGTCGTATCTCATAGATCTACTTATAGGGATAGCGTATTATCAAAAGGGATATACAAACACTATACTAGTTATGCCGACTCTATTATAATACTGCAAAATCACTAACTAGGCTAAATAGCTATATATATAAGGCAAATGCTATCAATAGAGCAGTGTACTACCTAAAACTAGTACACCGAGTCTATAAAGATGGTTAACAATCTGCAGATAACCCTAGCTAATCGACCTTAGATACCTTTGCAAATCCACAGCTATAGCTAAAATTCGACTCCTTTATATTCATATCTATAGTTTTACGACTCTTTACTACCAGGTAGCTACTACTATCTCTTATCGAAGATGTAGCCTTTAAGGACCTTCTAGTGTACCTTAAACCCTATTATGAGCGATCTATACCATCCTGCAGGACCCTAAGGAGGTATATTATAAAGGCATACGAGGCCTTATAATCGAAGGTCGAATAAAGTTTATAAGGAGCGATCTCGAAGATAAACTTAGCCTTTAACATCTGGACCTTACCTAGCTGCTACCTATCGTTCCTAGGTGTTGTTACGAGTTATCTAGACTGCGAATAACACCCTCGTAATGTCCTTATAGGACTGCTACAGCTTAAGGGATTATATACAGTAGTGAACATTATAGGAGTACTAAACGACCTCCTTGTATAATTCAACCTTATAGACCAGATTAGCAACTTCATTATAGATAACGCTTCTGACAATTAAGCTACCTTATCTGTACTTGCTGCTAAGTATTCCCTTATCACGGAGCAATGCTATATACTCTGTATAGGCTATGTTATCAACTTAGTAGTATAGTAAGTACTGTTTAGCAATAATATAGATGCCTTCGAGCCTAAGTTAGTTATTATAGTAGAGCAACTCGAACTGCAGTAATAGCATCGGAGCAGACCGATTAGGAAGCTCTATAACCTTATCAAGTATATTATATACTTATCTAGTAGGCAAGAACGCTTCTACAACATTTAGCGGGCCTAACCAGAGCTGCTCTAGAACTAAGATCCTAATACAAAGGAGTCCTACGATCTCGTTAAGGACAATCGTACTAGGTAGAATAGCTAGTATGATGCTATAGTGCGTACATTGCTTCTGAAGTAATTAATTGACGACTTTATAGACTAAGAACTTAAGGATTATAACGTGAAGGTAGCTATGTTCAATAGCCGACGACGTAGTAGTGAGGAGCCGAAGAAACCGAGTATTTTTCATAATCGACTAACCTCTATCGACTAGTCTGTGATTTCATAGTATATAAAAGTCCTCTAGCCCTTAAAGCAGGCTATAATGCTCCTTTAAGGCTATGTTAAGGACCGTAAACGAAGCCCTAAGGTCGTAACTACTAGGCTGTAAATAGTGTTGCTAGTTTACGAAGAGATATTAGAATCTTTCGAAAATGCATAGAGTCGTCATTTGACAGCAGACAGATTGCAGAATCAGCTGAGTCAAATAATACTACTAAATGCCAGCCCTCCTTTATCACTACCACCCCTACTAGCTACTAGGTCATAGCGCACTATAAGGAGCTCTTAGATACATATATAGGGACCCTCCGCTACATCTCAGAATAAGGATACAGTACCAGATAGTGATGTTATTAAAAACGAGCAGTCGACAAATCCAGTAGGAGAAGACAACAATCCCTCTAACTATATAGATACCGAAAGTCACTTCTCGATCAATCTTAATCTTAGCTAGCAGAAGTTCGAGAAGTACTATAGGATAACAGACGACACTCTAATCTACTATGCAGTAGTTGTTCTACACCCTCGCATAAAGTAGGGATGGTTTAAGAGGTACTAGGGGAAGAATCATGAGGATTGGGTTATAGTAGCTGAAGAGGCAGTACGTAGCCTTTAGGAGTAATACAAACCAGCGACTACTCCTACTCCTATACCTACTACAAAGCATAACTCAGATAACGAGGAGATTGGCGAGAATAACACCCTCGATAAGTACGATCAGTACTATGCTAAGAAGATACCATATAGCAATTATATAACACGACACGACTCGCCAATCGCCTACTAGCTTAGCAAACGCACGGTTTGGCCTCACCTCATACAGATAGCCTTAGACCTCTATACCACACCACTGTGTAGCGATGAACTAGAGCGAGTCTTCTTAATTGGCGGTAACACAATAAGTCCACGCTGTCGCGTAATGACTGCTGATTTGCTTAATAAACTGCTGTGTATACGCACCTAGCATAAGAATGGTATTATTGATTTTGCAACTCTTAAGATCTTCGAAGATGCTATAGAGGCTACCTACTATGCTCTATTTACTAAAGAATTAGCCTGCAACAACACCAATATTGATAGCGATAAGGGGAACGACGATAACTAGTAGATACTACATGAATTCAGAGATGTTATTGTTACCTCACTTACGAGACTCCCGAGACTCCCGAGACCTCCGCATCCGCGCCAAATTTGACCAGATACACCATTATAGGAGCTCCTGCGCGTATACCGACGACATGGACGATATAGCTGCCTGAGCGACAACGTAGCTGCCTAAGGTTATCAAGTCAAGTCAAGTAATTGTTAATCAAAGGATTTATTGATCAATCAATCAAAGCCCTCGGATTTACTTGACAATCAAGGGTCAATCAATCAAAGAGATCTCGATTACTTGACTTCACTTGATTGTGCCCACCTCTGATTATAATTGCCGTGGGACGGCAGATCTTGCTCCTCGAAGTCGATGGTGGTCTGCTCGTCGTAGTAAGCTGCGTCTTGAGGGGCTCCCACGTCGTTGTGCTTGAAGAGTTTTCCGTCATAATGGACCGGAAGTTGCGCATCGTGGATCTCCTCCTGGCTCTTCTCCAGCTGACTGACGGCCGGATCGGAGGCAACCTTTGGAAGATCGTTCAAGTTGGCGACCATAGTCACCTGGGCCCCCTTCACCTTGATGGCAATGCTGAGTTGGTGCTCGTCAGCGCTCATGATGCTCGCGAGTCCAAAGATAGGCGTCGGGTGAGCGACACGGCGAACCACCGCCTTGGTGATGCCACGCGGCTTTCTGGGAATGAACGGGCTGACAGGCCCCCTTCTCCTGGGAACGACCCGGTTCCTCAACTTCAAGTCGTCGAAGATCGAAGACATGTCAAGGTTGGCTACGGCTTTGCTGTCATCAACAGGCGTCTCGTCGCCGGGGTCATTGGGGCGTCTCTTCTTCGCCTCGTGGGGAGCCTCGTCGGACTTTTGTTGCGTAGAGTCTTCATCTACATCGTCCTCGACGGTGGCGTTGTTGGCGGGTTGCGGACGGTTGGCGGTGCGAGGCAGAGAGCCAGCCCACTTTCTCTTGCCTTTCTCACGGAAAGCCAGGTCGGTAAAGAAGGTGCCAGATGTCATAGAAGGCTGTGTTGGAGCCATGGTGATGGTGTTTGGTGGAAGGGTTCGTATGGCGATGTTGATTTGTTGATTTGGGTGTTGATTTGGGTGTTGTTGTTGTGTTGTGGGTGTTGTTGTGGGCGTTCGGTATCCGGTAACTCAAGTCGGATGTCAGATTTGTTTGTTTTTGGGAGAGTTGAAGAACGAAAAGGACCCGATGCTGGGCACCGTCGGGCGACTTATGAGCTGGCAGCTGGGTGAGTTGGTGAAAGTGAAGCGCACAGCTGGGGGTGTCGTACGACAGCAATGGTATTCAATATTGGGCCATCCATCTTCGCGATTGGCTAATATTTAAAGTGAACTCGAACAGTTACAGTCACAAGGGCAAAGGGAGGTCCCAAAGTCACTTCCGTCTACCTCAAGGGCTTTGCATAGACTACAGGTATTGGTGTGATTGGCCATGGCCATACAGCGTCGACCACCCATCGCATCTCATTGGCTAAGCTTACGAGTCACCTATCATCTAGCGTAAGTCGAAGACAAAGAACGATCTGACAGCCATAATAGCATTGTCAGTGAATATTGGAGGGTCGATCATGCCCAGGGACACCTTCCGGATACTCGGCGTAATCGTCCTAGATTCCCATAACTGTGGGCTAGCGGTTTGATGTATACATATGGAATGGATTCCCTCGTAGTTGTCGTGTGGATCATCATCGACAGTGGCAAGTTCTTTCTCCTGCGTAATAGCCCCTGGAACAATGCGTTCTTTCAAGCCGAAAATTGAAGCGAGTCGAAATCAAGGGCAATGATAGACTGACAAAGAGACAAAGGATTGCTGACCAAGAATCGAAGTCAGAGAGTGTACGACAACACCCACCACCTCTTGTTGACATAGATCTAATAGCCACGAAACCACAAACATCACATCCAGCCACACATATGAACGATGACCAGCTTCAAATCCAATCTTCCGGTGCCGGGATCTCGTTTGCCGACTCGGGCAGCTTCGCCAGCACCTGAACAACCTGTTCACCCCGCGAACCAAAAATGAGGTAAGTCACAACAGCGAGGGATTCCGAGGACCAAAGGCTCGAGTCTACAGGACTCGAGAACTAGAATACGCCGCCCAGTGCCAGTGTTGCCTCAAGCGTCGAGACCCGCCGGAGTTCGTTCCGAAGCGATGACTTCATCACCAGTCGCCACAAGTTTAATCGAAAAGACCGACTGTAATGAAGGCGACAAGTCAGATAAGCCATCTGGTGAATACTCGCAATATAATGGACCACAGCTGGTAGAGCCCTGCGTTGGCAACGCGCTGTTCCACGTACTCCAGCCCTGCAGCCACCGAGTCATGACCAAAGACGTACAGCTCTGCGGGCAGAACTGTCGAGGCAGTGATTCGCCTTTCGCGAACAAGAAGACACGAAATAAAGTTGCTTGCGCGGTCTGTATCTCCAAGTATGTGCATGAGCACTACACTGCTAAGAAAGACTTGTTCCTTCCCAGTCTCGACGTGCTCGAGAGGATGTTGGGAGGCTTCAGGGCTGGTTGGAAGGAGAAGCGCATAGCACGCATGGAGCGTGTTTGGAAGAACGATGCTCTCGAAGAACAGAGAGCGCTGGAGAAGCTTGGCAGGCGCTGCGAGGCTGTATCCACGGATCCAGATGAAGAGAAGCTTGTCGAGGATGAAGAAAGCGCTACACCAGAGGTTGAGTCGCCCGTAGAGCACACTGACTTAACTGCCAGAACTGCAGCCACGATATCCTGCGTCAAGACCAAAACGGACCGACTCCAGACTCCTGTGGCTAAGTGGCCAAAGAGTAAGAGTCAGTTGCCAGTCCCATCGTCAGCTACGACGGTTGATAACAAGACTCCAGAAAGTCAAAGAGCAGGCAAGAGAAAGACGAGAATCCCAGTGGGCCCAAGACTTCCTTCTAAATAGTACATTCTATCTATTCTGTTCAGAAGTCTGCGCATGTCTTCATTGATCTGATACCAATACTGCCAAGAACTGATAGCGGAATGCGATTATATGTTGTCCAGATATGACTAGTACAATGTAGGAATATCTCAAATACATTGCTATCGCCTCAAGTGTGTTATTTCCCAATGGCAGGCCATGCGTAGACTTGTGAACACTCACTGTACTCTAATAAAATACGATTTTCATATGCGCCAGAGTGATGACGCGCATATGAGGCGAAATCCTTCGAAAGATCGCGAATCTGACAGTTGAAATGTTTCTTCAACAGGTACAACCTACGTCAGACGGTCTGGCCTGAGATTTACAATGGGTTCAGAAGGATGTTTCGAGAAAAATAGGTGGGGTCGTTGAGCGTGATCGATCCTCTTCTGTTGTCACCATGACGCTCTATGAGGTCGAATGTTCGCAGAGCTCGAATTCTTAAAGAGGGACATGCGACATCCCACCTCCTACCAGATTAAATCATTATCAACACACTGCTTTCATCTACACTGCAAACTTACGCCAATACACTTCACGAAACTCCCAATTCACATCACAAACAACAATGTCTTCCACCAACAACAACATCGAGGCTGTCGCCAACCAGATGCCCACCGGCGGCTCTGGCGAGTTCAACCCCAAGCCTGCTGGCGCTTCCCGTGAGAACCACGATGGTGTAAGTACTTATCAATGCCTTGAAACAATAACAACCACTAATATCTTTCACAGCACAAGCCCGGTGTCCTCGTTGGCAACGATGCCGCCCCCGAGTTCAGCGCAAAGGTCCTCCCAGCTGGCTCCGCCCCTGCCGATGCATCATTCACCAGCAACACCCAAGAGACCCCCGCCCAGGCCTCAAACAACAAGACCGCCGCCTCTGAGACTCTCGGTGGCTCTACCTCTTCTGAGGTTCACACTGGCCTCGGCAAGCCCATCGATGGCATGACCTCCAACGAGCTCCACCACGACGGCGGCAAGAAGTCCGCCGGCCAGGGCGGCGCTGAGGGTGTTGGCGGCAGCGCCAAGCAGTCCACCATCAACCCCCACGCACCTGAGTTCGCCAGCCAGCGTGCCCTCGACAAGGACGAGGCCACTGTCGGCCGTGGCGGTGTCCCCAACGCCGAGGACAGGCTGAACGAGACCGCCGAGCGCGTCGCCCAGGAGAACAAGCTCCCCAGGAACTAGATGTTTTGACGACTGGGATGAGGAATTAATCGCTGCATGCGATATGAGTTTACGCCTTTGCAGATATGTTTCGTTTTTACAAGCATTGGGTTGGAGTAATAAATTACTTACCATTCGAATTATATATTGATATGAACAAGCCCGTAAAGGTGCTATTCACGACCCGAAAGCTGAGGTGACTTATTCGTCATCGAATCCTCCCCATTCTTCTTCTTCACTGTCGTCGTCGTTGTCGTTCTCTGTGCCGTTCATTTCCACGTCGGGCTTGACCTTCGAGGCAGGTTTTTGATCTACGCGGCGTGCAGATCGAATGGCAGACTCGTCACGCACGAAACCAGCAACGAAGAATCCCATGGTTCCATCTTCGGTGCTCTTGTCGCACCTGATGCAGGCCTCGGCAACTTCTGTGTTGTCCAACTCGTTGGAAGGTTCGCCAGATGACTTCACAGCTCCTTCTACAGCGCTGATATCACCACGTCGATGCCATCTCTTCAGGCCATCGACCTGCTCGTCGCGCTTCATCACGCGCCAGCCAGCAACTCGTGCGGCGTCCGATAAAAGAGCACGCACAACCACACCCTCGTTTTCTTCGCCATGTATCGAACATGTCGAGTATGTGATACGCCTAGCAGACCCGAATGCCATGGCGTGCTCTATGATGCGCAACTGGAAGTCTGATAGTGCAATGAGACGGGTGGCAAGTTCCAGGGCGTCTTTGGGAGCACTGTCGGGCTCTTCTTCTTGGATATCTTCTGCTTCTTCGGGTTCTGGTGCGGGTGCTGGTTTCTCTTTCGTGTCCTTGTCGTTACGCTTTCGCTTTTTGCTGTTTTTGCTGTGTTTGCTTGGAGGTTCCACGTAATCGGCGTCGGGCAAGTGCACCACGATACCTCCCTCATCGCGTCCAACGATACCACTTCCAGAACAACTTGGATCCAGTACCATGCCAGTTACATTGCTGTAGTCCTTGGAGTTGGGTCCCAGTTTCAGGAAGTTTTGCTCGGCTTTGACCTTGATGATTCCCTCTGGATCGGCGAGCTTGGTCATCTTCAGTAGTGTCTTCGAGCGGAAAGCATCCTTCTCGCAAGCAATAACCCGGGCGCCTTCGGTTTTCTGGGATCGCAGGATAGCTGCCAGATGTGTCGTCTTGTTACCAGGCGCCGCAGTGGCGTCAATGATGTCGCCGTCTTCATTTCCAGGATTCAAAAGATAAGCCGGGAAACAGGAAGCCTTATCTTGGAAGATGAGCTTGCCTTCGCGATATGGTTTGCTGGAGGTCAGGTTGATTGAGGGCGATACGGCTACCAAATTCGGGATGTGCTCGTCCACGTAGATGGCTTTAGAAGATCTTGTCGATACGCCCTTGACTGAAGGAACCTGAAGGAGGTCGGCGAATGTAGATTCAAGTTGTTCCTCAAGAGTGGTCCTGAGAGTGTTGATCCTGATCCACCTGGGATGCGCGTATTTCTCTTCGCCGTCTTCGTCTGTCACAGGTGCTTCGTTGACGTGTACTCGCAGAGCGTCAATGGTGGCAAAGCCTTTGCGGACTCTCAATTTTGTCAACTCGACAGATAGTCTGTTCTTGTGCCTCAAGACTGCAGCGCTCAGGCCGTGTTTCGCAGGAAGTGCAATGCCCTTCTTCGACAACAGGAGATCATGCGTCAAGACGAGTGCAAGCATTGGCGACAGCTTTGACTATGGAGCGTCAGTCGGAGTCACTACAAGATCGACAAACGATGCCGTGCGCTCAAGGGAACACATACCTGCTTCTCAATTTTCAACAACCCGCTCTTCTCCACCACCTCCGAAAGAATGCTGCTCCATTTCGCCGCCTCACTGGTCAACGCGAAGAGAACTTTGCCATCGGTCTTCCACGTCTTCTTGCCGAAGATCTCAGCCTTGAGAGATGTCTTGCCCTTGTTTACCGTGTCAAGGACGGCAGCAGCCTCGTGGTAGAGCGACATTTGTGAGTTTAATGGCAAGAGATCCAGATCTGGCCCTGCGGAAAGTTCAAGTTCGCAGAGCAGTTTTCAGCGCATCGAGCACCAAAAATCGATTTGTGAGGGTTAGGGTTGGGGTGCTCTTCGTTGCTCGAATCAATGACAAAACAACCACGAATCAGCGGATCGCGGCCACTGATGTAAATATGCACTTTTGGTGTGTTGTAGCGCGTCTTTTTCTTATGCTTTGTCGGTTGAAACTCCTGTAACACGCGAAATGGAGCACGATCAGGAGGAACATGCCTTCAGGGCGAAGTTTGATCAGGCACCAGCGCAGTGACATTCACAAACCACCACACGACATGAACACACATACGAACAAACCACGTTGAAAACCCAAGCACAGCTCAACACACCATCGTATTAAAGAAAAGAGCACAAAACCCTCTTTGCAATACACACACCCTCCCATCTCTCTCTCTCTGTTTTCTCTCTAGATAGAAAACCACAACTGCCCCTCCCAACACTTCACTAAAAGTACTTAAGCCAACGAGAAAGAGAAGAAAAAAAGAAGGCAGAAAGAAAGAAACAATTAAAAACGCCTGGCGCTGCAACGCTTTCATTAAAAAAGAAAATCCCGCGCAGGGCGACACATGCAGATTTGTATCCCAAAAAACAAAGTGAAGGTGCGATCGATCACGCACGAGACAAAAAAACATTACGCCCGATGTATGCCCCGGCTCCAATTCTTCACGCGCCCCTCGCTCTCACTAGATATGGTCGTGGTCCCAGAAGACGGTGGTGGCCAGGGGAGTTCTATTCCTCTGGTCCATCGTGTTGGAGAGACATTTTCCGCTCGCTTTGCGTGGGGCTAGGCGGGACAACGATTGTGGTGGGCGTGGGGAGTTTCTGCTCGTTGCCGGCGGAAGAGGGGCGTCTCTCGTCGGCGGCGTCGGCGTCGGCGTTGGTGGTTGATGAGATTGTCAGTTCTTCTGGTGGGCCTTTGGCGTCGCCTTCGGCTTCTTCGGTTATTGTGCCCTCCGTTGAGGCTCCTGTTCCACTTGCATCCACACTGGAGTTGCCTGTTCGTCGCCTGGCGGCGCGACGACGTTGTCGCTCTTCGTCTGCGCTCTCACGGCGTCTTCGGACTCGCAAGCTGTCGTCGCGGCCCATGCTTCCCACGCCACCATCTCCGTTCTCGTCGCCACGAAGGCCTTGCAACAGACTTGCAGCGCGGTCGGCAATGTCTTCGCCCTCGGACACACTGCCAGCTGCAGCAGCACCCTTCTCTGACTCCCCATCTGCTGTTCCTGGACGTTCGCTAGCAGTCTCTGAACCTGCCATCGAATTGGGAGAAAGAAGCCCAGTGTCTTCCACGTTCTCCCCAGTCTCGGGAATCTGCTGACCGGAGGCGATACGGACTTGGTGGCGATCCTTCAGTCTAGCCCTGCGGCGACGATCACGCGTATCTCTTGTCTGCGGTGCAGCAGCGCGCAGCTTCTCAAGCAGAGAATCCATGGCACCCGAGCTCGGGCTCGGAGTAAGTGCTTGATCGCTGCTTCCGCCAGCGTTGGCAGCTTGCACGTTGATCTGCTTGCGGCGCATGTTGGCTTCATTGCGGCGCCAGGTCTCCTCCAAGATCAAGTTCTTCTCGTTTGACTTCTTGTACTCGTTGACAAAGTTGGCCAGCTTGCCGAAGAAGTCTCTGCGCGCGTTTTCGTCCTTGTTGTCGTCACCGAAGAACGTGAGAATGTCATCGTAGACACGGTTCATCTCGGTGAGGTAGAGCTGCATCTGCTCAGCCTTGCGGCGAGCTTCCTTCATGCTGCGCTGCACGACCTGGCTGACGCGGTCCTCGGGGTGGAACTTCTTCGAGTCGCTGAGGCTGCCGGCATCAAGAGTCGACTGTACGTTGTTGATGTTCGTGATGTACTTCTTCGCATCAGTCTGAAGCTGCTCGATGTTAATCTTCTTAGTAGTAAGAACGCCAGCGATATCGTCAGTGAAGTCCTCGTATTGAGGATACTGCTTGCGAACGACCCGCTCAACATAGTCCATGAGTGTAGATTCGTTGTTGCTGTCCTTGACCATACCCAGACGGGCGAGCGAGGAAAGCTTGAAGCCGACAGCCTGCTTATTGGTGTCGTTCATGTAATTACCAATGTCCAGAATCAATCCGAAGACGGGCATCAGCTTGACAGAGTCTCTCAAAGACTCAGACACGTTGACGACCTGCTTAAGCTTCGCCGAAATTTCATCATAGTCCGCCTCGTAGTTGCGAGTGAGAGACAAAGCTCTCATACGTGCCTTCCAGTAATGGCGAAGCTCATAAGCCGTGTACAGGTAAATTTGATCCTCGCGAGTGAGCTCATTAGGGTCCATCTCGCGTTCTGTATTCATGGCGTCAGGCCCAGTCCAGTCCTTTGAGTAAGGTGCCAGCTGCTTGGCCACATTGTCGGGAATCGTGCACAAGTGCTCCAACTGGAGGAAGTCCATCACGTTGGGGTTGTCCAGAATTTCCTTGTCGCAGTGAATGATCGAGCGAACAATCTCATTGGCCTCGAGCGTCGAGAACTTGGACAACGAAATCTGCATAGTGTGCATGAGATCTCTGCCAATGACCTGCTTCTTCTCGTCCTTGGCCTTGCCGCCAGACTTGCCAATCTGCTTGATTTCTTTTGCCATGAAGAGCTTCTCGATTTCGTCCAGAATACCCTTCTTAGACAGCTCCTGGTACTTCTCCTCCTTGAGCTCCGACGTTGGCGTGTGGCTAGCCCATAATGTGATCTCGGGCGAATCGATCTTCTCCCAATGCAGAGCCTTAAGCTTCTTCTTAGGTCTGGGTGCTCCAAGGCCAACACTAGGCGCAGCAGGGTTGTAAATAGGTGCTGGGAGCCAGCCGCCCGCTTTGGCACCTGGAAGAGGGGGTGCTCCAGGAGGAGGTGGTGGCCCGCCACCATTGAATCCAGGTGGAGGTGGCGGCGGAGGAGGTCCACCAAATCCAGGCATGGGAGGAGGAGGAGGTGGGGGCGCACCGCCACCAAATCCGGGCATAGGTGGTGGAGGCGGCGGTGGCGGTGGACCGCCAGAGAATCCGGGCATTGGGGGAGGTGGAGGTGGAGGGCCTCCAGAGAAACCAGGCATTGGTGGAGGAGGAGGCGGTGGCCCGCCATCGAATCCAGGCATTGGAGGTGGTGGTGGCGGAGGTGCGCCATTGAACTTGTCTTTCGGGTGTTCTGGGTCTTCCGGTGTCTTTGGACTCTGGCTGTCGAGACTGGGATGACTAGGCCCAGTAGTGACTCCATCGCCCTCATCATCGGAACCATCAATGCGCTCAGTCTTGCTCTTGAGTTCTGAGAGCATACCGTTGGCGATAGCAGAAGGAATCTTGGGTCTCTTGAGCTCCACAATCCTCGGCTTCTCAATAACAGTGCCCTCATCGTCGAGCTCGAACTCTTCTTCCTCTCTGGCAGCCTGTTGGCCGCCGACAGGCTTCCTGTGGATACCGCTCTTGGACCTAGAAGCGGTGCCGAGGAATTGCATGTGGTCAGGTAGATTGTCTGGCGCAGCGCCGCTGTCGCCTTCCATCTTCTCGCGCAGTTCACGTAGCTTGTCAGAGGGGTTGATCTGCTGCCAGACCTTACCTTCCAACTTCGCTTGTGTCTTCGCACGCTCAAGCTGCATTTCGAGACGATCCATAAGCCTCTCTCTGTCCATGATGCCTGCCAGACGTGCTGGATCGGTGGATTCGCCATTCTTGCCTGCGTTCTTTGCATTTGAAGCTGCAATATCCTGAGCGTCTCGCAGCATGAGATACAATTCTCTTGTTTCGAGCTCGTTTCTCTGGAGTTCGATGGCGCGTACACGCTGTAATTCAGCGAGCTCAGCTTTGAACGCCTCTGTTTGTCTTGACTGAAGGTCGATAATAGCAGCTTGCTCGTCCAGTTGCTTTTGTAATTTGGCAACAAGTCCATCGGCACCAAGTTCGATCTGAGCTTTCATCTCATCTCTTTCGGCAACAACCGCATCTGCTACAATGCGGGCCTCGTGTGCTTCATCGCGAGCCTGCCTTGCTTCTCCATCTGTGTAGAGCTTGTCCATCAAGCTCTGCACGGTGAAGTTGAGCGACTGCTTGAGATCCATATCCGGCAGTCGCCTGTCCATGGCAACATACGAGAGCATACTGTCGACAAGCTGGAACATACGCAATCGATCGTCGCCTGCATTGTCGCGAATCAACAGCATGTGTTGCATGGCCGAGAGGAAGTAGTCTCCTGCCCTCGTTCCGCCCACCTTCTGCTGAATGACCTCTACAATTTGTGAAGGATCATTCAAGTCCTTTGCTTCTGCTTCGACCGAATCGACCATAGAACTACCTTCATGCTCAAGCATGTCCTCGTAGTCGATCGCCTCGTTGGCTCGGTATCGCTCGACCTGTTTGTCGATGACCTCGTACTGGAAGTCCTCCATCTTGGTCAAAATACGCTTCAGACCACATCCGACAAACTGTGCGCGGATGTGACATCTTAATTGCAGGTCCCTCTCAGGAGCGTCCACAACCATGTTGACGAGGAACAGCGAAGCCACAGCGTATTCCATTAGGAGGTTCTCCATACCAATACCTCCCGAGCGGACTTCGTCTGATGCGCCGACCAGTGAGCCCATCTTGCCGCGGCCATCGACCGTGACTTCGACAATTCGCATCCATGCATCGAATCGGCCGTTCTCGCCCTGCTGTGCTTTGAGATGGTCGAGTGCTTGCAGCACTTTGAGATGTCCCTGTCCGTCGGCCCAGTGGCACAAGAATGTCAACACTTCCGAGACTAACTTTCTTGTGTTCAACCTGGGAGAAATCAGGGATGCAGCCAGAGCCATGATAATTTTATCATGCTGCAAAGCGTTGTCGGCGCCATATTTGTTGTTCATAAGCGACTTGAGACACTTGACAATGTCATACTCGCGATCGAGGTCGCGCTCATGGTTGGCATTGCTTCCTAAAGGTGCCGGGCCAGATTGTTGTCGCTTGTTGATTTTTCCAAGTAGGTTGGCCAGAGCCACCTGACCTTGAGCTTCCACGAACTGCTTCACCCATGCAATTGGTTGTGTACGTAATGACACAGACAAGCTCTGAAGCTGCTTGGGTGAAATGCTGTTGTCCAGTAGCCTCCGGACGAACCATTCAGGGCTGCCTTCCTCATCCGCGCGGACAAGGATACCACCGATGCTGTCGTTGCCGTTTATTGTTGTCCTGGCTGCCACTCTCCTCTTCTGTTCCGCCTGCCACTCTGCCAGGCGATCCTGGTGCACCAGGGTCCATTTCTTGGAAATCGGGTATGCCTCCATTTGTCTTTTTGCTTGTTCTGGTAATGATTTCCATCCACGCTTTAGCATAAGATCCAAAAACTCTTTCTCAATTACGCGGTCATCCTTGGGCCTGTGCAAGACGAAACCGTCAGGAGTGAAAGAAGTTTGGCTGGAGAAAGCAGAGGGATTAGTAGTATTAAGGTAGTCGCCGTGTCGGTGTTTTTCTTTCGTCGATGAAGGTGCCAATTGAGGTAGTAATGTGTTGCTATCCAGATTTACTCCCGGGAATGATGCCTGGCTTGCGTTTGAGTATCCGTGGAATCTCCTGTCGTTTGACGAGCTCGATCGTATGCTGCCGTGGTCGCTTGAGCCTCTCGAAGGTGTGTATGGCCCTCCGTTGAGCGTGATGTTGTCCGAATCCAGGCTCCTGTTTGCCGACGATTTTCCATGCGTCGGTGGCCTTGGAGCGCCGCTCGACTCAAATGTGGGATACTGGTGGAAGTCTGGACCGGCTTTATTCGATTGATCGCGTGATCTGGAGACTGGCTTGTCGGATCCGTCCAGGTATACTGGCTGTCTGGTGTTGCTGCTCGAGGACTCGTATGGTACGCTCCCAATCACGCCATCCGCCGAGTCGTAGGGTCGCTGGCCATAGTAATCCGGGTTGACTGTCGAGATAGAGCTGCGGTGCGAGTGCCGCGAGGCCACGCTCGGTGCGTAGCCCGCGGGCAGATTGGGCGTTTCCGGGACAGGCATGGGTTCATTGTTCGCTTTGTCCTTCTTGGAGCGCGAGAAGAAAGACTTGCCTCCGCTGGACTGGCGCGTGTTCTTGTCGTTGGAGGAGAACATGGCGGCGGCTGGGCGAGTGTCTCAGCGCCGGGTCGCGCTCCCTATCGAGCGTGGTGTGTGGCCGGCCGATCGTTCACGCCTCGCTCCTCCCTGAGTTCCCTCGCTCTTGTGACGTTCCTACACTTGCCTGCAGCATCCAGCGAGTCTGCGGCAGAGATGCTCCCTGTGCTAGGCAAAGCCGATTCCGGATGCGGTTGCAGAGATGTGAGACACCGCTGCTGCCAGGCCCCTGGGTCGCAAGGCTTAGGCGAGTTTGCGGGCGGCAATAATAAATGCACTGATTACAGGCGTGTGCACACCAAAGCACCACACCCCCCTCGGTGCAGTGTTTATTCCAGGACGTGCTGTGCTTTCTTGCAGCAGCAACAGTAGTCGTATGTCGTAGTTCGCAGGCGGGCACAGCGGTCGTCTGACTCTCGCTGCTTCACGGTCGCAGAGGCAGAGGCAGCGCAGGCCAGAAGGTGGCGGCTTGAATGGAGAAGTGAGACCTGCCAGCCGTGCTAGTCTAGTGTGCTCTGCTGCGTGAGGCTCGTTCGCTCCTACACCCTTAACCGCATCCACGCGCCGTCCGGGGTTCAAGCAGCAGGCTTTGGCTTTCGCTGCTCACGAGCCCCCTGCTTGCTGAGCTTGGCGAAGAAGGGAAAGCGCGCTTGAGCCTTCTCCTGAACCAACGGCCGCGCTATCACTCTCATTGGGTGGTGGTGTGCAGTGCTGAAGACGAAGGATGGCCAGATTGCGTGGAGACTTGGAAATTGTTACTCATTTGCTGTCGGCTGGGAGGGCACATTCAGGAGAGGTGGGCATTATTGTTATTGCCGGCGTGATCATCGTGCATATCTATTGTGAAGAACAAGAACACCAAGCTACAGAAACACCCAACAGCCTTCAACGCCTCCGCTAATAAAGCAAAAGCTACACCATCCTATGCCTCTAACGAAGCAGTGACCATTCAGCCCTGCGTGTGTTGGTGACACCATCAGCCCTACTGGCTGTACGAGGAAATGTAGTACTGCGAAAGTGTGTCAGCATATCGTTCCACATACTGCACGAGTCAGGCAATCTTCACTCACAGTGAGTACAGACTCGCCCATCCCGGGCTCATCTGAGTTCAGGTACACGTATAATATCATTGCATGCTCGTGGCAAAGGCACGCGATCACTCGCCCACCCAGTCTGCCCACGCTGAGCACCTTGCCCCAATCTTTGCCATCTAACCTCACTGTCGCCCACCCTTCCTCACTTTGTCCTTGCGAATCACCCAATGCTTTCATCCGCGTGCTCGGGTGGTTGGCAATGCCTTCTGGACCGTCACCGTTCATTTCGGGGTCGAGCTCGGGATTTTCGAGCCCGGTCCACAGGCTGTTAATGCGCATCGCGTCAGTGTTGAGCGCCAACCGTAGGCATCCGTGCATATTAGCACTCAACTCCAAGCGAGGTCCACCAGCACCGCTAAACCCTCCGCGTCCACCAGACTTCGTAGACATGGCCAGCTTGGTGAAACGGTCACTGATACTCTTGAGCTGGAGCAGATTGGGTAGCGTGACATGCACATCCGGCTCTCTACACCGCGGCTCGTGCAGGCCCTCGACTGATGTTGCGGCCAGGACGCGGATAGGGACGTCTTGCGTGACAATGGTCTCGCGATCCTGACGGCCGAAGAAGTCGATGCTGCCCTCACGGAAGTCGTCTGTACTGCTGAAGTCGTCGCCAGTGCTTTCGGGGTTGCCATCGCGATTGTTGAAGGTTGAAGCACCGCTGTTGATGGTAGACGTTTTGATGGTCAGACTGAGCAGCGGGATATTGTCTTTCTTCGTCAAGCGAATGTTGGCGGTGATGGCATTCTGGGCACTTTTCAAAGCTCGCTGCAATGGTGCCAACGGTACTTCGAGGTTGATCGTGTTGTTTTCAGCTGCAGACTGGCAGGTGTAACCGTCGAAAATAGTGTCCTTCGAGAGCACAGCCCAGACTTGAGTTCCCTTTTCGGGGATGACTGTGAAGCGAACATCATGATCGTCCAGACGAAGCCAGGCGACGTCGCCGAGAGTGTTGAGAGAGGCCGTGAGCTTGGTGAATGTGTGGATGTTGACGATCTCGGACCGGAAACGCATGTTGGCTTTGATGTTGCTCGAGGATGTGGATACTGACTTGCAACCAGGCAAACACTTCTGGAGAGGCGAGTGTTGCTGGCTTATTTCGTGTTTCACGTATACATAGCGTGATGAAAGATGTGATCCAGCAGATTTGGTGTGAGATGTAGAAAATCGACAAATACTTGTTCTTCAGACTCGAGACGACAGCAGCAGTGACTTGGTCGGTTGCCTGTGCCACTCGAACGTGAAGGGTTGGCCGCTCCAAGGCTGTGGCGCCGCGCAGATCGTGGAGATGGCGCTAGCGGAACGGGCCGCCACGAGGCTTTGCGCCTTGCGACACCCTGCATGCGGTATGTCATGTCGCGCGCGCAGTGGATCCCTTGTGCGTCGTTTCTGCAACACAGCAACCATCGACTCATCTTCTTCCCATCAACCAGACGAGTCCTCGAGTTGCTGCGCTCGAGAAACCAACATGGCGTCGGTAACGACCAAGCGCCGGTCTGGCCGCCAGGCTGCGACGCGCAAACGCTCCAAGTATGTCGATCCAGAGTCCGACGACGATTTTATGTTGGACGACGAAGCCGACTACCTTCCCGAGTCCGCCGCCACGCCAGCACCGGCACCTGCACAGCCAGCACACAAGAGGCGCAAGGTCTCGCGCAAGACAAGTCGCCCACAGACAAGGAGCAAGGCAGCAGCGAAGACAAAATCTACCACACAGACTCGCATAATAGGCAAGTCGCGCAAACCACGCACGGCTGTCGAAGACAATGTCGAGTCCGGGAAGTTCAAGGGCCCGAGTGATGGCAAGATCCCAGACTGGACCTCGTTGCCACTGGCCATCCTGCGCGACATCTTCGCCTTTGCCTCTCAGCCCTTGGACAGCGACAGCGCCACATGGCTCCTCAAGACCGCGCGCGCCTGTCGCGCATTCAGCGAGCCTGCGCTTGAAGCCTACTACTATGCGCCGGCCTTCTTGACCACCCTACACCCACACCTCCTGCTAGAGCTGCTGCGCAAAAACCAAAACAAATACATCAACTACAACACCAAGGTGAAGCGCCTGGAATTTGAGATGACAATGTTGAGCTACACCGCACACAACAGGCCGCTGTTCGACTTGAGTGAGCTTGTCGCCGAGTTGCCACAACTACACCATCTGGAGGTCACAAACCCAATCGACAGGATACCATACCGACGCATCAAGCTGCAACAGTGGTTCTATCCTGCAAACCTCTTCCAGACCTTGGAAGAGCACTCTCAGCGCCTCAAGACGTGGCGGTGGAGTCGAGACATGATCAGCGACGCTTCTTTGGTCTACGATCCTTACCAACTTTTCCCATACATGGCTTCTGTCCATGAGGGCAAAGCCTTCCAAAGTCTTAAGAGCCTGAGCATTTGTGGCTTCGATGTCGATGACAGCGTCCCCGCCACCACTGGCGATGATGATGACCAGACTATCCTGGACATGCCCTGGACCATCGCAAAGCTACCAAACGTCCGAGACCTCACTTTCATATCATGCAACATTGTCCGTGACGATTTCTTGAGCAAGCTACCTGCGAATCTCGAGCGGCTAGAGATCACCAACTGTTGGAAACTTGACAGCAAAATGCTATCTGAATTCCTCATGGAAAAGGGTTCACATCTCAAGGAACTGGTACTCAAACACAACATCACTCTCAATTTGGCGTTTCTTACGTCGCTTGCTACCTCATGCCCGCGACTCGAATCACTCACAGTGGACGGCCACTACTACAGCGAGCGACAGTCTACCAACGATGCCGATCCAGAGTACGAGGAGCTTCTAAGCGCATCAGAGGTGCCTACGTGGCCAACCACTCTTCGCCACATCTCACTGATGCACCTATCCAAGTGGGCGCAGGAAGGCGGCACCAATCTCTTCCGCTCGCTTGTCGATGCCGCTCCTTCCCTTCCCGACCTTCGTCATCTCGAGATCAAAGCACATATCAACATTCCCTGGCGCGACCGTGCAGGTTTCCGCGACATGTGGACTGACCGTCTGCGACGTGTGTATCTCAGACGCAACCAGCCTCCAAACCCCTACCATGGCTCTGGAAGACAATTCGAGCTGTGGAAGCAAGTCAAAGCCAAGAATGGAGGTGATGATGCGCCTGATGTGGAGTTTGACACTGCCCTCAACCCGAATCGCCTGAGTCATATTCGAGTCTCACCGCACAAGCCGACTGGGGATACCGACGTCTACGACACAGATGCCACGTCTTCGCCAGCATCAAAACCCACACGTCGCAGCACTCGTGTGAAAAACAGCCAGCCGTCGACCGAGCCAGAGTCGGTGTCAGACAACGACTCAGACACGGCGTCAGAAGACGGGCACGAGGAGGGAGGTGCTCCGTTGTTTGTGCAAGGCCTGTGTCAGGTGGTCGAGGTGGCAATTGACAATCAGCGTCCGCGCGAGAACATGTTCAGCGAGCGTGACTTCCTCGACACTGAGAGGAGTGGTGACGAGGACTGGAACGAGGAAGCTGAGATTGAGTTCGAAGACAACCACTACGCGTGGTGATTGGTGTCTTGGTATTGTCGAAGCGAGAAGTCTGAGCGTGATACAGTGGCTGTGCGCAGTCCACGATCGCTCGTGTTTTTCTTATTCATCTGGACGCAATAGGATTCTTGGGGAATTTGGTTTTGGCATCCACGGAAGGCGGAGCACATGGTCTGTTACGAGAATGATACCCAAGTATTGCACAATACGGACAAGGATTCCTATGATACATTTAAAATGGCATACGATTTCCAGCGCATAACGCGTGATCGAGTTGATCAATTCTAGTCAATGTGCAATGTAAAAGAGCGTAACAAGGCTGATACATACAACGCAGCAAGTCACTTGAACGCTCACATTTTCTCTCCGGTCAATGACTGTGCGTTATCCCTTGACGGCCACACAACGTTCATAAATAGCAACAACATAGGTAAGGTAACACGGGTTCTCCCTTTCCCCAGCATGTGTTGAACTCAAACGCCGACGACAGCGCTGACTCGACCCTTGAAGACGTCACCTGCCTCAAGCCAGAGACCGCTCTGCTGTTCCTGCCACACGCACACGTCAGCGTACTTTCACATATCATGAGCCTCACTGCCACTTGCTAGCAAGCAAACTGTTGGGACTGCATATCTACTTAACATAATTCTCCCTGAAAGCTCTTCTACAAATCGCGCAGCACCCACCACAGACACCACGCGATGGATACGTCCGAGTCAGCCTGCCCATTCTTGGAATTGCCTGTGGAATTAAGACTTCAAATCTACTCAGATACCCTAATTGAGAGCTCCGCCATTACAATATCGACCGCCAAACTGACAGGCTCGCCGTGTGATATTGTCCACCGGCTGTATGGATGCAACCGCGCGCCTTTCCCGGGCATTCTGCTCAACCACGAACCTGTGATCGAGAACAAATACGATGCCAGCTTACTCTCCATCACCAAACCTGCGTCGATACCTCTGGACGCGCCCTACCGCGACAAGGCATATCCCTCTTGCCACCCACTCCTCCTAGTCAACAAGCAAATCCACAATGAGCTTAAGAGCCACTTCAACCTGATGCACAGCCGCACAGCAAACATCTTCATCTCATACCCGCACGGCCTACACATCTTCAACACTCTCGCGCCCTCCCTAATCCGCCAGGCCCGCTCCCTCCACCTCGCCGGAATCTACACCCCAACCTCCTTCTCGCCAACCCACCGCGCCTACCTGCCCACATCTCCCCAGGTCGAGATCCCCGCAGCGCACAACTACCACGGCCGCATCATCCCAGACTCGCCCACCCAGCTCGCAGACATGATCAAAACTCTCTTCGGCCCTACCCGCCGCCACGAAGTCGACAAGCTGGAACTGCGAATCTACTACCCGGGCGACGACAGCTACAGCACGGTCTGGGGCGACGACTGCTCGCCCATCGTCATGGCGCTGCGCAACATCTACATCGGCGACATTGGTATTACCGTGTATCGCGGCCGGTACGGCACGGGCGTGCACCTCACCGCGAAGACGAACGCAGAGAATCGCCGCGTTGTCAGCACTGTGTGGCGAAGGCTTGAGGAAGGGCGGCGTGGCGAGCCGGCTTGTGGAGAGTGGGTTGTTGATTCGAAGTGGCCGCTCTGGGAAATGGACGACGATACGAAGGATGCTGATACAGTGTTGACGAGCACGCCGCGGGTGGAGTCGTAGAATGGAGGCTTGAACGAGGGGTGGGTGTGGGAGTGGGTTTGGGCTATGGCTCAGATGGGCGTTAGCGAGAGGTTGTGAGTTCGGCACAGCAGGGTTTATGTAGCCCTGCGAAGGTCCTACGGGATCGACCTTCTACTTTTCTACCCTGGGAGGATTTTGGTAACCGGGTCTTGAATTTTAAATGGCTACGGAAAGGGTTTCTACTACGACTGTAGAGCGGTATCTGGATACCCTATGGACTCCTCTCTCTCTCCTCAAATGACAGTTCTCGCTTCCAATCTCGCTCATGTCTGCACAGCTATTTATGCTTCTGTGAGAACGGGGAAACAATGATTGATGGCAAATATACAAGATAAAGGGACTGATGAGAAAACACAGGTATCCGGGCAGCACGTACAGCAGGTTTCTGCTGCACGCATGTCAAGACGGACCTCAAAACACTGCCAACAAGCCACGAGTAGAGTTCCTAAGGACTCACCGACGACGAAGACACCTCTACTTCACCAAGGTTAGCTTGTACATCACTCAGAGAAGCCCTGGCAGGAACCCGGCGAAGCAAAGACGCATCTCTACGCCAACGCGTAACACAAACCCTGCACGCCCACACTCCTTGCCTCAAGAAGATCTCCAACTGCGACCCACGGCTCAGAAGCAGCACTCAGCTCCGGCCCATGCAACTATCATATGTCGCGCAGCAGCAGCAGCAGCAAACGTGTATCTACCATTCTGCAGCACATCCACTAGTTACTACTCGCAAGCACGAACAATCAACCGGTTCAATCACCGGCTGTTAGCGCTTTACCTTAGCTGTCTCAAAACAGACAACACGAGACACATATGTAGGCGCGAATCCCGAGAAAGGATGCTGCTCGCCAGCGTGGCCTGCTAAGCGGCTCAAGAGGCTGGCGAATTGGAGATGGTAGCGACATTACTACTGCCGTAGATGCTTGATGCGCGCTGTAGGCTTGCAGGTTGTGGCTTGCAGGGTGCGTGGTGCATAGCCGTGAGCCGGGTTGGCTTGGGGATTGATGGGATTGGAGGAGATAGAAGGGGAGGGATGGTGTTTTTTGTGTTTGGTCTGGTTCGAACTGGTCGATTGTGAATTGTGAGATCTTTTTTTGGTGGTCGCTCGTGGGTTGTCGATCTCAGATACCTATGTGTAAGTACTTAAAAGGTTCAATGTTTGCCAATGATGGTTTCACAACAGTCAGTCAGGCAGCCCGTGATCATCAGCAATGGACAGACATCATTATCTGCATCGAAAACGAGCGATATTTGCAAAAGCAGGCAACATTCATCCGCATCTCCTGCATCGCCAAACCGTAAGCACGCGCAAGCTCAGATGCACGCCCGGGATCCTATACCGGTACATGTACGAACGAATGAGCACTGTTAGCTGCTCGTTCTCGACCCGGCTGAACGAATACGCGTTCCTGGCAACACGGAACCCACACGCTTACAGCCTATACGCTGCCAGCCTGCGTTAGTCCGGCATAGTATGCACAGTATGTAACATCGACGAAAAGGCACGCTGCACGCAACGTACGCAGACAAAAAGTCAGCTCTGCGATCCACCTCACACGCACGCACGTAACAGGCGCCCTACGGCTCCACCGAAGGAAGACGTCAGACCGACACCGACACGACGACGCGAAGAAGGAAAAGATGACGACAGCACCATCATCATCATCCAAGACACAACGCTGGCTGGTTGGCTCAGACACTCTGTGCTGTGCTGTGCTGACGGATGGACGGATGGCCGGGACGCTTTGTTATTGTGATGTGCAGCGTGGTTGTTTGAGAATAGAGTGCAATCGAAGAAAAGGGTCCGAAACGATTTCGGGCTGCGGCTCATTATTGTTCATATGGAGATGATAAGCAAAACGAAAGGTAGATAAATTACCTCGATTACCTAGTCTGAGCACACTCCTTCTGAACCCCCGATCGTCAAGAGACAAGCGATCTCGCTGGATAAAGTGCAGACACTACTTGCTACTGGCCGGCCATTCACCCATTGGTGCATTCACGAAGTAGAAAAACGGGGTCCGCACGGAGCCGACCTGGCATTGGCAGATACGGTTTCTGTAGACGACAAACCTTGCGTGCTTGTACGCTTCTCTACAAAACGTAATCGTAGGCCCCAAGAGCCTCGCCGGCTGAATCCTCCTCCACAAGATCGATTCGATGCGGGCTTGCTCATTGGGCGGTGGCTTTTGTGGCGAATTCTCCAATGATATAGTCTATGCAATGCGATGCATGCAAGCCACGTCCGGACGCCTTGCATACAACAATATGTAACTGCGAGCCTTAGATTTTTTTTATTACCTTGATTAATCAATGTCCCAAGATTCTCCGCGCGCGCATATTGTGCCGGGGTTTGGTTGATTTGAAGACAAACTTTCGCGTTGCCGATGCAAAAGTATCCCTTCTCCCCCAGGCCAAGACGAACATGAACCTCTTCTGGGAAAATGCGAGCAGATCCAATTCCTAATAGAAACGGTTTCTGAACGGCTTTGCTAAAACAACGTGACACCTTCGCAACGTATGGAGAGGCGGTGACGACGATGACGACGATGGTGAAACAACAGATTGGAAGTGGAAAAAGCAGATCTCCTCATCTTAGTGGCACGACGATCACAACAGTCAGTCCTTCCTGCAAAACAAACCGATCGGACAACAACCGACGACGACGAAATGTCTCACCCCTCAATTCTTCAGCTTGCAGGCAAGGCAAGGCAAGCCGCAAGCATGCACGCCGCGCCGCCAGTGAGATTGAACGCGCAATACGTGGGGTAGGAAGTAGAGAGCAGGGCGATCATCAGGGCAGAGCAGGATTGGATTGGATTTCCGTGGGAGCACTAACGTAATCCGCGGGGTGACGCGCGCCGCGGGGTAACGCGCGCTCTCCATCTGAATGTCCA